>CAWUFW010014112.1:0-431646 GCA_963921515.1 Calotriton arnoldi
GGTGCCTGGCCTGCCCCCCGGTTGCCCCTCCTAGTGGATTGTCCCTGGTATTGTGCAGGCATGCGTAGGGTGACATCTGCCAGTGTCACCCTGTTTGAACTTTGACAATGGACTGGCCATTGGCCTTTGCTCTAATTTCTTCTGGACGTCGTTATCAAACTACACATATGCTGAATAAAGCAACTTTCTTTTCTCTAGTGCTCATGCTTCAGATGTACATGTTGTTGGTGCAGCTAACCATGCCCTTGCTGCAGTGATGGTGATATCTGGTCTCATGATTATGAAGTGTTACTGTGCAGGAACCCATGTGGTCCAGGGGGAATGTGTCCTATCATGTGGTGTATCCATGTCATCAATAGCAGCATCTGAGGGTGTCATGTGTTCAGTATTTGGCAATGGGTTTCCTACTTACATTGGCAATTTCATATCTGTGGCTTCCACCCCTGCACATCTGTTGTGCCTGCCATCGTTGCATTTGTCTACTTCCCTGACCGTGTTGCCATCTCCAGTGGACATGCAGGTTTGGGCATCAATGGGGAGGGACTCATCCGTGTAGTCAGTGCAACATTGCTATACAAGTGTGTTGGATCTGTGCTGATGATTCCGTTGGCACATCCATGACCAGGCTGATGTGATGGGAGCCCTCATTTGGTGCTAATTGTTGATTGTGTGACCAAGTGCTCAGCTGACATGATGGGGCCCTACTGAGGCAACATATGGCACAGCTTTCCTCACACAGGAGTGGAGTCCCCTCATGGCAGTGTGTACACGTGTGACATTGCCTGCGCCCAAGGTGTGTGTTGTATGTGCATGTCTGTGTGTTCACTTCCATTCATCTGCGCATGCTGTGATCCCTAGTGTTGTACCTGTTTGTGATGCTTGCTGACTTGAGCTATGTTCCCCCAAAGTCTTCTCCCTGTGTTCTCTGTGATGTGGGTGCATGGCACATTACTGGTCATCAGGGTGTCACCCATAGGTGTGTTTGCTGTCAGGGCAGAGTTTGTGTGCAGACGCAGATGGGTCACAGTCAGGTTTCCCCTTGGCACTTGTTGTTTGCCCCTGTCATGTGATTTCCAGTTTGTGTTATCTTTCAGTGATTGTGACACGTTGTGTGTGTGACTGCTGGCACTCCTTAGGGTCCGGGCTGCAATGTTGGTTGTTGTCTATGTGTGTTCTTTGTGGGTGACCTTGGCTTCTTCATTGGTGTATGACTGTGGCTGGGATCCCATTGGTCGGTGTGGTATTGCCGTCATGTCCATGTACAGCGTAGTGTGCAGTGTGTCAGACATTCAGGAGTCTTGTTGAGTGTCCATGTGTGATGTGTTTCTACACCTTGGTTCCCACCCACCACCCTGGAATAGTCATGGGTGCATGTGCAATGTCACCAGTGCATGTGTACTTCACTGCTGCACATTGTTGGAGGTCGAGGGGTGTGGTATTGAGTGTGTGCAGATGAGAGTTGTTGCCCGGCTAGGCCCCTGCCTCCATGTTGGCCTTGGCTTACTGGCCATGCTGATTGATTTGTGCTTGTGTAGGTGTGATGGTAGTTTGTTGCTCAGGACACCTGACTGTGGTTCACAGTGTGAACGACATTTAGCTTTGTCATCACAGTGGTATTTTTATTCAGCCCAGGGTCACCACATTGTGGGGGCCCTGGGGGTGGTGCTGTGGTGTGTCTGTGACTTGCTGTGTCAGTTGTTGTTCCTACGTGCCTGTGTGACATGTGTGTTTTGTGCTCCCTCTCACCTGTCAATGCCTGCTTGCCCACATAGGGGATTTGGATCCATGAGTTACCTTAGTGTGGCAGTGTATGCACATCTGTATGATTGGTATTCAGCTCTCCTCATGTGTTGTGTTGTTGCCTGGGGACACTGGCACCCCCACCCCTCACCTGCTGTGTATGATGACAGTGTTGGTCTGCCTGTTTGTGTTTGTGCATCTGCACCACTGCATTGGCATATCTTGGGTGTGTCATTGGCTGTATGTTGTTTGGTGTGTTTCCCCTGCTGTCCCTGGGAC
Source organism: Calotriton arnoldi (assembly GCA_963921515.1). Classification (NCBI taxonomy): domain Eukaryota; kingdom Metazoa; phylum Chordata; class Amphibia; order Caudata; family Salamandridae; genus Calotriton; species Calotriton arnoldi. The sequence goes on from CAWUFW010014112.1 coordinate 2,020, forward strand.
TCCTAGGTCATCGGTCAGCACAGTGATCATGGTTTGTGTGTCCCATTGCTGCCATGGTATGGTATCTGTTCACCTCACATCTGCTGTCTCCACAGGGTATCTGCATTTGTGTGCCCATTGGTGCAAATATGTGGTTCTGCATTCTGATGGTCACTTCTGTCATTGTGTCATTGATGACTGTTGACGGTCTCAGCCCCCATGGGTGTTGTTTGTCTGCACATGGCCAAAGGAATGTTTCATTTGCACTGCAGTATTTGGCTCCCCCAATTTATGTTGCAATGGGACACATACACTACTTTGCCACAGATGAGTTTTTGGTTCTGTGACCAGGAATGATCCATGCAGTTTGGCAGTTGCAGCTCTTTCTTTGTCAACAATTACCTTTTGGTCACTGTGATGATGAGGGTGTAGACCCCATTGCCACAATGGTCAAAATGTGCTTCAGCTATGGACCCCACACTTGCCTTTTGGTCACTGTGATGATGGGGGTTTAGACCCCATTGCCACAATGGTCAAAATGTGCTTCAGCTATGGACCCCACACTTGCATTTTGGTCACTGTGATGATGGGGGTTTAGACCCCATTGCCACAATGGTCAAAATGTGCTTCAGCTATGGACCCCACACTTGCCTTTTGGTCACTGTGATGATGGGGGTTTAGACCCCATTGCCACAATGGTCAAAATGTGCTTCAGCTATGGACCCCACACTTGCCTTTTGGTCACTGTGATGATGGGGGTTTAGACCCCATTGCCACAATGTTCAAAATGTGCTTCAGCTATGGACCCCACACTTGCATTTTGGTCACTGTGATGATGGGGGTTTAGACCCCATTGCCACAATGGTCAAAATGTGCTTCAGCTATGGACCCCACACTTGCCTTTTGGTCACTGTGATGATGGGGGTTTAGGCCCCATTGCCACAATGGTCAAAATGTGCTTCAGCTATGGACCCCACACTTGCCTTTTGGTCACTGTGATGATGGGGGTTTAGACCCCATTGCCACAATGGTCAAAATGTGCTTCAGCTATGGACCCCACACTTGCCTTTTGGTCACTGTGATGATGGGGGTTTAGACCCCATTGCCACAATGTTCAAAATGTGCTTCAGCTATGGACCCCACACTTGCATTTTGGTCACTGTGATGATGGGGGTTTAGACCCCATTGCCACAATGGTCAAAATGTGCTTCAGCTATGGACCCCACACTTGCCTTTTGGTCACTGTGATGATGGGGGTTTAGGCCCCATTGCCACAATGGTCAAAATGTGCTTCAGCTATGGACCCCACACTTACCTTTTGGTCACTGTGATGATGGGGGTTTAGGCCCCATTGCCACAATGGTCATGGGCTGCTTGCATTGTGGGTGCCACACACATATATGTGTGGCACATGTGTTAGGGGGTCACATTGTATGTTCAAAGTCATGTTCGGTGTTGTAGGCATTTGACACAGCTTGCTCACACGCTTGTCATGGTGGTGGGGGGATGTCTTAATCTTGCATTCCCTAGGTTGTGGTGTGCTTGTTGTGTCATGCACTGTCCATCCTATGAGTGGGGGTGGTAGTAGTGGTAGGCATCCTGCCCCCCCTGGGTGAGGGTGGTAGTAGTGGTGGGCATCCTGCCCCCCCTGGGTGAGGGTGGTAGTAGTGGTGGGCATCCTGCCCCCCTGGGTGAGGGTGGTAGTAGTGGTGGGCATCCTGCCCCCCTGGCTAAGGGTGGTAGTAGTGGTGGGCATCCTGCCCCCCTGGGTGAGGGTGGTAGTAGTGGTGGGCATCCTGCCCCCCTGGCTAAGGGTGGTAGTAGTGGTAGGCATCCTGCCCCCCTGGGTGAGGGTGGTAGTAGTGGTGGGCATCCAGCCCCCTGGCTAAGGGTGGTAGTAGTGGTGGGCATCCTGCCCCCTGGCTAAGGGTGGTAGTAGTGGTGGGCATCCTGCCCCCCTGGGTGAGGGTGGTAGTAGTGGTGGGCATCCAGCCCCCTGGCTAAGGGTGGTAGTAGTGGTGGGCATCCAGCCCCCCCTGGCTAAGGGTGGTAGTAGTGGTAGGCATCCTGCCCCCCCTGGGTGAGGGTGGTAGTAGTGGTGGGCATCCAGCCCCCCCTGGCTAAGGGTGGTAGTAGTGGTAGGCATCCTGCCCCCCCTGGGTGAGGGTGGTAGTAGTGGTGGGCATCCAGTACCCCCTGGCTAAGGGTGGTAGTAGTGGTAGGCATCCTGCCCCCTGGCTAAGGGTGGTAGTAGTGGTAGGCATCCTGCCCCCTGGCTAAGGGTGGTAGTAGTGGTAGGCATCCAGCCCCCCTGGGTTGGGGTGGTGGCGCGCATTCAGGCCCCTGTGTGCATATGTGGCATTGGTGATGGGCATCCCGCCCCTATGGTGCTGCTGTTGCTGGTGTAAGTATATTCAGATTCCCAGTGTATGTGTGTGATGTGTGGTGTACGTGTTGTATGTGTTTTGTGGTTGGTGTCTGACTTACCTTCTGCGCCGTACGCGTCCGTGCCTGTTCCGGTAGTAGATGTAGAATATTGGTATGATCGGGGCGAAGGGATTCATGGTTGGTTCGTGTCGTTCGTCCTTCTCGTTGCTTCGAGTCGTCCTCGTCGCTTGGCTTCGTCCTCGTCGCTTGGCTTCGTCCTCGTCGCTTGGCTTCGTCCTCGTCGCTTCGCGTCGTCCTCGTCTGTGCCGTGGTCGTCTCGTAGCCGTGGATCGTGTTGTGGCGCGATTCGGAGCTTATGTGCGCCTCTCCCGGATGCTTTGACGTGCCGTGCGTAGCGACGGGTTCGGCGCGTACGGAAAGCGCATCGTACTTGTCCGGCCGGACGGGGCTGCATTTTCCCTTCCGTGCGACTCGATTCGGCGTTTCCGGATTCGCCTCGGTCGGAGAACAGGACCTGGTTTGGGTGAGTACGGCTCGGCCGGAATTTTTGATGTTGTGCGCATCGTACTTGCTCGTTCGGTGTGCTGTACGGATCGGTCGGGAAACAGGCTTTCGCATGGCTTTTTTCCCGACCGAATAGTATTGGGTGCGCCTCCGACCGAGATCGGAATCGGCCCCATAGTATATCTTTATGAGGTTTTCCATTTTATACCCACAGAGTCGGCATGCAGTCCTTCCTTTGGACCGTAACTGAAAGGCTTCACTTATGTTATTGGTCAGTAATTTTCATTGATTTTGTCGCTTCTCAAATGTCACAACTGTAACCAGTAATCCATTGCCATACGACTACTGAAACTTCAATAAAATCTGTTTAAAAAAAAAATGCAGTCCTTCCTTTGAACACTCGATTCCAAGTTCCCTCAAATTCATAAATAGGAATATAAAGTAGTCTGAATCTTAAATGTTTCAATTTATGCTGACCCGGCAGAGTGGAACTGATGTAATCTTGATCCACAAAATCAAATGTTTCTATAACTAGATCTATATGTTTGTATTTCTTTGACGGTGCCAGGTCATTCTTGCTCTGCCTGCTGAGTACAGCTGTACTTAAGATACATTTATGAGTCACTCAATTTAACTTCGGTAATGACTCCATATCAGGTTAATGGAGCATTTCTAGGACCTTGTTTGATGTTATAACATTAAGATCTGTGTCTTTGTATGAAGTTCTGTTAAATTCTGAGTAAATTAAAGATTTTAATGTGAAAGTTTCCACCCCGCACAGTCACATAAATATAACGGTTCGATTAGCGATTAGACCATTCTCCTCAGAGTTAAAGTCATTTAACTGGGTTAAAAGATAATGTAGCCCTTAAGCAGTTTGTGACAATATTACCAGATCCTCAGCATAGGCCAAATGAGTCAACCCTTCCATTCCCAACTTGGTTGGTAATCCGTGTTCTGATCTAAGAAACTCAGGCAAATACGCAAAATACAAAGAAAATATTAAAGGTTCCAGGATGCAGCCTTGTTTCAGGCAGTATTCTGTATAAAATTTAGATGACAGGACATTATCTGTGGAGAGTCTTACTTGCAGCCAAGTGTCTGCGTGTAATTCGACAAGGAAGTGTAGCAATGAAGACTCAATCCCCTAGTTTATGAGCTTTGTCCGCACTTTTCGACAGTTTATCTTGTCGAAAGCAGTGGAATAGTCCACATAACAGGCATACAGTGCAGTTTTATTTTTTAGAGTGTTTTTGCAAGTAGAGTCAGTGCCACAATATTATCAAGGGTGGAACAGCCCGGACGGAAGCCCATTCGAGTAAATTAAGCCAAATTTTGTTGCCCAATCTGCCAGAATGTTTAGTGGATGTTTAGCTAAAAGTTTCCCTTCAAAATCCAAAAGGGCTATTGAGCGATACCTTGATGGATCTTGTTTGGGGCCTTTTTTATGTATTGGATGAGGGATTGCGCCTTTCCATTTTGCAGGAACCACCCCGTTCAAAGTTACAGTTTAAAATAGATGATATAATAATGAGCTCCAATATGGCATATCTAATTTAACCATGTGGATAGGGGTGCCATTTGCGCATGCCGCTTTTGATGCACAAGAACTTTTAATTGGTTTTACTATTTCTTCTTAGGTGATAAATGAAAGCGGTACAAAGTCTGTTTGGCCTTCGAATGAAGTGTAAATCATTGATTTGTACAGCATCTTGATATGAGGTTCCCATTTATCACTTGATATAAACAGATCACTAGGCTGTAGATATATCCCGGAATCCTCACCAACCAGGGTCCAGAACGCCTTTTCATTACGGGTTGGAATTGCATGCATCAATTTAGTCCAGGCTTTTTCTTGGTTGTCCTACTTAATTTCTGCTAGTCCCAGATTCCCGATTGCTATATCGTGATCCTTTGAAGGGACTTGTTTTAATATATGTTGCAATGACTTGAGATGAGTCCTTTTTTCATTGCTTATTTCCTCAATGATAGACGCATAGAAAGCAGTGTTCCACGTGTTTGGTAGTTTTGCCAATTGTAGATTCAAGATATTTTATAGCATGTGTTCCCAAGTTTGAATCCAGTCCTTGCTAAACATGTTGTTGGACAGTACACACTCCCAACCTGATCTTAACAGACAGAGCTCATTGCCTAGATTTGTAGCTCTGTTCTTGAGCTCCGCATTCCAACTGAGCTTCTTTGAGTTTACCACTGTCATACGATTGTTATTAGCGGTTTTTCTTTGCTCTATCTGATTGAGTTTGATATAGAACAACATATTTAGGCTGTCTGGTTTTAGGTAAAAATCTATAATAACTGATAAAACTCCACCGAAAGGGAAATAGCCCTCACCAGTGTAAACATATAAACACTGAAAAAAAACCTGCACAAACACAAACTAAATGCCATTCAAAGAAAGGAAAAGGAGAGTGAAAGAGTCATTTTTATTTCTTCCTGAAGGGGCCAATACAATGTAACTTTGTTATGTAAGGTAGCAGTAAGAAAGACTGGGTTAACATTATTCTGCTTTAGTTTTGTTGTTTAAGGATGTCACTAAAATATTGTTTCTTCTTCCTTTTTTCAGTTTTGTTGTCTTTGGTCTAAAGATATAGGAGTTAGAAGCATGTTTTAGGTGTTGTTTATTTATTTTATAAACTGTAGAGAATCAGGAAATATCAAAATCATATTTGATTTTTTGGCTACGTTTGAGTCTTTCACTGATAGGAAAAATGTACGTTTCATAAGAATCTTTCCCAATATGTACTATCACATTTACCCATACATCAGCCCCCTTTTCTAGTGAGTCAGTATTGATAGTAGGTGAATTGCCAAACACCCCAGGCTTTAAACATCCAATGCAAGGTATAGTGACAGGTCTATGTGAAAAGAGTGCAGTCACAAAGCAACTGGGATATTGGTGAAAACATGACACCAGACTTTTGGAAACCATGGAACACAGTGTCACTTGGAATGCTGCTGCAAAAAGTTCTTACCAAGTTCAACAAAGATTGGAGTGATATTGTTTGTATTTGCAGCAATTCAGCTACGTATATGAAAAAGTTGTGTGATGACCTGTCAAAATCGATATATGAGCTGAAGTGCTTCCCTGTAAGAGATCCTTGCCGCTTGTTAGATGGTATGCTGAAAGCATCTTTACAATCTTCAGAGTTAATGAAGAATGCTATTGACTTTTTAGTCCATTCTGGTGCACTATTTTGTTATGCGGGGAAACTAAAACGCAAATATTTCTCATTTTGTGCTTTGTGTGACATCAAAGAAAGAGTCATCCCAACTGTGTCACTTAGCTGGTGGTTCTCAGTCCTAGAAGCCATGAATGCTATATTATCCATTTGGCAACCGTTTACAGAACTTATGCTGAGTGATGATGCCAAAGGCAAGAAATGTGAGGATTTTTGGTGACATATTGATTGTGATTTGAAAAAAAGTACACTCTACTGCATTCTTAGATTTTTACAGGAAAGCATGACTGCTGTAGTGGACATAATAAAAAAACTAGAGTCTGAAAACACCCTTATCTACCAAGTGTTCAGCATAATTGGTGTAGATGTGAAACATCTCCTTGAGAGTAGGCTGGGCGACACTTTTAGTGACTTTGGCACTGCAGCATGTTCCATGTTAGAGTGCTTGGCACTTGGTAAGCAAAGAAATGTTGAGGAGCAATTCAGGAACTTTTATTTTACAATGTATGAGAAATAGGACTTCACCAAACATGGCATTTTGAAGTCAAGGAATCCTCACTGTGGTACTCTGCACAAGTTATAGATCCCTTCCGTAAAGGGAAATTAGGGTAGGGCATATCTAATGCACTACCCTATTTTTCACACTATACTGCGCTCAATATATTCTCTAGCTCAATTCTCTGACTCATCTCAAACCTCTTTTTACTACTCTTTCCAATGCACTAGCCTATTTCTCACCCTATACCTCGATCAATATATCCATTACCTCCACTCTCTCATTCATCCCAAACCCCATACCACTATGATCCCCAAAATAACCCTTTCGAGACTCTTCCCTACTCCACCCCTCCTTGCATTATCTCATACCTCTTTTTACTATTCTGATCCCCCAAAACAAGCCTTTCTAAACCCTCCCTCTGACTCTTACCCCTCCTTCTCCCTTTTACTCATCCCCCTCCACCTCCCTTTGACTCATCCCAAGCCTCCCCTACTGCTATGAGCTTCAAAACAAACAAAAAGAATCTAAATCCTTCCCTTCTATCTCTCCACTATCCTTTTCAGTCCAAATACCAGACTAACATGTCCATCACTCAAATTACTTTCATATTTTCACTATACTAATTCACCACTAATCCTTTATGGGTTCCGGAGTAGCGTGCTACTCGCCGAAAAATGCTTTGACGCCTCATCAGGGGTAGTAAACGCTATATAAATGCAATTACAATACAATACAATGCTATTTGAGGGATGACATGGGAAAGACTCCTTGAGGTGAAATGTTCACAGACCCAAAAAAGTTAGAGCATTCTTAAAAGAGGATGGTTGCAATCCTCTTTTTATGACTCACCTACGCAGTGCTTCTGCTGTCTCTTTGAGACATGTATTTAGAATATGGGCTTTAAGCTCCGTCCATGTTTTTAATTGGCTCCTTTGACTGTCTTTTGCTTTTTTTTCTTTGGTTAATGTCTTTAGTAGTCCCTCCTTTTCTACTGTTGTAACCTCACATGAGGACTGCCCTGTTACATGTGACTTTACATGGTACGTTTTATTTTTTTGTTTCTGAGCACTCTTTTCTTAATGACTTCTTCGTCCTAGCTGGAGTTGCAGGCACAACAGCTACACACTTCCCCGACACGCCCTCTCTTCGGGCTGCCTTCTCCTTCTCCCTCCTGCTTGTTAATATTTATTTCATGCGGTCGCTCGTCCGCCTTTCTTTTCTATTTATTTACTTTTGTAGCATTCGTGGCATGACGTGCTTTAGCTTCACACATTTAAAGCTAAAGCGTGGCATGCCACAAATGCTACAAAAGTAAATAAATAAATAAAAAATGCGGCCGGCCGCTGCCTATCTTTTCTATTTGTTTCACTTTTGTAGCATTCGCGGTACGCCATGCTTTAGTTTCACATGTTTAAAGCTTAAGCTCGCCGTGAAAGAGAAAGGTGAGTGGCCGCCTTTACATCATTGCCGGATTTGCAGCTATTACTTCGGCTTTACCTTTAAACATGGCGGCTTTGCTGACCGCACTTTTTGTTTTCTGCGGCCACCAGCTTTCTTTTCTATTTATTTACTTCTGTAGCATTTGCGGCATGCCGCACTTTAGCTTCACACATTAAAAGCTAAAGCGTGGTGTGTCACAAATACTACAAAAGTTAATAAATAGCTAAAAATTCAGGCGACCGCCGCCTTCCTTTTCTATGTATTTACTTTTGCAGCATTCGTGGCACGCCATGCTTTAGCTTCACATGTTCAAAGCTATAGTGCGCCGTGAATGCTACAAAAGTAAAGTAATAGAAAAAAAGGCGGGCAGTCACCTTTACATCATTGCCAGCTTTGCAGCTTACCTTTAATAATAGCAGTCTCCCGCCTTTCTTTCCGATTTATTTACTATTCTAGCATTTGCGGCAAGGCGCGCTTTAGCTTTAAACATATGAAATTAAAGCGCGGTGTGCCGCAAATGCTACAAAAGCAAATACATTGAAAAGAAAGGTATGTGGCCGCCATGTTGCATGGCTAAATACTTATTAGGCCCCAACGGCAAGAGTGATTGCATTAGGCTGTGTTGTTTTGGGCTGGCTCGCACATGTTTTGTTTACGCGTCTCTCCAGGAACCATTATTGTCAGAGAAGCGCTCGATTTACAGCACATTTCCCTGTTCAAACAGAGTGTTTCAAACTGCTTCCCTGGTTGGTAATGCTGGTACTGCTTGCTAAAGCTATCCTTATCTAGTCTGTGCCAAAAGTGGAAACAGTGGACTGCAGGGAAGATTGCTCCTGCTGAGAATAGGCGAAAGGTCTCTACTGATGCCCAGGCTTATTACACTGACATTTTCATCATGTACACCACATTAATGTTGCGTTCTTGCCCACTGCCTCTGGGACCGCAGAGACCTTGAAGCGACTGACTTTGCTGACATACTCTTCTCATTTCAGTTACAAATTGCCACTTATACCATGCGCTCCCTCCAAATTTACCCGTACCTCTCTTTACACACAACCTCCCACCTGGTCTGGTATCTATCAGGCATTACATGCTTGCCACTTTTTTTCTCCTTACAACTCAGGACCACAATTCCGCCTCTCTCCTTGACCAGGGACAATACATTTAGTTAATCCTCCATGTGAGCACTATCATGTCGCACTACCAACTTTTTAGCTGCGACCTAGCCTTAGAATGCGACACTTACCAATTGTAACCTTTTAGGTTTTGGTACTGCTCATAAACACATAGACGTGCACCTTACCAGATTTCAACACTTACAGTATTTCCTTTCTCAGCACATTTACTCCTAATGTTCACAATATAGGTTGGGTACAGCCCAGCATGCCCTTGATCACTAGTTTCCCTGTATAATTGCCCCATTTTTTTTCTGAGAAATTGCCACTGTTTTACTAGAAGTAACACTAAGGGCCAGATTTACCACTTACTCACGCAGCACAGTGCAGCAACTGCAAATGCTGCACTGTGTGAAAAGGAGAGAGGAGGAGAGCGCAATATTTACAGAAATATGGCACTCTATTCCCCTTTCCCTAACAACGGAACTGAAATCAGCTCCTGTGTGCCACGGAGACACCTTTGCGCCATAGTGCAAGGGTGTCTCCGTGATTCTAGCAAAGGTTTTGTACTGGAAGGATACTATGTATAGACTGACTTTAAACATCTTCTCTCTTTGTACATGTGCTTTAAAGTGCAGCACACGTACAAAGTCAGAAAAGTAAGGAGAAAAGAAAGCATTTGTGTTTTGCTGTGCCTACTTCAAGAGGGTGCAGTTTTCTGATGGTAAACCCTGTCTACATTATTTAGTAAATAGTGTTTAGTGTCAGAAATCTGAGGTGGCTGCATGGGAATGTCCATGCTCCACCCATGGTACGCCCCTTGGCACAAAGTAATGCAAAGCAACGCTATGCGCTTCTTTGCCTCCACGACGCAGGGATACGAGACAAGGCCCTGGATTGGACCACCTCCTTCCTTTCCGGCAGAAACCAGAGCGTCCGCCTCCCCCCATTCCGATCCAAAGCCTCCAAGATCATCTGCGGCGTACCCCAGGGATCTTCCCTCAGCCCGACACTGTTCAACATCTACTTGGCTCCACTCGCACGCATCGCCCGACAGCACGACCTCAACATAATCTCCTACGCCGACAACACTCAACTGATCCTCTCCCTCACCAAGGACCCCCTCACCGCCAAATCCAACCTCCACGAAGGAATGAAAGCCATCGCCGACTGGATGAAGTGCAGCCGACTTAAGCTGAACACAGACAAGACGGAGATCCTCATCCTCGGCTCCAACCCATCAGCCTGGGACGACTCCTGGTGGCCCTCGTCACTAGGGGCACCCCCAACACCAACCGACCACGCACGCAACCTGGGAGTCATCCTCGACTCAACGCTCACCATGACCAAGCAAGTCAACTCAGTCTCCTCCTCCTGCTTCAACACCCTCCACATGCTCCGCAAGATCTACAGGTGGATCCCGACAGACACGAGAAGAACAGTCACCCAGGCCCTCGTCAGCAGCAGACTCGACTACGGAAACGCCCTCTACGCAGGAGCCCCGACCAAGCTCATCAAACGACTGCAAAGAATCCAAAACGCCTCTGCACGCCTGATCCTCGACATTCCAAGCCACAGCCACATCACCTCCCACCTGAAAAACCTGCACTGGCTCCCCGTCGACAGGAGAATCTCCTTCAAACTCCTGATCCACGCACACAAGGCACTCCACAAAACCGGCCCAGCCTACCTCAACAGTCGACTCTCCTTCTACGTTCCCAACCGTCAGCTCCGCTCCGCCGACCTCTCCCTGGCCACCGTCCCGCGCATCCGGAGAACCACCACCGGGGGCAGATCCTTCTCTCACCGCGCCGCCAAGATCTGGAACACCCTCCCCCTCAACCTACGACAGACCTAAGACCTGCTGACCTTCAGGAGATGACTCAAGACCTGGCTATTCGACCAGTAGCGGCAACATCCCCCCTCCTCTCCCTCAGCGCCTTGAGACCCTCGCGGGTAAGTAGTGCGCTTTACAAATCTTGTGATTAATTGATTGATTGATTTCACATTATTTCCAGCGCTAACCAAGTTTAGTGCTGGAAAGTAAATCGGAAAAAAGATGTGCTGATTTACTTCACTTTTGTGGCGCAAACACAGCATAAACTCTTAGTAAATCTACCCCCAGGTATTTTAACCATGTCACTGATGTGGTTACACTTTATCAATAAATCCTTTTTAGCACTAAACTTTCAATATATGCTGGCATGAAAATATGGGGCAATCAAGCTAGCACACATTTTTTCCTTTTGTGCAGAGCTCAAAATAAGCATTAAGATGCTCTGGCACAGGCTTAACTGAAGGAAAATACATTGTATTTGTTTAAGTAATTTTTAGGAGGAAGGGAGACGTGATGTCTTCTGCAGCATTGCTTATAGTGCAGACCCAGGTGGATGACATTATCATCAATTTGATCATAAAGCAGGCCTCAGTCATACACAAACCTATCAGCCTCAATTTTACTCTCTATTTTATACAGCTCTCACCCCTATCTATTCATCATACCACATATTTCCAATACACAAATACACTACACACCACACAATTCCACCCCACACAATTGCTCAACTAACAATTCCAATTCAAACCACATAATTTCACTACAAACAACTTACATCCACTCCACTACAAACAAAGAAAAAAGTGAAAAACAATATAATTTACAACCCCAATAGCTCTAACTTTCACAAATGCGAGACCGATTGCATTGTAAATGCTTGTTTCATTTAGTTAAGTCAGAGGAGCAGGCGCTGGATTGCTAAAACCATTTTTCAGAGCTCACCTTTAAAACGATTCTTTGTAGAGAGCTGAATATAGGATGGGCATTTAAATCCACGCAAAGAAACCGGCTACCAATTTGCAAATTTGTATCACACCCTAACATGTGGGGCTTACCCAGGAGTAGGGAAGGATACCCGTTTCTTTTGCCATTGGGACAGGATGTCCCGTGAAACCTGAATACATGTTTTCCTTTTTTGCAGATATTATGGATTTTCCTAAGAAGAAAATATTTAATATTGATTATTGAAAACAGGCCTGAATTTACGTAGATCGGCATTTACGTTGCAACTAATAGTAACAAATCCCTCCATTCGTTCTGTGCAGTAACTGCATTGTTATCATTTTCCGAGGTTTACGAAATTCCTGATTAATACTGCAATGTATTTCAGTGTTACATGACAAAATGGTGCTTAAAAGTAGGCATACTGTGATTTGTTTCATTAATACATTTTAGATCAGGTAAGCTGTGTTCATTATTTCATTTTAGAATTGTATACTGAACTATTGTCATTTCAATTTTATTTAATGCTTGCTATTTTGTGCCGAAAATAACGTTTTTAGACTGACTGAGGAGTATTGCACACTAATCAGTAACATCAAATACTGTACAGCTATGATGGTGCACCAAGGGCCTCATTTACAATAGAAGACACAAGATACAGCACATGCCTGCATTGTAGGAAGGGACACCTTCCTGCACAAAAACAATCACAGAGGTGTTGTCCTCTTTCTCTGTGTGCTACAGTTGCACTTCCCTTACGCCTCCACTGGGGAGGCGTAGGAATATGACACATTCCCAGATTTACGAAACCTTGCAAATCTGGGAATACGTCCGGTTCCCTGGATGTTGCATAGGAACACCCACAACAGCAACAATGGAACGCCCCTTTCACGCAGAGTAATACGTAAAAGGGGGCCATATTTACAAAGCCATGAAAAGCAACATAGGGTGGCTTTAAATGACCTTGTAAATATTGGCAGGCACACTGCGCCACCATTGCGTCAAAAAAAGTGACACACTAGCAGTACAATTAGATTGCAAATAAGCCCGTTAGGGGCATATTTATAGGAATGGTGGCTCAGGGCAGCAAGTTACCTTGCTGCGCTACCCTGCGTCACAGGGAAAGGGCAGGAATGCACCATATTTATCCGATATAGTGCATTCCTTCCTTGTCCCTTGCACTGGCGCCGTTTTGGCAGCCTAGTGCCAACGCAGGCATCCTTGCACCATAATGCAAAGGTGCTTGTGTTGTAGGCAGGATTGTTGTTTTTCAGGAAGGGGCATCTTCCTGCACAAAAACAATACTAAGAGGCTTTTTCCTGTCTATGTGCGCTGCAGAAATAAACATATTTCTCGTCGTCATGCCTCACGTGGAAAGGCGTATCGTTTTTGGCACATTCCCAGTTTTACCAGGTTTGGTAAATCTGGGAATGCGTTGAAAACCATGGGATTTGCGTATGAACAACCGCCACAACGCCCACGGAAAACCTACCTTGCACAGAGTAATGCAAAGCAACGCAAATCACTGCGTTGCTTTACTCCATATTTATGAACGCATTCAAAGCCACCCAAAGTGACTTTAATTACCGTAAATCCATGATTATGTGATTTTATTTAAGTATTCAATATGTGCATAATGTAGCTATGATATGATCTCGCATTATAGCTGAGTTTTCATAATTTGTCAATTGCACTGTGCTTTTATGGTTATATTTATGATAACCGAATAAAGATCTTTGATTTGATTTGACTTTGCGTGGCTTCATCAATATGGCTTGGACTTTTTTGTTGTGCATGCACCAGGTTGCGTGGTGCAAGCATGACTGAAGGTCCTCGTCAATATACCCTCTAGGGGCATATTTATCATAGGAGTTATGATATGGTGCATGAGCGACGCATGTCGAAAATGCAATTTATGAAGACACACAAAGCCACCTTGTGTTGTGTGGCCCTGAGTGGCTTCATAAATCTGTGGTAATGCACCGCAGCCCAAATCGCTGTGTCGCGTTACTCTGCCCTGGGAAGGCATCCAATGGACGCTGCGTGGGTGCCCTCACACAACTCCAATGGTTTTTGACACATTTTCAGTTTTCTCAAAAGTGGTAGACCTGGGAATGTGCCAAAAAGATACATGTGCTGCACTCTGCAGCTCACATAGAAAGAGGAATATGCCTCTCAGGACTGTATTTGTGCCAGAAGCTTCCCCTTCCTGCACAAAAACAACCCTGCATGCAACAGAGGCAACCTTGCACCCTGGTGCATGGGTGCCTGCGTTGGCGCTAGGCACACAAAAGCGGGGCCAGCACAGGGACAAATGCAGGAATGCGCCGTATTCTTTTAAATACAGCCCATTCCTGCCTTTTTCTCTGTCATGCAGTGCAGCAAGGTGACTTGCTACACTGTTCTGCATGACCTTCTAATAAATATGCCCCTTACTTTCCCCAGTAGCTCCTATAGGAGATGTAGGTTTCATGCAGCTACTATGTGAGCTCATTGCAAACTACTGGGAAGCAATAAATCATATCTACTTAATGTCTTACAGCTATTCTAGATGAGCAATACACAAATATCACACACATACATACAGTGTTGGACAGTACAATTGTGGCACACCCCATGTTGCCTCTATTTCCAGTGTCCTTAAATGACAAATCTGACCAGTCATCTCTTCTGAAGATACAGATGAAGTACAGCTCTGCACTCGGCTTGTGGAAAATAAAAATTGTCATATCCTTGGATGACAGGTTATTGCCTATGTGTACTAGCAGAATTTTTCTCAGGACATGAAAAATGACATCATATGCCTTGGTTCTCAGACATTGGCATGGTAAATATACACCATAAAAGCAAGGACATTTGCATTGTGGAAATATATGACTTGAATTATGTGTCTTTGTTGCCCCAGTGGGCCAGTATGGTGTATATCACTTAGTATATATCAATATGAAACAACATCTTTCTAGTGCACCAAAATTGCCCATCCATCACCTCATTGTATATCACCTTCACGGAATCCTTCTCTGTTGGAATAGGAACTGCCAAAGCTATATTCTCATCTTAATAAAAGTATCATGAATGTGATAGCAATCGCTGGTAAAGCAATAATTGGACTGTGCATTGAATTCTTTGTCTTGATTTAATACATTTGGATAAAGATTCTACAAGTTGATTATGGAATAAGATTCCAATTTCCTATGTTGTGAGAGCCTAAGAGTACCTGCTGCAAGTAATGCCACTGAATCCATCTGTTGTCAAGTGAGACGAGCGGACAGAAGCTCAGAAGCCTGGGCGCTCAGATATTTTCCCGCACATAAGCAATCATTAAATAATGATGATTTGCTACTTCTACGTGTGCTGCAGAATGCAACACAAAATGTAGCACACGTAGAAGTAACAAATCGCCATTATTGATTGTTTATATGCAGGTAGGGACATCTTCCTGCACATAAACATTAATTTACTGCAAAGCAGGCACCCTTGCAATAAGGTGCAAGGGTGCCTACATTGGCGCTAGGCAGCTAATTTTAGCGCCAGTGCTGGGGAAAACACAGGGGTGCGTCGTATTGTCAGTGGACCCAGACGTTACCATCAGAGAAAGAATGATCCCAGATAATATAGCCAGTCGAGAACAGGCCAGTAAATGATACTATACCCAAAGACCAGAGATAAGATCACCCTCTCTCCTGATTATGTTTCCTGTGATAAATGGGACTTGTTAAATGGAGGGAATATCATCAGAAATTGTTCAATCCTCTCTGGCTTAGAAGTATTCAGCTCCAAGGATATAGAATCTGTCACATTCATTCTTTTAGCCGCAGGTGAAGCCAATGAAGGCTCAGAAATAACCTTCACCAACCCGAAAACTGTGCTAGCCCTGGAGGAAAACCATGTACAATTAGAGCAATGGGGCATTAAAATAGTAAAGCCAATGTAAAAGAAATATTCGGCAATTTTCATGCAAGAGGCCCTTACATCAGGCAGGAGCCCATTTAAAGGAGAAGCAATAAACAAACACACCTAGAATCACATCTCCATTCTAGTCAGTACCAAAAACGCCTCCAGGCACCCCTCTGTGACCACGGGTGAATTGACAACTAGTGCCCACATGCCCAGTAAGGGTAGAACATGTACAGCCTAGATCCAAATTCAGGGACTGGGCATGGGTTGCAGAGGCCTTAACTAAGTGGCCCTAGACAGCATCACTCTAATCGCCTGGACTCTATTGTAGAATGCTCGTGGAACATAAGCGGGCTGTCGGTGGTGGAGGGAAAAAAGAGGCAATACTAAATCTAAGCATGATGGACATTGTATCCTTACAAGAAACCTGGGCACTCGATTTGTTTCCTTGGCCTGACTTCACAGTCTATGAATCCCAGGCCATTCCATTAAAGGTGGGTGGATATGTCTCAGGGGAGTTTCAATTTAAGTGAACAATTAGCTCTCCTTGGTAGCTACTACAATTGTCATGGGAGATAGCAAATACATTATCATCAAACAGAGCGGCATATTTACAAGAAGAGGGATGGAGCGCGGCGTTAGCCTTCTTGGCTTAACGCCGTGCTCCGCCACTTTTGAAACCCAGGGCTGCACCGTATTTACAACAATACGGTGCATCACTGCTTTTTCCCCTGCGCTGGCGCTAATCACAGCTGCGTAGCACCAATGCAGGCACGTGCCTGCATTGTGGGAATGATTGTTTATGTGCAGGAAGGTGTGCCTTCCTGCACATAAACAATCTTAAATGGTGATTTGTAATTTCTATGTGTGCTGCTTTGTGCAGCACAGATAGACGTTGTAACTTTTCATTTTTAAAATGGTTGTTTATGTGCAGGAAGAGACACTTTCTGCACATAAACAATCAATGTAGGAAGCTGGCTCTGTATATACTATAATTGACAAAGAAAACGTCCTCTGGGATTTGTTTTAAAACTTATATACACACCTGATCACACATAACCAACCCCACTGCATACACACCACAATCATTCATAAAGGTCACCGCCAACCTGGTGGCTACAGTATGTTGGCACAAATATTCATACAAGGTCAATAGTGTTTGCAATTTACTAAGTTCATTTATTATAGTTAGTTTTTAAAAAACTTAATAAAAACATTTGTATTCAAAAATAATCACAGACAATTTATTAGAAAACAGTTAATCACATGAATCACAATTAAAATCAATAAACCAAAAAACACGAGAGATAAACGAGACAGTTCTCTTTGTCTTTGGTGGCCACAACCCAGATTAATAATCATATACACACGCCCTGATATCTTGTAAACCATCAACATCTAGGGTGATGTCCGTACAGCTGGGTTTATGGCGTCATAAAAAAGTGCGTCGACGCGTTTCGAAGGTTATATCTTATTCCACCTTCTTTATCAAGACTGAAAATTAAAACCTCTCGTTCTTTATGAATCTATAAATATAAATACACATGTATAAATAAAACATGAATAATAAATCTAACATCATCATTAAAAAACTATTTAAAAAGACATAGATACATATCCCAAGACTCAATTTTTTATAATATAAAGAGAGAAACCAAGTATTTCGCAAACATTTATCAATAAAGAGCACAATTTATACAGAGTGATTGTCTAGTGTCTTATATCCTGAGGCTGTAAACAAAATCAAAAAGACATAAATTTCATCTCAAATAGTGTCAATAAACTACAGAATACATGACAATCAAGATTCTTTTTAGTGCTATAATTGTAATCCACCATGTTGCACCGGTACCTTTTGCACTTGGGGAAGGATCGACCAAGTGCCCTCATAATCACACTGCTCCTCTCCATACCCCCTGATCGTTCCACTCAATTTACATACGTCCACTCCTTAATAGACACAACACGCATTCTATTGCGTGTGATACACTTGTAACACTACAACTGATACATATAGTAGCAGTATTTTCTGCAGTCTATTGATGTACTTCCGTAAGGTATAACCACTTACTTTTTGGTGGGTGAACGATAAATCCCTCTCTAGCACAAAATGTCGTGATCATAGGACGTTGTTACCAATTAAAATAATCCAATGGATTCTAAATATAAGAACACACATATAAAAATCAATGTACTTTCCTCAGTTAGCGATAATCCAATATTTTCTCTTTATCTCTTTGCAATATATCCAGTATAATATATCTAACTTACTTGTTGCACACTAATGGATAAAGATGACGCTTGTGGTTTTGGAATAACCCCACTACTAACTTTAGGGCTCCATCAATCTATCCTTTGTGTTCAGGTTTCTATTAGTGATAAAATTAAAAAGAATTATTTCAATAATGGGTCCTAATCCTATGGACACAGAGTTATTTCACTTCGCATAACTTATGTTTTCGCAAGACTACCCACCTTGTTGAAATAGGTACTGTCTCCTAGCCTTTACTATTGGTTTCAATGCCAGGATATATTTTGCCTTTCGGAAATCTTCTTCCTTCATAAGACCCCTCCCACTCTTATTCGTGTCAGAGCATCATCAATTTTGGCTCTAGGAAGTAAAAGACCTCAATTTATATATGTCAATGTCTAAATACTCTAGTTTATAACTATCTTTAAAATACTTCTGAGACTTGATTCAAGTAATGTTATGTTTGCTCGACTAAACGGGGAGTAACTGAGCCTCCAGATAACTCAAACTCACATGCCTGCATGTTTTAATTTGATCTCGCGCCTCATCTATGGCCCCAATTTTGTTGTATTATATTGCTCATCTGCGAGGGGGGTGACGAAGCGTATAAATTACTTGGGCTTGTGTTGCCAGACGTTTTCAAAATAGCAGCCGCTTGCATAATCAGAATTTTACCAAACGCAGGTTGACTTCCACACGTTTACGTGCAATCTGTGCGCTTTATTTATGGCCCCAAACAGCCTTAGCTCTATCCTGTAAAGTGGCTCACCAACAAGGGGGGATAAACGAAGCATCCAAATTAACTAAGCTTAAGTCCCTGGGCATATTCAAGGTTACAGCAGTTTGTTTCAACATAATTCTACCCTCCGTGGGCATCACTAACATGATACGCCAGTTTAAGAATCACTATTTTGTCTTAATTATACTGACGCGATATGCTTCCATTTAAACACCCCCCGCTCACCTCTCTTGTACTTTAAACCAGCGGTCCCTCGATCCGTCCTAGTTTGTTAGCAGAGTTTGTTTCATCCCTGTTAAATTTGCGTGCTTTATAGGGCTCCTGTATATACTATACCAAGTAAGGTATAGTTTGCACAGAGTCCAGTGTATCCCCAAAGGCTTACAGAGGTAAAAGTAGAAAATACCTTACTCTCTATTTGTGGTAGTGTGGAAGAGCAGAAAAGCTTTATCAGAGGGTAGTGTTAAGCATTTATTGTACACACTCAGGTAAGAAATGATGTCACACACTCAAAGACTGAACTCAGACCAATTGTTTGTATTAAAAGTATTTCTTTAGTTTTTATTTTATTTATAGAACCAAGCAAGACTTGGTACAGGTAAACAGAAATGTACAGACAGATTGATCAACAAGCAAGCTGGATGAGAATGACTTTTGTTATAGGTTTGTAAAATATTTAAATACAGTTGAAATTACTTTTGGATGAGTTTTGATGACTTTTTAGAGTACTTTTTGGATTATTTTTTCTTCCCAGGGTGATACGCCTAGATATCACACTGGGACATTTCCTAGATGAAAGGTAGGAGAAACAGTTTTCATCAAAACACAGTTTCTTACGTTTCCATACAAACACCCTCAACACTTAGAGGTTTTTCCAGTGGAAAACAGTCAATGCAATCCTATAGAGAACAAGCATTTGGAATGCAATAGGTCTCGCATTTGCGAGAGTTTAAGCTGTTGGCATTGTAAATGACAATGGCTTTTATTTATGTTTTAAAAACCAAAACATAAATAAAAGGCATTATCATTTACAATGCCAATAGCTCAAACTCGCGTAAATGCGAGACCTATTGCATTGCAGATGCTTGTTTTGCTTAGGAAGTGCATGCTGTTTGGATGTTGCAGCCTTTTGGAAAGAGAACACTTTCAAATCACATTTGTGGTTTTGTTTGTTTTACTGTGCAGTGATTTTAGCACATTGGATTTACAGCTTTTTTTGATCCCACGCTAAAGGCGTGCTCGCCTAAAGGCTTTCTTAAAGGTGCAAGAAAATGGTGGCTCTTTTCAAAAGCATCTACTATCACTATACTTTCAAATAAATAAATATAAAGATGCTAGGGTTGTGCAACACACACTTTTTCATTCACTAACTCCTTAGTCAGAGGTTCAAGCTGTTACCAGGGCAGTGCAAATAATTGCTGCACTTGCTGGACCACTTGTACTCACTGAGAGATGATGCTTGTGCTGATGATGGTCATTAGCTGAGAGAAGACTTCCTGTAAGAATGAGTCAGTGTGACTTGCCCGAAAGGCGCTGAGGACAAAAGGCCATCTTATTCTATTTCCTCACATGTGAGTGTTCCTCTCCCCTCCTTGCCCCCACCGTGGGAGCGTTTCCTTTCTCCTTTCCTCCCTTGATGGTTGTGTTCTTCCTTTTCCCCCCTTTAAGTTGTTTAATAGCATTTGCTGCCTACTTGCTCGCTTCCTGTGTCTGTTCTTGCAGATTTATACTCAGCTGTTTTTGGTATTTCTCCTCATTCTTGGTGGGTCCTCCATGGAGGCCTGGTCTACAGATGGATTACGGGTTTGCATTTTCCCTTGTTGGTTTACTCGCTCTGCGTGGGAATTTGACTGTGTACTCTTTTTAAATGTACCACTCTTGTGACAGTAATTGAAAACCTAATAAGGAATTGAATCACCAAGAGTAGCAGCTTCTTCCTAGCTACCTATAATCAACTTGCATTCTTGGTACTAGATACCAAAGGGGAGGTCAAGCACTTAAATCAAGACCAGTTACATCACCAATTAAGAGAATCATCTCCATCAGTCAACAAAACACCACACAAAAATCAAGACACCAGTCAGGCAATACAACATCATAAGAAGCAAGTCCAGACACCTATTGCAATCTCTACAGTGAAAATGGAGAAGATGGTAGACCGAGCCTTTACCTGCCAAGCTCTGAAACAGGATGCACCAAACGTTGCACGATAAACTGTGGTGAGAGAACAAATCTTTATCTGCACACATCAACGCAACACTAGAATTCTTCGCGAATCCACATGATTCATTCTGATCCCCCTAGTCTTGTAGAACCCTCTGCAAGCCTGCCTCTTCAAAGTCTTTACTAATTTCAAACAAAGCTGTGTATGCAGCCCATATGTTTAATGTCTGTAATGCGGTTTCCACTGATTTGTGCCTCTCTGATGTCTTTCTTCAGATATCGTTTGAACTTTCACGAGGCTTACTGGAGTCCACCTTCTGTTACGCATAAGTGGTTTTCAAATATTTTGGTTTGATTCTTTCTGACAAATACGTTAATAAATACAATTAAAAAAGCATTAATGTTTTAGCATGAAGTTTCTCACAGTTGGCCACATGGAGTGGAGCAGGACATGTTAAAATCTACAAAGAGTTTGCTCACAAAACAAAAATAATGACAATGTCAACTACAATTATTGCTCACAATTCACCTATTGATGCCTCTGAAAGATGGCAAGATGAGTTGGTTTTGATGGGATTCGAACCTGTAACCTACAGGTTATAAACGGTAGCAAGTTCCAGAATCGCAGGTTACAAAAGCTGGCAACCTACAACCATACCTAATTTCCCCCCCAAATTATACATGTGAGTAGAATCAATGACTGGAATTATATTGTGGCATGTCTTGGAAACCAAGCCAATCTTATGAGATAGAATGGAACATGACAGTGGCTACTGAGCAGGGCCTTGGCTAGCCTTCTGGAGAAGCACTGTATTGTTTGCTTATGAACTGGGTAATGTGCAATATTTCTTAGGAAATTATTTCTTGGAAATAAAGTATTTTTGATTTGATTTGAGAAGCACTGTAATAGTTCTATTCGGCCAGAACCAACCAATTTGAAATCTTTTGAAAAGGTGAAGCACATGCAGGGCATTTATCAGAAAGAAAATACAGCTTCTAACTGGTTTGGCAAATAGTTGAAGTCTAGGTGAATTGCACAGGTTCTCACCAAAGCTTATGCTTGGCTGGCGAATCAAGACTACTGATTATCCGACGAGATGCCACAACGCATGCAGATTATAACCAGCAGATCTTTAAATGGGCAGGTGCTGTCCGGTACTGAGTACCCGCACTTCTTTAATTTGAAGGGGAGAGCACCTGCACTTCTAAGCACTCCTGTAATAAACTTAATGGGAGAGTATCGGCACTTCTAGGGAGCAAAGAGGCACTCTATATAATGGGTACCCGTGCTTCTATATTTCCTTTTAAAGTACTGATAATCAGTTTGGGTTGTTGGAAATTTATAAACAATCTAACATAACTGCTAAACCGAACTCCGCAGAATCGTGCCTTGCTGTGCAGGCATACAGAGCCTGTGACAATAGGCTCTTTCCTGTTTTTTAAGTCAAGTGTCTAATAATTCCCAGAATAGCTATGGTGGAAGCCGCTTGCTTTGCGCGCCTCCTCCCACGGCCTTCAATAATTAACGCACGTCCCCTGCTCCAGTCATAGATTTAAAGTGTGCCAGGGGAGATCCGTCCTCGACTTATTGTGTTAATTCGCACTCAGTTACTGAGAGCCGCTGGCTGTGTAATAACTCGCTGCTTACGGGGCGGTGCTGCGTTTTAAACGACAATCAAATAAACTCTTTTTATCCCGACTCTGTAATCATCGGTAGGATTTTCGTAAACAGAGAGGAAAAATAAAAATCTCGCTTCGCGTGACCATGGGAACCAGAGAGGGAGCTGGCGGTGCCCATGTTTTTAAGAATAGCAGCCGGTTTCCGTTTCGGTAGGTTAGGGTGTCGTGTGGGGCCATGCTGCCCCGGCGCTGCATATTCTAAGAAAAAATAGACTTAAAAAAACAATTTAAAAAAAAAGAAACAATCGAGGCCGCCTGGCCCTCCCCGGCATCTTGGCATAGTAAGGCCTTCTCGGTCCACGCGCTGTGCAGTTATGGCGCAGTTTTTGAAGTGAATGCGCGGTAGAGACGGGCCTGGAAATATGCGGAGAATGTGGCAATGTTTATCAAGGCCTCACCTTCTAGCACAATGCGGTGTCCAGATAATACGTGCCAGGCAAATTCTGGGCTGCCAGAAGCTGTCAGTGGCATAATGCGCCTGATACAGTAATAGCTCTGATAAGCTGTGCACCGGATGCCATCTAATGAAAACAAGCATTTGCAATGCAATAGGACTCGAATTTACGCAAGACCTATTGCATTGGAAACGGTAGTGTGGGCGGACGACAAGGCATGAACGGGAGTGTGGGGGGAGGGGGGACCCGAGAAATCACGGACTGCGGGGGGTGGCACGAGAAGAAAATAGTGTTCGGAGTAAAGGGGCCAGTAGCCATGGAAGGATACAAATGAGGACATGGCCGTCATGAGGAGGGACTAACAAGCCTAAAACCAATCGGAAGGCAGGATTTAGGCCCTAAACCAATGAAAAAGATGGGCGGAGAGTGGGCGGAGCTTCCACAAAGCTTCCACACTATACTGAATACTGCATGCCTCGCAAAGCGAGCAGCGCATGCGCTGCAACGCTAGGCTCGACCTAAAAATGAGGTTATCAGTTTGCAGGTAAATAAACAGTCTGGAGGGTTGAGTTTCTGGGGTTAGAACAAGGGTTCCCCCACGGTCCAGGATACACTCAAAAAGCACCCTCAGCGGCACTAGGGTGGCCGGGTGCAGAGTGCTGAGGCCCAATGCTAGCCTATGGGGCTAGGGGGCCATCGGTTGGTGGCTGCTCTCAGGCAAGCCACAAGGCTGAGGGAACAAAGCTCAAGGGTTAAGCTCAGAGCAAAGGGAGATCCAAGTCAGCACACAAGGTGCACCCACAGCGGCACAGGGGCGGCCGGGTGCAGGGTGCAGGATTGGCGTTGTGTGCCCTGTTGTTTTCAATAGGAGATCTCCGGTCAGAACAAACCCTGCAGTTTCGGGCAAGGAGGCTTCCTGGAGGCGACCACCAGTTGGAGAGGTAAGAAGACCATGGGGCGTCAGGTGAAGGGGTGTCTTTAGGCATCAGGTTTCCTTACTAGCTCCGGTAGCGGTCAGGGGGACCCTCCAGATAGAGGCTGAAGGAGTTGTCGGGAGGCTTGAGGAAGGTCAGAAATCACCAGGGCCTAGATCAGGTTCACTGGGGGGACCGCCACGTGGTGTTGGGCCTCTCGAACTCGGTCTGTGGGCGTCGGGTGCAGACTTGCAGATTCGGCTGGAGCCAGAGTTTCGTTTTTGAGCAAGTCCGGTGCTCACGGGAGACAAAGTCTTTGTAGGGAAGGCAGGGCAGGTCCTCCAGGTTTTGAGGGGCCGCTGGTTGCAGGACATGTCGGGATTCCGCTGGAGCAGGTCGAGGTCGGGACAGGCCGGTAGGGCTGGGGCCAATGCAGTTGGTGTCCTCCTCTTCTTCCTTCAGCATGGCTCTTCGGTCCTTCTTCTTCTTGCTTGTCTGAGGAGGTAAGGTTTGGGGTTGCCCCTAAATACTAAATTTAGGTGCGTTTCAGGTAGGTTCAGGTCAGGACCAATGGGTCCCTCCCTGGGGTCGGTACTCCCCCTATTATACCACCCTCCAGTGGGTGGGGCGGCATAAGCCTCGCTCTGGTTGGCTGAGTCCCCCCATCTTCAAGATGGCGGGGACAGAGTTAAGCTTCACCTCCCCCACTTGAGGGGTGGGGTTGGCAAAGGTGGGCACACCTCTCCTCATATCTTGGTTTTCCCGCTGATTCTCCCTCCCAAAACAGGGGTTAGAGCAAGTGGGGGCCAGCTGCTGTAAGCAGTAAATGGCTGGGTCAGCTCACAAAGGCGGCAAGCCTTTGAAGCCTCGCCTTCGTGGACCCTGCCCATCCTGGGGGAGGAGGCTTGGCACCTCTACCCAGGATGTGCTTTGTTTCAGGACCCCGAGAGCGGGAGGCTCTTGACCCAGGGGTCAAAAAACATGTCTGGGGGTGGCAGCTGGCGAGCAGCCAGTCAGCCAGGACACTGGGGTTAGGTCGTTTTTCAGGTGGCATCTCTAAGATGCTCTCTCAGTGCATTTGGCATTAAATCCCACACTGGCATCAGTGTGGGTTTAATGTGCTGAGAAGTTTAATACCAAACTTCCCAGAATTCAGTAAGGCCATTATGGTGCTGTGGAGTTCGTAATGACAAACTCCCAGACCATATACTCTTTATGTCCTTATTGCACTTACAATGTCTAAGAATGGACTTAGACACTGTAGGGGTACAGGGCCCATGCACCTGTGCCCTCACCAGTGGTATAGTGCACCCAGCTAGAGGTCTTACCTATACCATAGGCAGTGGGTTGTAGGCATGGCACACAGGTATGTGTGCCATGTTGACTCTTTACTTTTCTCTGCACCAAAACACGCTGCCTGCAAGGGCAGTGTGTGTGTGTGTTAAGGTATGGGGCCTCTAAGGGTGGCACAATAGGTGCTGAAGTCCTTAGAGGCATTCCCTGGTCACAGTGCCCTTAGTACCTATGGTACCTTTTACAAGGGACTTACATGTGGCCAGAGAGGTGCCCATTGGGTTTGCAAAGGTACAGTTTTAGGGAAAGAACATAGGTCCTGTGTACCTGGTTAGCAGGAACCCAGGGCACACTTAGTCAAAGAGCATCAACATCAGACAAAATGTGGGGGGCAACCATGCAAAACAGGGCACTTTCCTACAATCAAGCAGGGCGTTTTGCTGTTTTTATGTGTGCTGCACAATGCAGCACACATAGAAACAACAAAACTGAGGTGAAATAAAGCATTTTTCCTTGTTGCACCATGTTAAGACCAGGTTTTTGTTTGGTCTTTCTTTTGGCGCTGCTACATATCTATGCCACCTTGTAAATACGGGGCAGCGTCAAAATCAATGGGCGTTGCAGTGGAACACCCACCGCAACACCCATTGCCCCTCCTTTTCACGCTAAGTATAACGTGAAAGGGTGCCTTATTTACAAGGCAGCGTTAAGCCACGTTAAGTGACTTAACACTGCCTTGTAAATAAGGCAAAGCCTGTATCGCCACAGGAACGTCGAAAAAAGTGATGTTCCTGTGGCGATAGGGATTGTAAATATGCCCCATCATTTAGACAGCCCTTTATCCTTGGTCATCGGAAGCATCTATCTGCATTCTGCAAAAGACCTGAGACACTAGCTCACTTGGTGCCGACACCGAGAATAAATTAATTAAATAATTTATAAAGCGCAACAATTGCACAGAGGCGTTTTGGCGCTGTGTGAATCAAGGAAAATGTGAAACCTCAACTTACATCTGCTGTACAAAAAGACAGGTTTCAAAATAACTTCCCGAATGATGAAAGTGTGGTAGCAGCATTTAGACTGTGAGGGTGGCGATTCCAATGCAACACCATGCATCTGAAGAAACTCATGCCACCCCAGGAAAACCGGTTAAAAGATGGCACCACTAAGTGCATGGCAGAACTAGAATGAAGGGTCATGCCCCACACATAGCATCTCAGGTTCTTTCTAAAGTAGATGGGACCCTGCCCGTGACGAGTCTTATAAGCCATACATGAGGCTTTGAAAATGATTTGTTTCTTCACTGGTAACCAGTGTAGTTTGCTGACGGCCGCTGCTGCACAATGCAATTGAGGAATTTTAAAAGAAAACGCGCAGCCGCATATTGAAGGACTTGTAATTTATTCAAAGAACCCTTAGGCAGATATAAATAAAGACTATTCCAGTCAACTAATCTGGCCAAGACCAGCGCGATGACCATAGTTTTTAAAGGTTCCAAAGGTATAAATTCTTCAATTTTCTTGATCACTCTAAGTGCATGGAACGAGGACGAAGTAACCGTACTGACTTGATTTTTAACGTCATCTATCAACATCCCAAGATTTTTGACCTACGCTGGAAGTGATCCCAGATCGTGAGGCCACCATGCAGGGGACCAAAAAGAAGTGATATTCCCAACAATACTGATCTCTGTCTTGGATGAATTCAACTTAAGGCAGTTGCTGACCATCCATTTGCTGACTGCGCTCGTTCAGATCCTAAATAGATCACTTGAGTAGGTATTATTTTTTGAAAGTGAAACTACTATTTGTGTATCATCTGCATAAGACGCTAATGAAAAACCAAAAGATTTTTATCAGAACAGCTAAATAAGGTTGAACAGTGTTGGGCTCAACAACGGACCTTGCAGAATCCCACAAGGCAAAGAGTAGGGCTCAGAGGTGAACCCATCAAAAAACACTGATTGAACCTGTCCAGACAGAAATGTCTGCAGCAACGCCAACTCAGGGACTTCTATTCAAATGCTATGGATACAGTCAACAAGAAGATCATGGGTGACCAACCGTATTGAAAGCTGCAGACAGATCAAGCAAGATTAGGGCGGCATTTCCATCCTCATCTAATGCCGATCTGACTTCCGTGGTGCCACTATAGCGCAGATTCTGTCCTGTGGCCTTGCCTAAAGCCAACTGGGTATTGTCGAGAAGATGATTAATATCAATAAAATGAGCAAGTTGGTCATTCATCACTTTCTCCACCAGATTGGCTGGAATAGGAAGCCGGGAGATTGGTCGATAATTATTCAAGTCCACTACATTTAAGTTGCTTTTTTTTTTTAGCAAAGGGAGAACTGAGGCCGACTTCCAGTGAGTAGGAAAAAGTCCTGTCTCAAACATGACATTAAAACACCTTTAGGCGGACGCTGGTCCTGGGGAGATCCAGATTTAGTGTTAATGATGACAGTTTTTAACTGATCTACTGTGTGAGCCTTACATTTCCAGAAATCAACTTAGGTGACCGATTATTGTTATGGCAATTGAAGCCACAAGCAGCTAATTTGTTAAAGATGGTCACCACTCGGAGGGGCGTGGCCATGCAAAATGGCTGGCAGGATGTGAGCTCCTTAGGCTCCTGGCCGGCCCGCCATATCATCCTGTACATCTCCTGCAAGTAGGCGCCCCCGGGTGCCATCCGACTTCGGGACGGGTGCCCCCTCCCCTGAAGTCTCTGTCTGGGGAGCCGGTAGCCCGGGGACGCCACGCGGATGGCAAAAACCTGGGTCGGGGTCTGCCCGGCTTGAGTCGCCCGGCGCGAGGCTCAAGAGTCCCTGCCGGAATGTGCCAACAACCCCTGACTGAGAGGGGGACTACCTGAAGAGGGGCCCTTACCTGAGCAGCAGGTGTTATCCGGGGCCGCCCAGTTTGTGGGGTCTGGCCGGAGGCACCCAGGAGTCGCCTGGAGGCGGTGAGCGCACGCCGGCCCGGAGGCGAGGGACCCTGGTGCCTATCCTGTGCGGCAGCTGACCTGCTCCGCTGTGCATGGCGGTGGACGGCTGAGAGATGGGGCCAAGCTCAGCCGCTCCTGAGGCTGCCCTGGATTCGTTGCCGGAGTGTCGCCTGGCCCGGGATCTGACAAGGCTGGATAATACGTGAGAGGACGGCTGCGGAGGGCCTGGGCCGTGACTGCTGGCAGTTCCTGTCTACGGGCGAATCGCAGAAGGAGAGCCCCACTTAGAGCTGCTGGGTCCCGGGCTGAAGACGTGGAGGGGCTGCGTGGGGGCGGCCAGGCGGTGCGGCCCTGAGGCCCCTTGTACGAAAAGCGACTGGTCATGCTGCGAGAAGAAGGGAGAACCTGTGGGGCTCCCCCGCCAACGCACCTGACTCCCTGCTGCACCTGAGCCCGGCGCGGTGTGCAGGGGCTCACCGCACGCCCTGCTGCAACGGGGCCTGGTGATCCGGGTGAGGAGGCCCCCGCTGGGGCTGCGAAACCGGAGGTACACAGCAGCGCAGTGGAGAGAGAAGGTGTAGGGACCCCTCTTGCTACAAGCCCTAGAACGGCCCAGAAGAGTGACATTGCTGGGATGGGGCCTGTTGGGGGAGCGTGGGCCCGCCGTCTGCCCTGTTGCACCGGAGCCGGTGACCCAGGAGAAGAGGCCCCTGCGGGGGTTGTGTAACACTAGGAGGCGCATTAAGGCGGAGCAGAGAGAGACGCGGCAGGTACCCCCCTTTTTTTTTGCTGCAGGCCTCGGATGGGCCTGGGAGAGCGACACTGCGGGGGCAAGGCCTGCTGAAGGAACACGCGGGTCGATCACCACTGGATGCACCTCCCACATCTGCTGGGCTAAATCGACCGCCTGGGCATCCTGAGGGACATTGAGCCGGAGGGCTGAGGTGCTCCTGTGGGGGAGCGGTCCAGTCTCTAGTGGGGCCGAGTGACACCGGAGGCCAGCATCAACGGGGGAGAACGCTGGTGCAGCTGGGAGGCGAGGCCCTGACGGGCAGCTGGAGACTCCAACACTGAAGAGGGGCGAACCCCACGAGTACGGAGCGGGGGAGGGTGTGCTGAGCGTCGCCCCCCCGCTTCCCCCAGTCATTGATCGTCTCGTCGAGGCCTCGGGCCAGTGTCAACTTACCCTACGTAAGTTACCCTGGAGAACTAAGGAGGCCCGATTGAGTGAGGGGGTGTGGACTGCTCTACCTCCCAGGTGCTTACAAGGCGGACGCAGGGGATCCAGATCACGAGTGAGACTACTAGGGTCTCCACACGGCGAGCGGCCACTGAACGACCGGGGGCCTCCAGACACCCAGCAAGATGGGAAAAGATAAAACTGTTCGCTCTTCCGCTCCTAATACGATCACCCAGTACACTACCCAGCGCCTTCCCACACAGCGCATCACCAGACAGATGGGTCCCGACGGGGACAGCGACAGTGCTGGCGAGCCCTCCCGAGAGGAGATATTGGCGGCCATCCAGGAGTCCCGAACCGCCTTGGAGAAGCAGATAGAGACCGTGTCAATAGATTTGAACTTGCTCAGAGCAGATCTACGTAAAGTGGCAGACAAAGTCTCAACAGTGGAGGGAGACATCCTACAGCACCATGGTGAGGTGGCAGCACTAAAACAGCAAGTGACACACTTGACCAACTGCACAGTTGCATTGGAGCGCCGGGCTGAAGAGGCAGAGGGTTGGGCGTGCCGCAGTAATATCAGAGTGCTGGGGATACCGAACGAGCCGAGGAAGGCAAGACTGAACTCTTTCTAGAACACTGGATACATACCAAGCTATGCCCCAGGGGTCTGTCGGTGTATTCATGGTGGAGAGAGCTCATCGGGCCTTGGTCCCCCCTCCGCCGTCAGAGGCTCCCCTCAGGGCTATAATCGCCAAAATCCTGAACTATCGGGACAGAGACTGCATCCTGCGAGCAGCACGGGAGGCCCCGGACCTAAGCTGTGATAACTGCAAAGTATCCGTATATCCCGACTACACCAGACAGGTCCAGGAGCAAAGAAAAACGTTCCTGGAAGTGAAGCAGAAGCTCTGGGACTTGCACTTACAGTACATGCTGCTCTACCCAGCCAAGCTGAAGGTGGGGAAGCCAGGGAAGACCCACTTCTTCGAGACCCCTGACAGGGTATGGGAGTGGCTGGAGATCCGAGGGGATGCTCTCCCGCTCCGGGAGCGGAAAGGACATCGTAAAGAGTGGGGAACTAGGTCTCCGAGCACCCGTGGTGGCCAGTGTAGGAACCGCTCTACAGAGAGCGACCCGGCGAGGCAGTAGAGCATCACTGTTGGAGACGACAGAACTATGCAGGTGGAGTCCCCGGACCCGTGTGTCTCCTCTCCACAGGCGACGGAGAGGGGCTCCGTCTCGGAACCTGACCCTGCAATACTACTCCAGACGGACAAAGTGATCCCGGAGACCATCACAGACTCAGGCTTGTCTCTACAAGGCCTTGGGTGAACAGTTTGTCTCAATGAGAGAATGATCCCTTGCTGGTAGGCGAGCTCGAACAGACTCCCTAAGGGTCTCCTAGCTGTACTGGCGGTGCTGGTCGGGAGGGGGGATGGCTCTGGATGGGTGGTGGGGGAAAGGTGGGGGTCCTGAGGGTGGGGGCCCGCGGATGAGTGGGAAGCCTGCTAGAATAGATATACGCACTAGGGGGCTATAGCCCCAAGGCGTGTAGGCCTCTTTCAGGGGGGCGCCTGCGGGATTGGTTCTCTTGCTCCATTGGTTGGGCTAGGCCGGGAGGCCAAAATGTTTGGGGGAAGTTTCACAGTCCCGTTTGGGCTGGTGGGGAGGCTGTGCATGTCCTGGCACAAACAAGGGGAGGGCTTAACCACATGTACTGTTGCAGGTCATTTGCCCTTGGGGGGTGGGGGGGGAGTTTTCGGGATATGTTCACACTTCACATTCACATTTTTGTTATGCAGCATACAATGGGCAGGACGATTGGGCACGAGGAGGGGTCGGGGCACATTAGGCCAGTACACTACCATGACAATGGGAACTAAGTTCATGAGCTGGGGGTTAGGCACATGCACCAAGCGCTATAGGGTCTTCTCATCCCTTCGGAGGCACCACTTATCGGTGACATGCCTACAAGAAACTCACCTGGACGAGGCAGGAGCCCAGAGGCTGGCGATAAAATGGAGGGGGCAGGTTTTTTACTCATCATATTCAACTTACGCCAGAGGAGTACTCGTGTGGGTCGCTCCGGGGACACCCTTCGTTCTGCAATATATGGAGACGGACATCAATGGCAGATACATCCTTTTAAGGGCGGAGACAGACGACAGGGAACTAGTAATACTGAACACATACGCCCCAAATGTAGACAACCTGGATTTCTATCACTCCCTCTAGGAAGCCTTAGTTTCGGACCTGGAGGTGCCGATTTTGAGGGTGGGTGATTTCAATTGCGTGTTGGACCCCGAGTTAGATAGGAGCCCATCTCGAAGAGAAACAGTACACCAAATGACCGAGAAGCTCTGAGAGGTAATGGGAAACTTAGGGGTGCAGAATATTTGGCGGCAGAGACACCCCACCCAGAAGATATACACTTGCTACTCCCCCACTCATAACACCCATGGCAGGCTTGATAGAGTGTTGGTATCGAACTCAGATCCCGACCGGACTATTGAGGAGACCCATCAGGTCCGTTTCCTCTCCGATCACTCCCCGGTCACTTGCACGGTCTGTTGGGAACTTCCCGCCTGCCATCCTAGAGCCTGGCGGATGCAGTCGGACGTATTGGAAGATCCGGTGGGGATACAACATATAGAGGGAGCACTGGCTGACTACATGACATTCAACTGGGAAGGTGCAGACATATCTAGGGCCACAAAATGGGAGGCCTTGAAAGCAGTGGTGAGAGGGGCGTGCCTAAGTCTGAAGTGTGGGGTCCGCAAGCAGTTGCAGCTGGAACTGGGGGCAGAGGAGGCAGCGTTGGTGGAGGTACAAACCTGGGACCGGACGGACCCATCACAGGAGGCCAGGGAATGGGATATACGGACACGCATAAGCGATATATGGGACAGGCTAGATTAGTACACCCTTAGCCAATATCGACAGCGTCTACACAGGGAGGGGGACAAGTCAGGGCGCTTACTGGCCTGGATCCTCTGCGGGGAATAAACCCCCACCACAACAGTGGCGCTACGTGCGCCCAAGGGTGCAGTGGCGCCCACCAGGTCTGCAATACTACAACTACTACAGTGTCACCTCCAGACCGTTTATACGGCGGACCCGACACTGGGGGAAGACTCTTACCTCCCATACTTGCAGACCCTGAACCTGACGAAACTCCCTGAGCAGGCTAGGGAGGAACTAGAGGCTCCACTCACCAGTAGGAGGAAGTACAGTCTGCATTACTACTGCTCCCAGGTGCAAAGTGCCAGGTAGCGACGGATTCCCACCTGAGTTCTATTAGGCTTACGCTGGCACGTTGACCAGGGCCCTCTTGCAGGTATATGAGGAGGCCTTTGGCAAGGGAATCCTCCCACCTACTATGAGACAGGGCGAAATATGTATGATCCTGAAGCCGGGCGGGGACAGCTGTGAATCTTCTTCCTATCGCCCAATCACCATGATCAACGCTGATGTGAAAATACTATGCAAACTACTAGCCTCCCGCCTGGGACCCCATATGCCGCACCTCATATACGAGGATCAATTTGGTTTCATACCAGGCCGCAACACCGTGCTGAACCTGCGCCGCCAAACCCACATTATGCAGGAAGTGAAACATCGGGAGGCGTAAATAATACTCGTGTCTATAGACCTAGCGAAGGCATTCGACACGGTCGACTGCGGTTACCTTCTAGAGGTCCTCAGAGCCATGGGGCTGGGATCCGCCGGTGGGTCAAAATATTATACACTGAGCCTCGAGTGAGACTTGGAGGGGCTCGGTCTGAGGAGTGGGTCCTGGGGCGGGGCATTCGACAGGGATGCCTGCTCTCGCCCCTCCTTTTTGCCCTGGCCATCGAGCCTTTGGCAGTGCGGATGAGAGCCGAGTTGGATCAGTGGGGTATCCGGGTAGGAGACACGACCCACATCATTTCTCTAAACGCGGACCATGCTCTATTTTACCTAGCATATCCCCAAGTGGCCGTACCCAGTCTTTTGCACCACCTGGACAGATTTGGTGAGGTCTCTGGCCTGCAACTCAACCGTAATAAATCGCTGATCTTCCCTCTGGCGCATATGGCTGCCACACACTTGGGGCGCCTATGACTGCCACACCCTTGGTGGGTCTTCCAGACTTGGAACTCAGATGGGAACGAGCACACTTCCGATACCCTTGAGTCCACATTGCGCTAGACAATGCCCAGTTAATAGCCCTAAACTTAGATAGGGTCCTGGAGGCCCTGCAGCGATCGGTGACCTTCTGGACCACCCTAACGCTGTCCTTAATGGGCAGACTCGCTGTATCCAAGATGGCAATGCTTCTTAGGTGCCTTTACGCACTTCAAAATTCACTCTGCCCGATTCCGACACGAATATTCAAGCAGCTGAACACGATACTCATCTCACTGCTGTGGGTGGGGAGGCGCAGTAGAGTGGCCCTTACTACTCTGACAAGCAGATACGAAGAGGGGGGGCTGGAGGCCCCACGCTTCTACCTATACTACTTTGCCGCCCAGTTGCAGCATGCATCTCACTGGTTTGAAGAAGGGGACAATTGGGAAAAGCGGCTACTGGCTGGACGGGCAGAACCAGAAGCCCTCCCAATAGCGCTAATGAAGGGCAGGGGAGCCGAAAGGGACCTCCCATATCTAGTACACCAAACCGCAAGCATATGGCAACAGTTTGTGGAAAAGGTGCTGCGACATGCGCCTTTCCACAGAGAGTTTCCTATATGGATACTGGCCCCTATCAGAGACATGGGTGTACACATGTCTTTCCAGGCTTGGAGGGACGGGGGATGCGAGGTCCTCGTAGATCTTTACCCGAACAAGAAGTTTATAACATACGAACAAGCAAGTGACAGTTTTGCTCTTGGACAGGGTCATTATTTACAGTACAGGGGAATTCAGGAGGTAGTTAAAGTTACCTGGCCTCAATACCCAGATATTCCCCAACCGACACACACTTTAGACCTACTGTTCACATGCGGATCCAGGCGCAGGATGATATCACTCCTGTATAAAGCCATGAGGCGCGACTTGACTTCCCAGTCACTGCGGTCAAGAGCTACTTGGGAGAGGGACCTCAACACACAATTTGCCGATAGGGCTTGGACAGCCATTTGTGTGCTCTCACACACAGTCTCCTGCAAAGCACGGTTTAAATTGATACAATACAACTTCCTACACCACACCTACCTCACATCAGCGAAGTTGCGACGCATCTCACAATAATGATGGCAGGTGCCCCCGGTGTGCCACAGAGGAAGTGGACTTTCTACCCCTGGCATGGGCGTGCCCTTAATTAAGACAGTTTTGGACACTGGTGGTTGAAAAGGTGCACACAAGCACAGGTCTCCCTATAAGAGAAAAGCCACTTCAATGCCTGATTGCCCATGTACGCAAACCCAAAAAACGGAAAATACCATATAAACTCCTTCAGCTGATGCTGGTCCTGGCTAGACGCAGAGTGGCCATAACTTGGATGGGGCAGAGAAGCCCAGATATAGCAACATAGCTAAGAGATGTTAGGGAATGGGCACTAGCAGAGGAAACACACATGAAATTAACACGCAAAGATGATGGGTTACAGGCAGACCTTACGGAATGGAGAGAGGTGTGCTACTCTGTTCTCACATCGGGGGAGGGATGGAATGAGTTGAGGGATACCAGCGGGAGTGAAACATACTAAGTCGAAAATCAGGGGGGGGGGCAGGGGCAGATCAATTAAACGAATGCTTACCTCAATGCTTACTGTCCACTATGATGTACTGCATGATGCATTCCTCATTGTTAACTATATTATCAAATCCTGGACTTCTCAGGCTGGCCTCGGCTACATACAGGTTGTGTTTAAAGTGCCTGCGAACTATTGAATGCTGTAATGTTGGTTATTTCATTCAGACAAAATGAAAAATAAAGTTAAAAAAAAAAAAAGATGGTCACCACTCTTTCCTAGAAAAAACTCGCAAGTAAGTCACCGAAATCCTGACTACTCACTGTTGAATTACTTACTAACGGCAAGGTCATTTTTTGTATTGTCTGAAATAGTGTTTTATTCGAATTACTAGCTGATTTTATTTGCTCCCAACAGTAAGTTGATTTGGCAAGCAAAGAAAGCATTTTATATTCTACAATGCATAGTTTGTATTTTTCTTCCTTCCAACTCATAAGTCCTGCGCCATTTACACTCTTGTCTCCCACCAACAGTTGGGAAGACTTTTTGATGTTATTAAATCGAACTTTGGCAGAAGCAATAACCATAAGTGCAGAATTTAACCAATTTGAATAATCTTCGGCCATCTGGTCTATGTTGTGTGAAGGTTCCAGTAGGGAAGCAGTTCATAAAGAGTTTAATTCGGGGCTTGTACCTTGTGCCAGGCCTGACCTGAAGGCTTCTTATTAAACCGTAAAGAAGGAGATTTTTTCTGATGCCTCATCTTCCAAAGCACCTCATGGTGTTCAGACCAAGTCAGTTGAAGGGTGTGGGGGCTGCCAATACACAGGTTGTTTGTAAAAATGCCATCTAGCATGTGCCCCGCTCGATGAGTGGGCCCACTAACGATCTGAAAGAGTCCAAAGCAAGACAGCGCATCTATCAGATGATCCGAGTCTGGATCCAACTTGTTTTCCAAATGGAAATTAAAGTCACCCAATGCCGAAAATTCAGATTTTAATACCGATGATTCCATGAACGTACAAATTTTACCAGAAACATCTGCTCTGGGCCCCAGAGGACGATAGATGAGGAGTCCATTAAACGATGAAGTCTTGGCAAGCTCAATGTTAAAAAAACAGCGCCTCAAGCCCATCTACAGAGGCAGGAGTAAAAATAACAGGAAGACGGTCACGATAAACAACTGCCAACACTCCACCTCTATTACACGGTCTATCTAGATGAAAAATACAATAACCAAAGGGAACTGCTGTGATAAGCTCCATGCCCGAAGTGTCGTCAGCCCACGTTTCCGTAATGAAAGCCAGGTCTGCTTGATGTACCACCAGGAACTCAGAAAATTCAAAATGATATTTAATCAGGGACCTAGTATTCATTAGAATGATTTTAATAGCAGCATTCTCAGCTAAAACTTTGACACCCTCCTCACACAGCGTTTTATGAACCCCACACCTTTCTCAGGAGAGAGCTAAAAATGGACCATCCAAAGGCTGAATGGCTAATTATGAGAGACTTCAAAGCCAACTTAATAGACATTGGTGCAAGCACTATTTGGCAGGATCATGACAATCAAAACTGGAATATCCTTCCACCCCACAAGCAATTTCAAAGACCAGATAAAAAGTGAGTTCTGTATTGAATGATATGGGGCTGAGACTATTGAACAGTAGATTTAAGACAAGACTCACAAGTGGCCTACACCCAATTCTCGCCCATCAGCGCGGTCACCCTTGACTACATATAAATATCAATTGCACCCTTCCATCAAATAAACATATATTTAAGGTCCTTCATCTCTGCTCAGTGTTCACACCATGCTGAAATGTGAACTGGATGCTTGGGGCTCCTGTCCCCCAAAGCAGTGTTCAATTGGTGACCAAGAGAATGTAGAACCCATAAATCGAACCAGGTGGTTTACGGAGAACCAGGATTGGCTTACCCCGTTTCTGGAGCAGCTTTGAGAGGCATTTGCCAGCAAGCAGGCGTGCAACGCCCATTGGGCTCAAAGGGCTTCAGCCACCCCCGTCGTGTGTGTCAGCCCGGGCTGAGACAGCTTCCCGGGCACACACACAGCCACACCCGAGTACTTCACAGGTCTTTAAAAGACCATTTACTTGTAAACGAGGCTTGGTTGTTCTTTCACCCCTTCTTAGAGCCCCTGCATCTCCACTCTGACTATTGCTGGAAGAATTAACCCCCCCCCGAAATTTTTATTAGCCCCCTCAGAAATATCACTCTAGTTGCGCCTCTGCCAGCAAGGCCACAGAGAACTCAAGAAGCCAGGAGCCATGGGTGGCCCTGATTACACACTTTCAGGAGGCAGGTGGGGTACCATCAATCCTCCGTCACAGCATGAACCAGCAGGGCCAGCTCAAAGATGAAATAAATCATCTGAAAACAAAATTGAACAAAGCTATCACAGTTCAATTGTATAAGAAAGAGGATGTGGCGATACGGCCAGAGCGGCTGACCTTGAAGCTGGGGAACTAGTTTTGAGTCTTGCAAGGGGGCTCTAGCATCCTGTAATTCTGGGCAAATCACTTAATCTTCCCATGCCCGAAAAATGAATGTGTCTGTCTGTAATGCAACTGGTGCTCATGTAAAGCGCTCTGATACCTTCGGGTCGAATTCGCGCTATATAAAAAACAGCAAAGAAAAAAAAAGAGCCAATCTGTTCAATAAAAATAAAAGCATACATTTAAGAACAGCCTACAGGAGACTGATACAGGCCAATAAAAAGAAAGATAAAATCAAAAGGCCTCGAAACAACAAAATCAAAGGAGCCAAGGAAGTTTTGAACTCTGATCAATGGTATGGCAGCGGTCGACCCACGCTTTGGCCAACATTGCTACCGCTTGCTGGGAAAAACTAAGAAACTATACGCTGAACTGGCCCCCATTAGCTTTCTGTTATCCCTGCCTGGTTTGAATACAAAGTGATATAACTGTGAAGCAATTAAAAAATTCATGGAAAAGGCGATTCACTTCATGCGCTTTCACAGCACACCTGGGCCAAACGGCCTGCCGGCTTCAGTCTTAGCACCTAACAAGAAGGCAAACTCTCCGACCAGATTATTCCACTCGTACATCTTAGGTAACTTAATTCCTAGCAGTTGGAGGGGATCTCTGTTAGTTCCTATCCATAAACAAGCATTTGCAATGCAATCGGCCTCGCCTTTGAGTCCTTATATGTATTTAGCTATGCAGCATATTAGCCTGGGTGCTGAAACATCTACTGTTCTTTAGCATGGTGAGAAAGTAAGCATCAAACTGCGTGACACGCCAGGTATTGGAACACAGGGAGAGAAATATTGCCTTCTAGCGGGAAATGGTATAGTCCAAAGCTCTGTTTTTAATATTTATTTTTTTTTACAAAAATTCTTTATTGCGTGATTAGTTAAAATCCTTGCAATAGGAAAAACTCATTCAAAGTAGTCTATATGAAAATTAGTCATTAATTACAACTAGACAGGGTAAAAAATATTTAAAAGTACATATGAAATTCCATTTCTGAGCAGGGTTAAAAATACAATAAACGAACCAGACATTCCAGATTAACTGTTGTCGAAATCCGCTCTCAATACCTCAAAGCAAAAGGCTGGTTTGCTCTATCGGTACAATAGTCTGCAAACAAAACTTTAGGCAGAGTTTCAGAATTCTAGTTTATGCAGCTTAATCTGTCTTTTGTTAATAGCCTAATTTGATCGGATCGTCATTTCGTAGTTAAATTTAACCTAGTTTTTGCTGTATTCATAAATCGGACTAGCCTACATGCTAGCTGAGTGTCGTTTCCATCGAAGCTGGCTATTAGTGCTTGCCTGCGTGTTCGTACTCCTCTTTGGTTCCACACTGTTTTTAATATAAAATCAGGCCCTTCGGTGGTCATATCACTGAAAATGCAATATTTGAAAAAATATTATTGTCTACAGGTGCTCGTGGAAGACAATTTCTATAGACTGGAATCTAGAGAATGCTAAAGTGATTCTGGTATTTCACTGACCTTTGCTGGTCGTTTTGTATTAAGAAAAAGTTAAATAGAGGCAGTTGCCAGAAATATTAAACAATAGCAGTGCCTAGAGGACTATGAATGAGTAATTACCACTGAGAACAGAGACACAGCTGCAGCACTGCCTAGAGAAGTCAGAATGTGAGAATATCCAACGGGACCAGAGTAGCAGCTAGCAGCATTGTCTGGAAGACTTAGAATGAGGAATTACCACTGTGACCAGAAGCACAGCTGCAGCACTGCCTAGAAGACTTATAATGAGGAATTATCGAT
This sequence comes from Calotriton arnoldi, assembly GCA_963921515.1. Taxonomy (NCBI): domain Eukaryota; kingdom Metazoa; phylum Chordata; class Amphibia; order Caudata; family Salamandridae; genus Calotriton; species Calotriton arnoldi. The sequence goes on from CAWUFW010014112.1 coordinate 41,336, forward strand.
GGGACCAGATAGATAAGCAGCTAGCAGTACTGCCTAGAGGACAAAGAATGAGGAATTACTAATGGGACCAGAGAAGCAGCTGCAGCACTCTGTAGAGAACTCAGAATGAGGAATTACCACTGTGACCAGAGACACAGCTGCAGTACTGCCCAGAGGACTTAGAATGAGGAATTACCGACCCGACCAGAGTAGCAACTAGCAGCACTGTCTACAGCACTTACAATGAGGAATTACCCCTGGGACCAGAGAAGCAGCTAGCAGCACTGTCTAAAGGACTTAGATTTAGGAATTACCACTGCCAAGAGAAGGCCCTGGACTGGACCACATCCTTCCTTTCCGGCAGAACACAAAGCGTCCGCCTCGCCCCCTTCCGATCCAAGGCCACCAAGATCATCTGCGGCGTACCCCAAGGCTCCTCCCTCAGCCCAACGCTGTTCAACATCTACATGGCACCCCTCGCCCACGTCGCCCGACAGCACAACCTCAACATCATCTCCTACGCCGACGACACCCAGCTGATCCTCTCCTCACCAAAGACCCTCACACCGCCAAAGCCCACCTCCACGAAGGAATAAAGGCCGTCGCCGAATGGATGAGGACCAGCCGCCTGAAGCTGAACTCGGACAAGACGGAGGTCCTCATCCTTGGTTCCAACCCTTCAGCCTGGGACGACTCCTGGTGGCCAACATCACTGGGAACAGCCCCGCCACCCACCGACCACGTACGCAACCTAGGGGTCATCCTCGACCCCACCCTCTCCATGACTAAGCAGGTCAACGCCGTTTCCTCATCCTGCTTCAACATCCTCCGAATGCTCCGCAGGATCTTCAAGTGGATCCCCACCGAAACAAGAAAAACAGTCACCAAGGCCCTCGTCACCAGCAGGCTGGACTACGGAAACGCCCTCTACGCAGGAACGACGGCTAAGCTCCTGAGACGGCTGCAACGCATCCAGAACGCCTCTGCACGTCTTATCCTCGACATCCCCCGACGCAGCCACATCACACCCCACCTGAGAGACCTGCACTGGCTCCCTGTCAACAAGAGGATAACCTTCAAGCTCCTCACCCACGCACACAAAGCACTCCACAACTCCGGACCAGCCTACCTCAACAGACGACTCAGCTTCTACACCCCCACCCGCCAGCTCCGCCGACCAGCCTCGCCCTCGCCACAGTCCCCCGCATCCGGAAAACGACCGCCGGCGGCAGATCCTTCTCCCACCTCGCCGCCAAGACCTGGAACACCCTCCCCACCAACCTCCGACAGACCCAAGACCTACTGGCCTTCAGAAGACTCCTCAAGACCTGGCTCTTCGATCAGTAGCAGCACCACCCCCCTCTTCCCCCAGCGCCTTGAGACCCTCGCGGGTATGTAGTGCGCTTTATAAGTGACATGATTGATTGATTGATTGATTGACTAGAGGAGGAGCTGCAGCACTGTCTATAGGACAAAGAATGAGGAATTAGCACTAGGACCATAGCCGCAGCTGCAGGACTGCCTAGAGGACTGAGAATGGGGAATTACCACTAGGATCAGAGACACAGCTGCCACATTTGTGACAGAAAAAGAACAAGAATTACAGCTCTGTTTACAGAAACGGAGCAACAGAGCTCACAGCGAGTGAAAGATAATTAATGTCTCAACTTGGTACCATGGTGTTCAGGGCTTTAAGTGGAATCAAAAAACTGCGGGGTCTCTCACAGGGGCATGGCTGATGCAATTAAGGACATGGCTTAAAAACATATAAACTCCCCGACTGGTATTTTGCTGCTCCTGTCATTACATCCAGCTATATACTACAACACGTAACATTACACCTACAAGAAGTCAGGATTATTGGCTTTTGTCAATGGTTAGTTGCATAAGAGAAATAAGCAACAACTATGGCTTTGTTGTGTATAATATTGAAAAGGCTTCAGTTGTGAAATGATGAGACTGTGAACGAACTAAAACAAGTCTCTTCGAAGTTACATCAAAGGCTTTGAGCAGTGGTGCTGCAATAATAGCAAGCCCGATAGGGACCCGTCTGAGCACATGCTTTTAAGAACTGCCGTGCTGAGCACCAGCAGGACCCAGCCCACTTAAAGCACTGATGGTGTTTCTACAATTGAGTTACATCTTTGCAGTTACTGCCGATAAACCTATGGCGAGTCAGACTCTCACATGGTCTTCTTTCAGATGTGAGTAGGTCATTCTGCTCTAACATTTTTCGCCATGAACGTTTATAATAGGAAAAGTGAAAATATGAGTTCCAAAATGCACAAAAAAGACTAAGCCTGTACTATTAGGTATCAACACCTGAGCTGCCATAACCGTAAAGGGAGTGACCTTGATGTCTTGTGGGTTACACCACCGTTTTAAGGAAAGGGAACAATTATGAGACTGTAAATAATTAAATTGTGGGAAAGGGCTGCACACTCCTGGCGTGGGACAGTTTGAGGTTTGCCAGTCGGGCTAACTAGTCCGTGGTGTAGCTACTCTCAGGGTGAAAACATTTCTGAGTGTCTGGTTACATGGGTGCCGGAAACATTAATTGCTGTGGTGTTTATGTTTGGGCGATGTGTTTTGATGTTAATGCACATTCTGCGAAGTACTTCAAAAGGTGTCTTTCAGTTGGGCCGTATCAGATGAAACAAGTACTGACGCTTTAAAGCCACCGCCGCTGTTATAGCTTCAATGGGACAGACAGTGCCATATATTCTGGGGAGTAAGTATCGGGAGACGGCGGCTGCGGAGCGCCTACCCGACTTCAATGCAAGGAAAGGGGGCTGGCATTTCTAAGGAGCACAGCAATGTTATTGATAAGGCAAGCACTGCCAGCGGTTGAGCTCACGGCAGGTACATACACTGCAAATTCTCCATTGAAAGCACTGGAGAAAGGGACCGGGAGACAGCAGAAGCCTGCAGGGGCAGAGAGCCCCCTCCCCTGCTGCTGGAACGTCCAGGGAGGGCGGGCGGGCAGAGGGGAGTGAAGCAACAGGGTGTCACGTGGCCCGTAAGGAATGCAAACAATGCCGTGACTCTTCCAGCTTCGTTCTGTAGAGTAGTGTGGAGTTAAAGTTATAAAACATGACACCGGTTGCATAGGTAGCTTAGTAAGTTAATGCACTTGCTGCTGCAGTCACCTCCATGGGGCCTATTGTGCCCTTCATCCTGCCAGTGTTCGTGATCATTGAATGACAATTGAGCCACGTGCTTGTCGCAGGCTGTAGACCTGTGCTAGGTGACAACACTGTTACTCACGGGAACTCAGAGTCACGTCTGGCATATCTGTCTCTGTGGAACTCGCGCGTCCGTGCCTTTAAGGAGGTGAATGTCTCTGTCGGAGGTGGCGGTCTGTCTCTTTGTCTAGTGCTTCGATGTCTGTCTCGAGCTTTAAGCCCCTTCCCCTGTTAGTCGAATGTTTATCTATGGGTTAATGATCTGCTGGTCTGAGGCTGGATGTCTGTCTAACTGGATGTCTACAGATGGACCTCAGAATGTCTGAAGGACAGCTCAGGGAGTTAAACACTCACTGCTGATAATTGCAGTGATCTTTAGGTATTAAGTTTGAATCCTAGTAAGACCAACTCCGACTTCAATCCTTCCATTGTCAGTAAATTAAAATAGCCATCACATCACTTACACCACACAGAGATGCGAAACCGAACAGTACTTGAGCTGAATGTATTAATATGGGGGAGGGGGAGGTCGATTTATGTCAGTCTGGGAGTGAATGTCTGTCTGTCTGAAGTAAAGTATGTGCATGCCTGTAGTAAACTGAACGTTTGTCTGCCTGAAGTATAAGTATGTCTACCTAGGGGTGGGGGCTGGGGGGGTGTTAAGGCATGCCTACAGTTATGTATGCCTGCCAGTACGGGAGATGGATGTCTGTACGAAGTTATGTACGCCTGTCTGTACGGAAGATGGATGTCTGTCTGTCCGACGTTATGTACGCCTGTCTGAACGGGGGATGGATGTCTGTCTGTCCGATGTTATGAATGCCTGTCTGAACGGGAGATGGATGTCGGTCTGTCCAACGTTATGCACGCCTGTTTGTATGGGAGGTGGCTGCTTGTCTATCTGAAGTTAGGTATATGTGCGCCTGCTTGTGAGGGAGTTGAGCGTCTGGTTATTTGAAGATGGGCACAGAAACGTCTGCCCGTATAGGGGATTGAACTGATGTTAATTATAGGCACAGATACAGAAATTATGCAATCCTGCAGCTGCGGCGTTTTCTGCATAATTATGCCCCCCCCTTGCCACATAATTCATCACTTGCGCTACAATTTGCAGATTTTAGCAAAAAAGCATTCTTCTGTATCTCAAATGGATGAGAAGTTACTAAAGATGCTACCACTGGTGTTGCCACGCACCGATGACCCTTTGCAAATACGAACGGCTCCTCTCTCGGTTCGGGATTGCTGTATGTGGGTGTCAAGATGATCCCATTGAAGGGAAACCTTTGCCCAAATAGAGTTAACGAGGAAGAGAGCACGTCATCGCGTGCGGGCCGTTGCAGCTGCTGCCGGTGGTGGTGAACGCGGATCACATGATGCTGCCTTCCGTAAAGCCGGCCAGGAAGAGAGCAGTCATTGCGTGCGCGCTCTTGTGATTAGGCTGCGTGCCAGAAGAAAGTGCGGCGAGTAAAGGGGCCAGTAGCCTTGGAAGGATACAAATGACTACATAATCGTCATGAGGAGGGACTAACAAGCCTTAAACCAATTGGAAGGCAGCATTTACTGACTGAAGCCAATGAAAAAGATGGGCGGAGAGTGGGCAGAGCTTCCCCCACTATAGTGTATACAGCATCTCTCGTCGAGACAGCGCATGCGCTGCCTAGGCGAGACCTAAAAAGAGACTTCACATCCCCCGAGAACTATATGCTAATCGACTTTTCGACATTGAGGGCAAATGTTATGCGAGCATCTTAAATCAGGAACTGGAAACAATTGGCGAGGATTAATCTCTCTTTTAAACAGGCTTTCAAAGGGGCTGCAGGATTGAGGACAATTTGATATGCCTTACCAATAGTCTTCAACAATGACTTATCTTTTAAGGTCCAGATCCATTCAGTTGCTAGAAACTGTATGTGGATCTTAAGGGCACTTAGTTAATTCCAACCCAATCTTCCTTGAGATGCTCGTAAAACGGTAGTCCTAGGCACGATTCTATCCAGTCTGGTCTGTGCCAATGCTTTGAATTTAGGTCTCCTGGTTTACCGATTACAAATCTTTATTTCAGCAGTCTGCCATCAAAGAACAATTAAAATACAACCCGGATAAAATCCTTAAAACAGTACATTCAAACAAATAAAAATACAATTGGAACATTTTATAGAATCCATCTCAAATGTTTTTTACAGAATATATCTCATCTATAAAATCAGTGCACAATGACCTCCTTAACAATAAAAGCACAGAGCCACAAAGTGCAGTGTAGGAAGGGCCTTATACCACAGATATTTCTACAGTAATGGGTTGCGGGCTTGCCTTTTGCCTGATCCACCACATTGATAGCAACAAGCATTTGCAATGCAATAGGTCTCGCATTTTTGAGAGTTACAGCTATTGACGTTCTAAGGACAATGGGGGATATTCACAAGAACGTGCGCTAAATATCTCCAGAAAATGTTAACGCAACTTCACACATTGCAGTCCATCGCGGGAAAATAACCCTGTGTTAACGTGGAATTCACAACACGGCGGTACCATGAGATAGTCTTCCGAAAACGCGGACAATGTCCACGATACAACACTTGCAACGGTGATAAAAACCCAAACCCCACCGCAAAAAAACATGCGATGGGCCAAACCGCGATGAGGAAATCAGCGATAAGCAGCGCCAGGCCTGCAATGCACACACGTCAGGCGGGAAAATCACTACAAGAGGAGAAAAAACACACAAACACAAAATGACCAACACCGCAGCACCATGGAGGCATCTGGAGCAGGCGCAGAGGACGAGCGGAACCCCACAAGCACCCCGGACCTCGGGGACAGGGAAGGGCAAGGACAAGAAGAAGAGGAAGAGGCGGTTCGGTCCGCAGGAGAACAGGATCCTGGTCACGGAGGTGATGGAACACCATCAACAACTGTTCGTCTCTTCCGTGTCATTGGGCACCAAAAATGGAATATGGCGAGCCATCGTGGACAAGGTGAATGCCGTCGGAGAGCACAAGAGGTCAATGGATGAGGTCAAGAGGCGATTGATTGACATCAAGCGGAAAACCAAGGAGAAACTCGCAGGCAACCAGAAGGCAGCAATGCAGACTGGAGGTGGGAGCCCAGCGCCACAGCTGGAGCTGGATGACATGGAGGAGCTGGTGTCGACAGTCATCAGTGTGGAGACCGTGGCAGGAGTTGGGGGAGCTCGACATGACACAACACCACAGCAACAGGGTGAGTAACCACCAGGTACTGGGGTGACGGGGGAGATGGCCACAATGGCACACATGCACAATCAAGCAGAGCACAGTGCACACCCACCATGACTCTGGATCATGGCCCTGATCTACAGACTGTCAAATGTACATTGCCATGCTGTCTGAATGTGAACATGTACCATGCGGCTACATACATGTGGTCACAATGTAACACAGCATCTCCCCTTCACATTGCAGAGGCACCGTCAACACCTCCTGCAGAGCAGTCCCAGCCACTCTTCACTGATGACGAGGAGGACACCCCCAGCATCGACACCGAAGCCCTCCAAGACATCATGGAACTCATCTGCCAATCACCTCCAGGATCAGGGCAGCCCAGCTGCATCGAGGAGACCCCACCCACTCCACAAACCACCCAGCAGGAGGCACCCACAACCCCGGCTGTCTCCCAGGACCCCCACGAACAACACATAGCCTTCCAACGCCGTGTGTTGGAGGGCCAGAGGGAGATGGTTGAGCAGGTGCGGGTGGGGTTCGACCTCATGGCTACCAAACTGGACGCCATCCATGGGTGTCTGAGTCCCATCAGGGACCACCTCCAGTCCCTAACGGACACCCACAGGCCGCTCCATGGTCTCCAACGAGCCCTGGCTGACATCGCTGGAGTCATGACTCGGAGACAAGAACACCTGTCCGCTCAGAGTGGCTCCAGCGATCTCAGCCAGGAGATGGCACACATGCGGAGGCTCATGGAGGACATGGTGCGGATGGAGGCGGAAAGGATGGCAGCCACCGCTGCACATCAGCAGAATGTAGATGGGATCTACCATGCCCTGCAGATCTTCATCATGGCATTGCTGCCACAAGGTGTGGCGCAGATGAATGCTGCTGCTCCTACACCATCCACATCCCCGCCCCCAGGTGTGTCAGTGCCTCACAGTGCGTCAGACATTTCCGCTCCGGCACCTGATGTGTCACTGCCACACAGTGTGGCAGACAATCCACCTCCGGCCCCTGATGTCTCAGTGGCACACAGTGCTGCAGCCGGAACTGCAACACCCACAGGTGGGGCAGGGCACACATCCGAGGACGAGGACGTGGCTGGGTTTGAGATCAGAAGGAGGCACTAGCATTCATTTTCGCCACCTGGCCTGTTGCTCCTTGGTGCCGCACATGGCCCCATGACCTTCCACTGACCCCCGATACACTCTGCGGCACTCACCTTGGACCGCGACATGGACTGCCACATCCTGTTTGGTGACCAATGACACGGCGACCAGACTGCGGTCTGTACTCTTCCGCTGTACTTGTCATTCCCCGATGGACTCTGGCTGGCCCTCCACGGGCCCATATTGTGGAGTGGGGTTGGCATTGCCCTGTACTGCTCCAGCTGCAAAACTCCAGTGGATGTGCATTAAACATTCAGGAACGCACTGCTGTGTCATGTCTTTCATCATTCAGGTATGAATGTGTGGATGAATGTAGGGTCAGTGATTCCCCTAACATCAATGATGCTCATCTAGTGGGATTCCAGGCACAGTGTGCTACATTGCCGATTGCGTTCCGGTGCCGTAGACACTACAACAGGGACACACGCATTAGTCACTTCCCTGTCCGGACATGGACTGCACCACGCCCAGAGGCCCCGAGTCATTGTTGCAAGCCCTGCGCTGGTCCGGCGTACGCCAGGCCAGACCACTCCGCTTACGCTCCGAGGGTGGGGCCACATAACCACATGTCGCAGGTTTACACACTAGTGGTCTGCAGGACACTGGTCTAGTTGTCAGCATGTCACGGCCACTCCCTGAAGGCAGGTTTGAACATACAACACACCCATCCGGCGCAAGCGTCACAGGCCATGTGACCCCGAGAATATAAGGGGCCGGCAATATCACATTCCCTACTGCCGGAGGTGACTGGATGACGGACGTTCCACGGGGCTCAATCATGAAGGGCCCATGAGTTGTTGTGCACAGGGTTAGTGGCACCCGAGGCCTTGCGGCCGTCACGGGCCTACCACCACGTGGCGCTGACTGGGGTTGCACAGGGTTAGTGGCACCGAAGCCTTGCGGCCGTCACGGGCCTACCACCACGTGGCGCTGACTGGGGTTGCACAGGGTTAGTGGCACCCGAAGCCTTGCGTCCGTCACGGGCCTACCACCACATGGCACTGACTGGGGTTGCACAGGGTTAGTGGCCCCGAAATTGCTGAGAGGGTGTGCAGCCTGCGATGATGACGTGTGCAGTGATGTGGTCTCTGCCATTGATGCCTCAGGACTCAGGGCCATGTGTGGGACCTGCTGGGCCGCGGTGCGGGTCCGCATGATGTGGAGCATGCCATGGTGGCGGGACCGGGGCCTGGAGCTTCGACGGGCACGTGGTGTGCCCACTGGTGGACACACCGTTAACGGCAGGTGAGCAGTGGAGCCTGGGTGCGCGGGGCGGACAGCCAGCGCTGGCCGGCGGGAGGGGGTAGGGTGCGGCTGCATGTGTGCGCAGGGGCGGACAGGCGTTGTTGCCGTGTGAAGTGAGATGGACTCTGCCATGATTGACTCTTGCCTCGATTACAGATTACAGACCTGGTGGCTTGCAGTGTATACCGGCACTTGGTTGGAGACACACCGGTGGCAGCAGGTGAGCAGTGGTGCCTGGGTGCGCGGGGGCGGCAGTGTCCCTCCCTCTCTCTCTCTCTCTCCCTTCCTTCTCTCTCTCCCTCCTTTCCTTCTCTCTCTCTCCCTTCCTTTCCTTCTCTCTCTCTCTCCCTTCCTCTCTCTCTCTCCCTTCCTTTCCTTCTCTCTCTCTCCCTCCCTTCCTTTCCTTCTCTCTCTCTCCCTCCCTTCCTTCTCTCTCTCTCCCTTCCTTTCCTTCTCTCTCCCTTCCTTTCCTTCTCTCTCTCTCCCTCTCTTCCCTTCTCTCTCTCTCTCCTTCTCCCTCTCCCTTTCTTTCTTTCTCTCTCTGCCTTTCTTTCATTCTCTGTTTCTCGCTCCTTTGATGTGCGCATGACACACGTTCTGATTTTGTGCTTTATTTTCCAGGCTGTGACATCAAGATTGTCCCGGACGGACCCGACATGAGTCTTCCGCATTGGTGTTTTGTGTTGTATTTCAATAAAGTTTTTGGTTGTTACTTCAATGATGAGTGACTGTTTCTCGTTCTTCTGACCACACGTGTGTTTCTCCTTGTCATTGTGCGACATCATGCGCTTTTTGTGGCTCTTGTGTCGGGCACGGTATGTGTTTGTCAGAGGGGGCCCGGGGGGGGGCCTGGGAGTGGGGGCGATGGGTGTTGTGGCCCTCTTGGGTCTCCGAGCTGCATGATCATTGTCTCCATGGCATCTGTGGGTCTTCCAATGTGGCTCTGTGCTGGGCTCCCTTTCGTACTGCAGGTAGTCGTCCTGCTTAACACCAGCAGAAGGCAGGTGTTAAATCCCTGCTGCTACCGCGGCTTATCGCCTGTTTTTGGTTCGCATCGCAGATCTGGCAGTTCGTTGTGAAAGTGGTGTTGTGGTGTTTTCGTGTGTTTTTGCATGGGAACGCCTACTCTGAATCTCATTAGGGTTAGTTGGTGGTGTCACCCGTGGAGATAAGTTTTGCAGCAGTTATCGCGGCAATACTGGCGATGTCTGCAGTTTGCACCCGCTTGTGAATGGGGCGTTAAATCTATCTCCACTTTTGATGCCTTAGGGTGGCGATAACTCGGCGATAAGTCCTTGTGAATATGCCCCAATGTCTTTTACCTATGTGTTTTGGTTTGGAGTATAGTGGATGTATGAACAGAAACACAGCTGCAGCACTGTCTAGAGGACTTAGAATGAGGAATTACCGACGGGACCAGAGAAGCAGCTAGCAGCACTGTCTAAAGGACTTAGAATGAGGAATTACTGACAGGACCAGAGAAGCAGCTAGCAGCACGGCCTAGAGGACTAAGAATGAGCAGTGCTTAATTTGTACGAAAATAGGTGACAGGGCTCTAGTCAGCGGGCCACTTCCACTTGCACTGCCCATTGCTGCTGTCAATTACAGTAACAGCATAACTAATAAGTCACACTCCTACAAGTGTATGCAAGTGTTACAATTCTGACAGTTTCAGGACTCCAAAGTTAAAAGAATAGCTTTGGCAGCAGGCATTAGACATTCTTAATGTATACTGAATTAATAAACAACAGTTGCTGTGCTCATCTCTGAATTTAAAAAAACAGTGCCCCTATGTGGCAGACTGTCATAGATACCAGTGCTGACAATTAAGTGCTGGTGCCGAGCACCGGAAACAACCGGCTCAAATTAAGCCCTGAGAATGAGAAATTACTACTGTGACCAGAGACACAGCTGCAGCACTGCCTAGATGACTAAGAATGAGGAATTACTGGGAACAGAGACGCAGCTGCAGCACTGCCTAGAGAACTTAGAATGTGGGAATATCCGACGGGACCAGAGTAGCAGCTAGCAGCACTGTCTGGAAGACTTAGAATGAAGAATTACCACCGTGACCAGAAGCACAGCTGCACCACTGCCTAGAAGACTTATAATAAGGAATTATCGACGGGACCAGAGAAGCAGCTAGGAGTTCTGCCTACAGGACTAAGAATGAGGAATTAACACTGGGACCAGAGAAGCAGCTGCAGCACTCTGTAGAGGACTTAGAATGAGGAATTACCACTGTGACCAGAGACACAGCTGCAGTACTGCCTAGAGGACTTAGAATGAGGATCTACTGACGGGACCAGAGTAGCAGCTAGCAACACTGCCTACAGCACTTAGAATGAGGAATTACCCCTGGGACCAGAGAAGCAGCACTATCTAAAGGACTTAGAATTAGGAATTACCACTGGGACTAGAGAAGGAGCTGCAGCACTGTCTATAGGACAAAGAATGAGGAATTACCACTAGGACCATAGACGCAGCTGCAGCATTGCCTAGAGGACTGAGAATGGGGAATTACCACTGGGAACAGAAACACAGCTGCCACATTTGTGACCAGAAAAAGAACAAGAATTACAGCTCTGTTTACAGAAACGGAGCAACAGAGCTCAGAGCGAATGAAAGATAATTTATGCTAAAAACTAAAGCTTGGGGGGCGTGGCCAGCAGCCGACGGGAATGGCCGCTCACTAGCGCGGCTCCGGAGCCCTCGCCTAACATCCGTCATTTATCCTGACTGATGTAGCAGCACGGAACCTGTAATTAGTGGGACCAAAGCCCTGACCACTGTGGGTAACCGCACATCAGTGGAAAACTGCAAGTAAAGGCCGCGTTGCGGGGAATTGAACCCTGCCGCTGCGGAAGTGAGGAGATATAAAATGGCGGCGGTGGGACTGGCGTAGTCCCTGGGGGAGATCGAGCCGCCGACTCGGTTGCAGAGTAACCTGGCCCGGGCCGGCCTAGTGTGGGTGGAACACATCGGACGTCCCGCAATCCTGCAGTGGCATAGAGGCACGATTGCTGGCACCTTGGGGCCCTTCGGAGGCGGAAGAAAGTCAGGTGAGCGGCCGTCCGGCGTGGAGCGTACGGCGTCCCGCTTGGACGGGTGGAGCCCCCATTGTGAGGAACCGAGGGCGGGCCTTCACCTAAGCAGGCTCCCTGGCTCTGGCCGGATAAATCGGAGCAACCCAGCGGCCCGGAGAGATACAGCGGATTGGCCTGTTACGGCACTGCCTCGTGGGGGTCCGCATTGTGACCCGAGAAATGCTTCCTGCACCGAGCTGAGGGCGAGGGGCCAACTCGCACTAGGCAGCTACCAGACCAGCCCCAATCTGTGCTCCCAGGGGGCACAGAAGGAAAGATGGAGACCGGAGCTCCGCAGCAGGTGGGCCAAAGGCGATGTGTGAATCCTAGGCCTTCAATGAACAGCCAGCATTTCACCGGGGGCAGCCGCAATACCTTCATCGGCCAGGCCTGGCGAACGGGGCCCTGTAGGCCTGCACCGTGGGGTAGGGTGCAGACTCTGCCCTTATACAGCAGTCTCCATTACGTACCTATACCAGCGGGGGAGACCTCAACCATTCCGGGGGGACTGTGCACTGGGACTCCATGTAGCCCTCACCTCTTGCTACTTACATCGCTTAACACCACAGTACTGAATTCCCCAAAAGGCTGGGAAGAAGGCGCACAAGAAGGACTATCGTAACCCTGAAGGTGAGCAGACGCGCCTCGAGGGGCTGGCACGACACCAGAGGGAACTGTGCAGGCAGCACTCCAACGCGGGGGGACTGTTTAGCGGACTCCATCACAGGAAACCCGACAGGCCGCTGGAGGCACATTGCCCCAAGGCAGGCGGCGGGGACTACCGAGTCACCTCCTTTGCTGTGGTCTCCCCTTGTGCAAGCGACGAGTGCTTCAAGATGGCTGGCGGGAGAGGCGTCAAGTTGTCACTACAAACCAAACTGGATAAATACGCATGGAATAAAAACGGCAAGGATCCAGAGGCCATTAAACTTCCCAACCAGGATAAGACACAGACACCTCCTGAACAGCCTGATTTAACGCTTCAAGATATTATGGTCGCTATTAATGGGGTACGGTCCTCCCTGGAATCCCATATGGATTCCGTGAACATCGAAGTTTCCCTTATGCGGGCCGATCTCCGGAAAATGGACACAAGAGTCAAAGAAGTGGAGGACGTCACCAAAATGATCACCACAGACACCTCCCAACTTAAACGACAAATACAACAATTACTAGAAAACCAGGTCAAAATGGAAGCGCAACTGGATGACTACGAAGGCAGGGCACGCAGAAATAATGTGCGTATCCTGGGAGTGCCGGAGCGGGTGGAGGGACTGGCCGCGGACCTATTCGTCGAGGAGCTAGTCACGAAACACGAGACCAAAGCGCCTCTCAAACTATTTCTCGATTGAACGAGCACATCGGGTTCCTGGGGGGCGCCCTAGGCCGGGGGCTCCACCCGACCGATAATCGCCAGAGTCTTCAACTTTTGAGACCGGGATGTAATACTCCAAACGGCGCAAAACAATCCACCGGTTTCGTGGGAGAATAGTGTGATATCATTCTTTCCTGATTTCACAACTGAAGTTCAGAATCAACTGCGAAGTTTCCTGGAGGTAAAGAGGGCACTCAGAGACAGGAACATAAAATATGCCATGCTTTTTCCAGCCAAGCTCCGCGTCGAAGCTGATGGCAAGAACTGGTTCTTCCCCTCCCCAGAGGAGGCTTGGGACTGGCTGGAGGGATGGCGACAGGTGGGAAAACCCGGTAAAGAAAGACATGTCGGAGTGAGAGGGAACAGACCCGACCCCTCCCGAGGGGCGAACATCGGTCTATCTGGTGGAGGAGCAGACGAGAATCCTGAATCTTGACAGCTGAAAGGACATTGTGCTTTACTTAACAGCGGAGGACTTACTGTGCAGATAAATGGGGGTGGGAGTCACACGTGTGACCGGGGGGGGGGGTGTAACTGTACTTGGGGGGGCTGCTCTGCGGGACTCCAACAGTGATTCTCCCCTGACTTCCGCGGCGGGTGGAGGGTACGCCCCAATCTTACACTGAGGCAAACTAGACCTGTTCGGGCAGCGGTCCACATATACTATGTTTGCAATATAGTTCTGTTGAACTTGTCAGGTTGGGCGGCGGGGAAGAGAGGCTGCTTCCCAGGCACCTTTTCACAGTGGGTGGGGGGGCGACGGGCACTCTGCCTTGTTGGGGAGTGGGTAGTTCGAAATCCACTGGCAGGGGGGCAGGGAGGGGGGGACAGTTGGTGGGGAAGGGGGGGGTTTAGTGTTAGTTCTATGTTTTACGCACAGGTCACTCTACATTACCCACCTGCACCGTTCACGTCTCACATCTCCACTCACGGCTTACATAGCCCCATACGTCTCACAACGGCTGCAGCCGTTCCACCCATCTTATTGGCTCGCATGATGGGCGTAGGGCCTGGGCTGCCCATCATGAATTCATTGAACTGGACCTACTGTCCAGGCATCCCCCATAAAACGGCAAAATGGCATCAAATTGGGTAGAAACGTCACTGACTGTCCTTACATGGAACGTCAATGGGATGGGTGATAAAATTAAACGGGGGATCGTTCTGCAGTATCTCAAACGACAGGCTCCCGACATAGTCCTTCTACAGGAAACGCACTTGGTGGGCAACAAATGCAAAGCCCTGACCAGATGGGGATATAAACTCCTGGTCCACGCTGGATACACCTCGGGGTCTAGGGGCATGGGCATTTTAATCAGGAAAAATTTTGCGCTAACTCCACAACGCACGTGGGCAGACCCCCAGGGTAGGTTTGCGGTCTTGGAGGCAAGCTAGGAGGAGAGGCCTATCAATATCATCTCTGTCTACGTCCCACCAGCTCTAGGTAAAGAAGCGCTGGTAGACCTTGGCAAGGTCCTGCTTGATCTCCCACTTGGGACGCTAATCCTAGGGGGAGATTTTAACATGACGATAAATGATCAGATAGACAGCCAGCACGGCCCCCGTCGAGGCTCAATACATGCATGTCCGAGTTTCTCACCGCTATGGGCATCACAGATATATGGCGCCACTTCCATCCTGATCTGGCACGATTCACTTATTACTCCAATGCCCATAACAGCCTCTCCCGTCTAGACTATCTCTTAACTCACTCAGCAAGTATTGGGAGTTTTCGGGAGCTGAGATGTCTGCCACGGGGCATCTCGGATCACTCCCCGGTCTGGGCCGAATTCACCTACAATAATCAGCGCCAGAAAAGCACTATATCAATCAATCCCTGGCTGCTTACGGTCCCAGATATCAAAGAAAGTCTGCGAGTGCACTCGAAAAACTATTTTAAAGAAAATGTAGGCTCCGGAGAATCGGCCCAGGCAATATGGGAGGCCTATAAAGCGGTGGTGAAGGGACAGGCATTGTCACTCAAAGTGGGATATATTATTAAACAAAAGTTGCAGATAGAACAGTTGGAGACCGAGCTCCAGTCTCTTGAGGCGGAGCATGTATGGTCCCCTAGTGAGACCACCAGGCATACACTACAGGTCAAACAGCTTGATTATAAAGCTATGGTTCGTGAGAGGGCCGGAGCTGGGTTGCTAGCAACGCACCATAGACTGTATGAGCTGGGGGATAGGGCCGGAAATCTACTCGCCTGGTTGGAAAGGAGGGAGGCGGCTGAGCGATGGGTCTCTCAGTTAACTATCAATAGCACCCAGATTCTCTCAGACCCGCAAGAGTTCACAGAGGCCTTCGCAGACTATTTCGAGCAGGTATATACTCCCTCGGTCACTACCACCGCAGAGGATTCTTGTCAATTCCTGGTGGACTTACCTCTGCCTACCCTGTCCCCCAGCGACCGAGATTCGCTGGAGGAAGATATCACCGATGAGGAAATCCACAGAGCAATAGGTAACATACAATCTGGGAAGGCGATGGGCCCCAACGGGATCCCTATCGAGTTCCTCGAATCTGTCACCTCCATAATCACGCCATATTTGAGGGACATGTACAATGAGAGCTATGAGAAGGGGGTTTTGCCAGAGGATCAAAGGCTCGCGTCCATTGTCGTAATCCTCAAACCGGGGAAGCCCGCGGACAGATGTGGGTCCCATCGACCGATTTCCTTGATCAACGTTGAGGCTAAGATCCTAGCGAAATTGCTGGTTTCCGGCTGGCCCCCCTTCTGACCTCACTGGTACATGCCGACCAGTCCGGCTTTATGCTGGGCCGAAGTACGGCCCTTAATCTCCGCAGGCTTCATAATGTGATCGGGCGCAAACACGTAATAGCAGAGGACGTCATAGTATTATCTCTAGATGCCAAGATGGCGTTTGATTCAATTGAATGGCTCTACCTCTTTGAGGTGCTGCAGCGCTTGGGCTTTGGCCCGAAATTCTTGGTCTGGATCAGGTTGTTATATACAGATCTTAAAGGACAAATTAAAATTAAAGTTAATAATCGCACATCCCGTATATTTCCACTGAAGAGGGGCACCAGACAGGGCTGCCACCTGTCTCCATTGATTTTCTCACTGATACTAGAGCCACTGGCGACATGGATTAGAGGGGATGTACTCATAAGAGGGTTGAAATGGGCCGAGGGACAAGAGGACAAGATATCCCTCTACGCCGACAATATCCTGCTATATTTCGCATCCCCCACGAAGTCACTACACAGAATCATGAACATTTTTACGAACTTTGGGAAATACTCAGGTTACTTGATTAACTGGTCCAAATCAGTGCTCTTCACACTACACGGGCCAGTCCCGAGACTTCCACTGGGTTGCGAAGTGGAGGTGGCGGAAGAGGGGTTTCGTTATCTGGGAATCTACGTGACCCTGGATCCGCAGGTTTTCCACACTAAAAATCTGGCTACACCCCTCTATAGGTTGCGGAACGATGTTAAACACTGGAGGACCCTGCCCCTATCCCTGCTGGGCCGAGCTGCCCTCTTCAAAATGCTTGCGCTTCCTCAGTTTTTATATATACTACAAAACTGCCCGAACAAAATTCCAGAGTCCTACTTTAGAAACGTCGAGAACGAAGTGAGGACCCTGCTGTGGGATGGAAGGGCGCCCGCATCGCTCTGCTTAAATGAACCAGAAGTTGGCATGATGGGGGTATTGCACTCCCCGATATACGCCTCTATCACTGGGCCTCACAGCTGGTAGTGGTGAATCATTGGTTGTATCGCCCCCCGACAGACCCAGCGTATCTTTTGGATAAATACCAAATGGGGAGAGAGGGATATCTAGGGGCTCTGTATTCCAAGGCCAAGAGGGGCCGATACTTTGGCCCAACGGCACAAACTATTGATATCTGGAGGCAGGCCAATAGGAGGCTTGGCTGGTGAGACACCCTGACCCAGGCTTCCCTGCTGTGGTCGACCCAAAGATTGGGGACACTATGTTACTAACCGGGGTTTGACCGGTGGGACACCATCGGTATCTCCACCATCGGTCACCGTTGGAAAAAGGGGAAAATGATACCATTTACACAACTGGAAAAAGACTATGACCTGGCCAGGGGGGAGGTCTTCCGTTACCTACAGATCCGTAATGCCCTCACTGATGCGCTCCCTGAGACTGGAAATATATCGGAGTCGTCCCCCCTGGAGGATAGGTTACTCTCTGAACCTTTGCCGGAAAAAGCAATATCACTGACCTATCGCAAGTTAAGCAATAATCTGCCCGACCCACTCTGGAGCCTCCGTGACAAATGGCAAGCCGATATAGGTCCACTTGATGACGAAGATTGGCAATCTGCACTCATGTCCCCAAGGGAGGCAGCTATCCCTCTCAAATTTCGACTCATCCAACTGAAGGTGCTGCATAGATCGTATTTCACTGGGGCCACACTTAGGAAGATTGGGCGCAGAGAGGACGCACTCTGTCTGCGGCAGTGTCCTGAAGAAGCCATCTTCTACCACACCATATGGGAATGCCCACACATACAGACTCTATGGGCGGGAGCCACACGACACATGCAAAGGGCCCCTGGGCAGAATATACAACTGACACTGAGATTGGGACTCCTAAATATAGGGGATGCAACCGACCTCACTGATGTGGAGCAGCAGTGGGTCACCATGGGCTTCACATTGGTAAAACGCTCCATAGCAATGCATTGGGGTGTAACTGAGGTGCCGACTACCGGGGGATGGGCTAAGGAGCTGGATAAATGCATGATAGCTGAAAAAGAAGTATTTAAATCCAGAGGGTGCCCCAAGAAGTGGAACAAAAAGTGGGGCAAATGGAACACTTATCGGGGGAGATATGTACCTCTCCCTCATCGGAGATGGAGCTACGAGAACAGTGACGGAACAGACATCTATAAGCAGGTGTAGGGGGGTGCAACTATACGAAAATTGTACTTTACCTTATATGCTGATGTGTATTATTGTAATGCTACTGCAATCACTGTGAGTGCTAAAGTTCTATTAAACAATAAAAAAAATCTTAAAATAAAAAAAAAACTAAAGCTTATGTAAAAGGGAGCTAGCAAGTAAAGTCACATTTCTAACATTCTAACTTTGTGACTGCTCAACTTGATCTTCAGTAACCCAGACTGTAGATTATAAGTGAAAGCTAAGGTGCGAAAGGGAGAAGACAAGGAGAAACAGTGGGTGTTAGGGGAAAGCAGTAACACTGGTCAGCTGCTCATGTTTGCAACATTTCCAGCACACCAGGAAGGCAATCGGAAAAAATAGTGCGCAAAACAAACTGAAATGGACAGAAGCCAAATGAGCCCTGTAACAGGGCCAGTCGGTTTATGAGGGGACGACAGACCAAAAGGAGGGACAATTGGGCACGATTTACCATTCAAAAGTAAGGAATTTAGAAAGGCACCCGGAACAACCAATGAATGACAAGCGAAGGGCCGGCTTGAAGTCTATGTACTGAATACATCATGCCTCGCAGCGCATGCACTCTGCTAGTCTCAACCTAAAAACGCTTACGACATCTGGCTTTTAATGTTTTAAAGCAAACAGTCAGCCTTTCAATTTGTCTGAGACTGGAAGACATTATAAATACTATACATGTACAACAACATATTCCACATAGAATGTAGAATGGTGCACAGAGAAGGAGTCTGAGAGCATCTTTTAAAAGGAAGAGACACAGTTGAAGGAGAGTATCTGAGGTGTTTGTTGGATTAAACCTCATTACTTGAGTCTCTCAACTTGGCACCATGGTGTTCAGGGCTTTAAGTGGAATCAAAAAACGGTGGGGTCTTTCACAGGGGCGTGGCTGATGCAATTAAGGACGTGGCTTAAAAACATATAAGCTAAAAATCTGTGCTTAGCATAGTGTGCTGCCCGACTGGTATTTTGCTGCTCCTGTCATTACATCCAGCTATATAATACAACACGTAACATTACACATACAACAAGTCAGGACTATTGGCTTTGCCACTCCTCACTCGGCGGTGGTGGTGTCTCGTGGAGACCGCAGCAATTAACCGAGAATTGCAAACATCAGGAGAGTTTAAAAAAATTGGCAAAGCCAATAAGTCTTGACGACCTCTTTAGTTACAAGCCAGACTAATCGGCATTGCTAGTGTTGCAGCCCAAGAGGGCACATAAAGTGGCTCAAGGTCAGGGCAGAGTGGAACAAACAGGAGCTACAGGAAGTGTGGGGATCACACCAAGAGGCTATGGGAGGACGAGATGGACACAGAGGGGCTACAGAGCAGATCTGTACATAAAGGATGCAGGGAGGTGCTGCAGGAGACCAGGGGCACATAGAGGGGAGATGGAGAAACACAGAGTCTGCATGCATGAGGGCACATAGAGGTGCTACAAGGGAGGCAATGATGCACACAAAAAGGCTTCAAGGGGCAGAGGGCACAGAGAGAGCCTGCAGTAGGGGGACATGGTGTTACACATGGGCTGATGGTGACAGATGCACATTGAAGGGCTGTATGTGTTGGAGGCACAAAGACCTGATGCGGGGAAGGCACAGGACATACAGAAAAGCTACGGGGTGGTAGAGCACATAAAGAGGCTGAAGGGGACAGTAAGGTGGCACACAGAGACTGCAGAGCAGGCAGGTGCACACAAAG
The DNA here is from genome assembly GCA_963921515.1 of Calotriton arnoldi. Lineage (NCBI taxonomy): Eukaryota > Metazoa > Chordata > Amphibia > Caudata > Salamandridae > Calotriton > Calotriton arnoldi. The sequence goes on from CAWUFW010014112.1 coordinate 61,201, forward strand.
GGGCCACAAGAGGCAGGGGCACAAAGAGGAGATAGAGGGGATTAGAGGTGCATGGTACTGATGAGAGGGATAGAGGGGCTGCAAGGGGTTGAGGTGCACACAAGAAGGGCTGCAGGGGTGGGGCAGAGGATACAGGCTGCAAAAATGACAGGGGAACACACAGGAGCTGCAGAGAGGCGAGGACACAAATGATGCAAGGGAAGCAGGGGGCATACAGAGGGACAGCTATACTGTCGGGCACACCATCCAACAGTATCCAACCAACTTGTAAAGCAGTGTGGATTCGTTCACAACTTGGAATGGTCCTGAAAATCCTAATCACTGCACAAAGTCGCGAAAGTTGATTGGGTACTGTTCAGATCTATGGTGGAATTGTAGGTCATTCAGGGGTGTGTCTCATTTTTGGGTATCTCAATACTGTGTCCTGATGATGAGATCGAAACATCGACAATTCCACCTCTCTAACACATTTTACAGTGATATTGGGGCTTATTTACAAGCCGCTTGCGCCATTGCTGTGTCACTTCTTTTTGATGCAGCGGCGGCACAATCAGTGCGCCACACTGCTCCATATCTACAAACAGACGCATTCGGTCCAATGTGTCAGTTTGTAGAGCCCTGCTTCACATTATACCTGCGCCAGGTTAAATGTATGCAGGGAAGGCGTTCCCATGCAAAAAGCCATATTTAAGTGGAGCATTGAAATGTACCTTTCACTGCGTCACTCTACGACTTGACTGAGTCAAAATCCCGATGCCTGCTCAGACCAGGGGTAAGGATTGACGCAGGGCTTGTACAATGGGACTTACCTATGTGTTCTGACACATTGCTGGAGTTGCGTCAGTTTTACGACCAACTCCAGCAATGCGTCACTTTTGCGCCAACAGATGCGTCAGAGTTTCTGACGCATCTGTTAAGCCTTGCGCCATGGAGCCCTGTATTGTAAATACAGCGCATCCACGGTGTCGCAAGGGCATTTGACGCAGGGACAAGGAAACTGACACATTGATGCTGATGCGTCAGTTTCTTGTTAATGAGTCTCTTTGTGTTTATCAGTCATTCTGAATATCGGGGAAAAGAAGAAGTAATTTAACTGGACTCTGTATCTATGAACATACACAGTTAGGCGGATATATCGCTCCCCTATGATTTTTTGACAATCGTATTTTGAAATACTGCCACCAGGAATATTGTCTCAGTATAAGGTTTCTAAAAGAGCCATTTTTAGAATTGTAACTTAAAATCCAGTGTTACCTTACATTAAAGTGGGTTTTAAATTACAATTCTTTAGACACCAAACTCAACATTCCTATTGTCTCCCCATTGAAAGTTATCACTTATTAAATGTAATAAGGTAACCCGAGGTTATCCTATGGGGGAGATAAGCCTTGCAGCAGTGAAAAACGAATATAAGAGTTTTTCACTACCAGGACATGTAAAACATAGAAGTACATGTCCAACTTTTTAAATACACTGCACACTGCCGTTTCGGCTGTGTAGGGCATACCCAAGGGGTGACTTACATGTATTAAAAAGGAAGGTATAGGCCTGGCAAAAGGGTTTATTTTTCCTGGTCAAAATGGCAGTTTAAAACTGCACATACAGGCTGCAATGGCAGGCCTGAGACATATTTAAAGGGCCAATTACGTGAGTGGCACAGTCAGTGCTGCAGGCCCACTAGTAGCATTACATTTACAGGCCCTAAACACATGTAGTACCACTTTACTAGGGACAGACAAATTAAATGTGCCAATCGGGTGTAAACCAATTTCACCAAGTTAAAAGGGAGACCACTAACACTTTAGCACTGGTTAGCACTTGAAAAGTGCACAGAGTCCTAAAAGCCAACAATAACAGAACCAGAAAACAGGAGGGTGGAGGCAAAAAGGTTTGAGATGACCCTGCAGAAAGGGTCAAGTCCAACAATATTTTTTTATTCCAGTAGCAGTTGATTCTAAGCTTTGGCAGTATGAATTGAAAATGCTCTGTCCACCAGTTTGTGTCTTGTAAAGTTTAGGCGTTTTAAAGATTAGTGCGTTGCTAGATCTTAAAAGGTGGGGAGGGTATTATTTTTACAAACCCCACACCCCCCCGTTTCCCAAAAAATAGGTCCTGGATCATAAGAGGCCCTAGGTGCCATACTAAGTCTCTTGAACCAATCATGTTTCCATGGTGGCAGCCGGTGAAATCTTACCAGATGGTGCAAAATTGATTAATTCTTGCTGAGACCTGAGATCATTATGACTGCCATGTTATGAACAGTTTGGATAATAAATATTGGGATAATCCTGCATGCAACAAGTTGCCAGAGTCCAAGCAGAAGATAACAGTTGCCAGTTTACAACACTTAATGGGCAAAAGAGGGAGCATTTTCTTCAATGTTGTTAATTGGAGTCAGGCAGGACCCCCAGGATTTTAACTATACTTGATGCAACCAGTGCATTTTCCAGATGGTCTGGCCACCAGAAAATAGACCAACTACCAGAATATCTGTTGTCCTGGCATTCAACAGAAACTCATTTTTCTCCTATCCAATCTTCATCTGTAATCACAGAGTTCTAAAAATGTTTTCTGTACTTAGTCTAGATCACCATCAAGCTTCACTATCAGTTGTGTGTCATAAGTGTCACCATAAAAGGTGAAACCAAAGGAGCAAATTAATGTTGTGTGTGGTTTCATAAAGGCAATGCAGAGAGTGGGGCTGATGGACAAGACCTGTGGAGCACTATGTATTTTAGGTGTTCAGTTAAACCTACTGAGAATAACAGACTGTGATCTGCTTTGTAGGCAAGACCTGAACAAGTCCCCTTCCAAATCTGTGTTATACAAGTGACACAATTGGGTGGGAAACACTGTCAAAAGCAGCCAACAGATCCACATGAATAAAGAAGGGTGTCTTGCCCTTTGTGTGACCTGATACGTATCTGCACGTGCAACGGTAACCACGGATCAGTTTTAGACAACCCAAATCCTCTGAAAAGCACAGGCAGAAGCTAACTTACCAACTTGATCTACTTGGAAATGATATATCAAGAGTAAGAATCAACCCAGTGAGACTACAGGATTACTTTTATTAGTTCATGTTCAGATGAGTGATATCTCATCATCCATTAGCACAGGGAGTGACACCACCGCAGTTCCCATCATCCATCTGCACAGGAAGTGACATAACTGAATTTCCTATCATCCATCTGTACAGGAAGAGACATCACTGGTTTCCCACTTAAACCATCTTTAAAAGAAGAAACCATGGAAGAGGACTTCGTTTCCCATCATCTTTCTGCACAGGAAGTGGCTCCACTGCATTTGCTATCATCCATCTGCATAAGAAATGGCATCATTGCATTTCCCATCATCCATCTTTAAAGGAAGTGACATCACTGGTTTTCCCATCATCTATATGCACTGGAAGTGACATCACCGGATTCCTGCTACAACTGTCTTTAAAAAAGAGCGAAGCAAAAGGTCTTCATTTCCTGTGATCCAGCAACACAGGAAGTGCCAGCACTGCATTTCCCATCATCCATCTGCACAGACATCACTTCCTGTCTTCTCCCTACTTTACTCAACTATTCATGGCATCCTGTCATCCCGGCTTTCCCAGCAAAGGCCAGACACAGAAAATGGTATAACATGTTTGAGTCTGTAATGTCCAGGAAGGGACTTGAACCAGAACCTCTGTTTGACAGTATTAGAACCCCTTTCAGAGGGACACGAGGGCCCGCAGGGGCTACTGGGCCCTACCGTGGTGGTTGAGGCCTTTTACTCTTGATGTCCTGGGACCCGATCGACTATGGATCCTGCTCACCTGAGCCAAGTACTCCTTCTGCACTTCAGTCAAGGCTCCCTTGGGGGGATGTAGCTACAGGTCAATGAACACTACTCATAACTCAAAGTGCAGACAGTACGAAGAATAAATCAATGTCTAGCCAAAAAAATTGCTTCTGTAAGAAAAAGGAGAATTGTATTTCTAATTCTACACATGCAAAGAGATACGACATTCAAATGCAATAACACAATCTCCTATGAGGTCAGGACTCTAGTAGTTCCCAGGCTAATCCCTGTTCGACCTCTCTTTGTGTAACGTGTTCAGGGTTATTCTCCATGCACTGGTGGCTGCATCAGGGAATGCAAACTATTAGGCTATACTCAAGAGTTCCCTTTTGGCTCTTGAGGCTTGCAGTCTGAAGTGGGCACTTCTCCTTTTTATCTCCCTTCATGAAAACGGTCCCTCACAGCAGGCATGACTCCGAAGCTGATTGTCCACAGCATAATTCACAGGAGCGGCTAGACTTTAGACCTGGATGTCAGCCAAAGTGATATGTGCATCAGCCACTCTTTACGATTCTATGATCAGCCCCAACTCCCTTCCTGAGATGTGTCTAGGCCCCCTCCTGGTGATCTATCACTGAATTAAAAGGCAATTTTATGAGATGGAAAGGGAGTCTATTCTCTTTTCTCAAGTGTCTCCCCACCCATTCAACAGGAATGAAGCAATACAGAAATCTATTTGGGGGTATTCCTCACCTCTTCATGTCTTCACCAGGCAGGCCTGGGCTTCCCAAAATGGAACCCAGGGTCCTCCATACACTGTAGCATTGCAGGCACACTCACTCAGTGTACATTCATAGCACACTTTCTGTTCAGCACAAATAACTGTACGCATTGCAACCTTACATTTCAAAACACATGCACTGCCAGTACACACACACACTATGTGCACGCTGCAACGTTCATGTATTGTACTTCACGCAAGCACACATACACCTGGCACATGCAGTCACTGTGCACACACTGACAGCACTACATCTTTCAAATAATATATTACCCCCAGGCATACATACACTCGGTACATGTATTATCCACACATGCACTACACCGTACTGCTCTATCCCTATACAGTACCCTTTCCAGAGACACATACATCCAGGACAGAGTCACTACTCCTACGCTATGCAGTACCACACATTTATCCGATGTAGGCCTAGGGTGAGTTAAGCCCACAGCAGCGGAACCTGTCAAAAGCTGAGTGAGCCTGTAGGCTTCATCCCAGTGACATAGGATAAAAAGGTCCTGTCCACTCCTAATGATCACTACATGGTATGCTGCCACCGCCATGCTTGTGCTGCTTAACTACTGGGGGAAGCGGTAGCCTTCCGCCACTATGATGGAAGTGCTTTGGGTGCGCCTTCCGGTCCAACAAGATCGCAATCCGTGAGACAGGCCTATGTCATGGTGCACACACATAATCAGAGTTCGACTAGGACAAAAATTCAGCATTAGGGATCCAGACAACCATACAGTTGGGCACTCAGGACAGGGGTACACATCTCTTACTATGCAGACGACATTTCTGTCCCAACAGACGGAAACTTACAAGGTAAGATAAAATCATACTGCCAACCCCCACAATCACTTTCAGATTTAGTCGACCCAGATAGCAATCGCGCAACACAGACTCAACCTCGTACACATCCTACTAACTACCACACCCTGCTCAGTAACACTTGCTCTGCAGTACTCCATGAACCAGCCATCACGGACCTCTTCATCTGTCACAAGTTCTATGCACTCTTTATCACAGAAACAGGATTCACGCCCACATCTGTACATATCCTAGATGTATTTCTTCCTTCAGACTACAGTATCCATTGTGTGAACTGTGCACATAAAATGGGAGGAGGCCTTGCTGTCATTCATAAGTCCTCCTGGTCCTGCAGTTTAGCCAAGTGAGTAACACTCAACTCAATGGAGTAGCTGACATATTTCCCACCCTTTGAAACTCAGATCGCCACCTTCCATCTCAGCTACAGGCTTCCTGGGCAAAACAAAGATTTATTGATGAATTCTCTGATATCCTCACCACCTTGTCCATTTTACATGCTCACACCACCCTCCTGGGTGACTTCAACCTCCCAGAAAAAAAACAAGCTAAAATAAACACAAGAGACACCCTCTTCACCTCATGGATACACTCAACATGGTATGTCACACAACCAACACACTCCAAAGGCCACATCCTCAACCTTGTCTTCGCCACATCACCAACAATTGAGGATGTCAGACAAATAAGGACACACTTGGAGTGCCCCTTCAGATCAAGACAGAACCAGATGTCACTCATGTTAAATGATAAACGTACAGCTCTGACTATACACTAGATTTGCGTGCAGCTAGGGCAAAAAAATAAAATCATGTATAAATGTAATTACAGCTAGTCACTCTGTGGAAGGAAATGTAACTCAAGAGCATGCAGGCAACATGACTGGACAAACATAATCAATATGTATGTACATTGTTTATATTGGGCATCCTTGCACTGAACATCAATTATTCTCTGCCATTAAATGGACTGGATTTATTAATGTGATTGCTATATTTCAAACAAATTAATTAATTATGAACACAAATAGGATGTCATTAAAAAATAAATATAAATGGTTCATGCAAAAATATTAATGATGGGCAAAAGTGTTTCAGAGAAATAAATCATATTTCTAATATTTTTTTTATATTTCTTGAAATTGGGTTGGGTTTTTAGTAAGTAGAATGTAGATGATAAAGGTAGGATTAACACAAAGTTAAGTGCAAGCAGAAATTCTTTTTTAAATATTTATTTATTGAGATTTCAAATGACAGTGTATTATGGTTCACAGTACAAAACAGTCAAACAACAACAAACAGACAGTGGTCACACCCATATATTGTGGGTAATAGAAACAGGTATTTCGAATACATATGACATAGTGGTAAACCATAACCGTCCGAGTGACAGGGATGTCCAGCCAGGTAGTATTTTGACTGAAATATATTTGGTCATGGCATTTGAAAATCCACACAGAAATAAAGTCAATTTAAAATCAAATATAACATATAAAAATCCCTCCCTCCCTAACCCACCTTTCCCCCAAGCTTCCATTAAAACAATCTGCATTTAGCAATTACTAAGAATTTCTTTTCTGCCAACCCATTGACACATGGTTCCAACATGAAATGAGTGTGTAGGCCCGCCACCCATGTACCCGGTCACTGTTACAATTAAAGTGTCTCTCTAACTCCTATGGTATGGATATCTGAGATGAATTGGTCCTCCTCCTGTGGCTCCAAGAGCGCCTGGGTCATGGCATCCCAGGAGAGAAGAATATCGACCACCTTAGCATCTCTAGGTGCTCTCCTTATACGTGCCTCCTCTGCTGCCGCCCACGCGAAGTCTCTCACCCTAGCCTCCCTTGTAGGGGGTTTCACTGTCAACCATCTGATAGCTATGCGTCTCTTAGCCACTATAAGGCCTAGCATTGGGAATATACTACTCGGCTTCAATCTAGGGTTGTGAGGTAAGAGTCCCACTAAGCATTTATTTATTGTATGTGGCACTTCCCATGCACGGCGGAGTTGTGGCAACACCTCCAACCAATATGATGTGATGATGAGGCAGCGCCATATCATATGTAAGAAATCTGTAGTCGCCACACCACACTGAGGACATCTATGGTCTCTATTGGGATAGATGGCATGTAGTTCCTTAGGGGAGAGAAAAGCCATGTGTATTACGTAGTATTGTATATGTTTAAACCGAGCTCAGAATAACACCTTATGGACCTCCTCATGAATTTTCAGCCAGTCGGTAGGGACAATAGGCTCATCGCTGAGATCCTGCCAGGTCTCTTCTATACGGAGCACCATCAGTTGTTTGTCTGTATGGAGCACTCGGTAAATTGTGTTATCAGTTTACACCCACCTGCCATGGAAAATAGGGTCACCAGTATTTGTGTGGGGGCAGGGGCCTCACGGAATGGCGGCCATAACTGACGCACTTGGCCGCTATTTTGGCATACTGGAGGAATTGGCCACCCCCTAGTCCAAACATCCCGATGGAGCCCATGTAGTTTAATATAACGTCCCACCGGGTTGAGGTCAGAGAGCATCAAGCATCCACCCATTTGCCATTTATCTATCGCCATCATGCTGGCCATTTGTGCAAAGGATATCCAAATATCTAAATCAGGAGCATAAGGCGCTTGCCGAATTATTCATTGTTCAAGCTGCTTTGTATCACCCACAAAGCAATACATGGAATGGGACCACTCTTCATCAGGAATAAAATCACCAAACACATTCAACAAAGGAACCTCTGCTCTAAAGTGGCACCTCGCCTCAAAATCCCAAGATACAAGAAAAAAACCAAGGGTGGCACATCCTTCTCTGTTCATGCAGCCAAACTATGGAACTCTTTACCCCCAACATAAGATCCACGGACAACCACCTTATCTTCAGAAAACTACTCAAGAATTGGCTCTTCCCACATAAGTACCATACGCAAACAGAAATTTACAGCATATCCCTCTGTATATAAGCATTTATTTTTACCAAAGATATGTACCTATCTTTGTGTATTGCTTTGTATAAACATGTAGAATAATTATGTTGTTAAAAAATAAATACAAATACATTTTTAAAGTACAATAACACTTGAAAAACCAGAGTTTATCTAATGCATCTTTTTACTTCCTTTATGCATCTATATACCTTCCATGTACTTGGATCTATATATTTATTACCTTTCTCCTAAAAAAGCATATCCAATGCACTACCCTATTTCTCATCCTATACCTCTATCAATATCTTTAATCTACATATACCTACCTCCTTTATGCATCTATATACTTTCCATGTACTTATGGATCTATATATTTATCACTTTCTTCCAATTCAGCATATCCAATGCACTATCCTATTTCTCACCCTATAATTTCTCATAATATATCTTCTACCCCAACGTTCTGAATCATTTCAAACTTCTTGCTACTACTCTTTCCAATGCACTACCCTATTTCTCACCCTATACCTCTATCAATATATCCTCTACATCCACTCACTCATTTATCCCAAACCCCATACCACTACTATGATCCCCAAAATAACCCTTTCTAGACTCTCCAATATTCTACCCCTCCTTGCATCATCTGACAACTCTTTTACTATACCGATCCCCCAAAACAAGCCTATCTAAACTCTTCCCTCTGACTCTTCCCCTCCACATCCCCTTTTTACTCATCCCAAAGCCTCTTCCTACTGCTATGACCTCAAAAAAAAAAAAGTCTAAATCCTTCACTCTCCTATCCCTCCACTATCCTTTTCAATCAAAATAACAGACTAATATGTTCACTTCTCAAATTTCATATTTCACTATACTAATTCACCACGAATCCTTTATGGGTTCCAGAGTAGCGTGCTACTCGCAAATAAAGCCATCCAATACCTCATCAGAGGTAGCAAGCACTATATAAATGCAAACCTTTTTCCCTCTTCTATCCCTCTGCTACCTTTCTCTATCCAAATAGCTGAAAAACATATCCACCACTCAAATTACTTTCATATTTCACTACACTAATTTTCAACATAATCCTTTATGGGTTCCGGAGTAGCGTGCTACTCGCCAATAAAGCGCTTCAACACCCCATCAGGGGTAACAAGCGCTATATAAATGCAAACCTTTTTTCCCTTTTCTATCCCTCCCCAACCCTTCTCAATCCAAATAACTGACTAACATATCCACCACTCAAATTACTTTCATATTTTACTATACTAATTCAACACTAATCCTTATGGGTTCCGGAGTAGTGTGCTACTCGCCCAAAAAGTGCTTCAAAACCCCATCAGGGGTAGCAAGCACTATATTATAAATGCAAACCTCTTTTCCCTCTTCTATCCCGCCGCTACAATTCTCTATCCAAATAACTGAATAAAATATCCACCACTCAAATTACTTTCATATTTCACTATACTAATCTTCAACACTAATCCTTTATGGGTTCCAGAGTAGCGTGCTACTCGCCAAAAAAAGCGCTTCAACACCCCATCAGGGGTATCAAGCGCTATAAAAATGCAAACCTTTTTTCCCTCTTCTATCCCTCCGCTATCCTTCTCACTCCAAATAACTGACTAATATCCACCACTCAAATTACTTTCATATTTCACTATACTAATTCACCACTAATCCTTTATGGGTTTCCGGAGTAGCGGGCTACTCGCCCCAAAAAAAAAAGCGCTTCAATACAATACATTACAATTGTACCGCTCACTCCCAGAGACCTCCCATCATCCGGCTCACGTGAGGTAGTTCAGAAGGAATCCGCAGACCCCTCATCAGCAGTGCCCCAAGCTGGTGTCCGTCATGTGTGCTGTCCAATAGGGAGTGTTCCTAATTAGGCTCACCATCTAACCAGTGAACAGGGTGTTGTAGTTGTGCTGCCAGATAATGCAGTTCTATATCAGGGACTTCCATTCCACCCCTATCCCATGTCCATTTCAGGGTACAGAGGCTCACTCTACACCTCTTGCCAGCCCAGACTAGCTCTATGAGAACCTCATCTAAGTCCCTAAGTACTGTTCGGGGAATTTTGTACATTGTACCTTGTAGCATGTAGAGACATCATGGCACTATCAACATTTTGATTAATGCTATTTTCCCCATAAGTGACAGTCTCAGTGTATTCCAAAATATAATCGAAGGGCATAGGATACGAAGAACTCCGCACAGATTCAGATCATAGAACTGATGCTCACTGTGTACGACCTGCATGCCAAGTTATTTGACACTATCTGCCTTCCAGGGTAGCCCCGCATCTGGAAGACTGTCAACGGGAATAGGGCAGACCGTGCAGTATTAACCCGTAGTACTGAGAATTCCCAGAATTTGTGCATAATGTTAAGAATTATGTGCCCAAAGATGTCCGGTAGATGTAGGTAGATCATGGCATCGTCGGCGTATAGAGAGATGACGTGATCAGTATTACCAACTCATATACCACATCCAAGGAGAGCCTGCTGGAGCCGGCATCCAAGCGGCTCCATAGCCATAGCAAAAATTAGGGCGACAGCGGGCATCCCTGACGTGTACCACGCTGTAGGACAATTTTGACCGAGACGTATTATCCAGTCCCACCATAGCCTGCGGGTTTGAGTAAAGCAGTTTAACCCATTTAATGTAGGTGTTTCCCAATCCCATCCGATCGAGTACCTGCCAGAGATAGTCCCATTGCACTGAGTCAAAAGCTTGCTTAATGTTGAAAAAGGCAAGAGCATATTGGTCTTCTTCTAAAACTGATGCATGCAGAACATGGGCTAACCGAAGCAGGTTGCGTAAGGTGTTCCTTAGGGGGATAAATCCCGACTGGTCGATATGGATCAGAGTAGGGCAGTGTGGCAACAATCGAGCCACCAGTGCTTGGCCAAGGTGTTTTAAGTCTACATTTAACATGAAGATCAGTTGGTAAGAACCAGCCTCCAAGGGGTCCCTCCCTGGTTTCGGTATAACCACTATGAGGGCCTCTCTCATGGAATCTGGAAGTTTCCTCTTTCAAGGGCCTCCTCAAATACCGGGAGCTGCTTATTGATCAGGGTCCCAGGGAAGAATTTAAAGAATTCAGCAGGGAGTCCGTCACCCCCCATTGCCTTAGCAGTTTTCATAGCAGCCACCGTAATTCTTGTGTACCAAGGGGGGCCCCTAATTGCTCACGATCCTTGGGGTGTAGCCTCGGTAGCGGCAGCTCCGCCAAATAGATGGTGAGCAAGTGGGCATCCAGCTCCAAGGTCAGGGCTGCGTGCCTCTCAGCAGATGTGCAGTGAAAACATCATTAGTTTCTTGTTGTGTAAACACAAACTGACCCAGCTGGTTTCTCACGGCCATGATAGGCTGAATCAAGTGCTCGGAGTGTATCAAGCGAGAAAATAGGCGACCAGCTTTATCACCCTCCATATACCATCTGTGCCTGCCAACTTTGCGGGTATGTTTCTCTAGCTGATCCCATATTTCAATTATCTTGTTATGTTGTCGGTCCCATTCTCCCACAACCCAGGCCTACTGGTCAATTGTTTCTCCAGTGTCTCTTGGGTCGACTCCTGGTGCATCAGGTCACCCTTCAATGTGCAGCAGATGCCGACTGTGGTGGTCAAGCACACTCCCAGCACTACCACTTTCATGGCATCCCATTCGGAAGCCCTGCAACCTGCGATTTCCCAGTTGAGATCAAAGTACTTTTTAAGAGTGTCCTGCAATGTGGCCTGAAACACCTGGCCCGTTAGCACGTCTGAACTTAACCTCCATAATGGTATCTTGGGTATCTGGTGCTCCAGGGAATATGTTATCAGGAGTGGCGAGTGGTCGGATATGTACCTAGCCAAGAATTGACCATCTAGCACCCTATATGTACTGGGCAGTGGGACAAAAAATATTCTAGCTGGCTATAGGAGTTCACAGCTCGTGTAAAGCAAGAATAAGCAAGAATGTTTGGGTGTCACAAGCGCCAAATATCAATTAGGCCCAGGGATTCCAGTGCCTGTGTAAGTGAAGCAGACAGGTGGGTTTAGTGCGTATTAGGGGAGGAGATCTATCAAGTTGGCTCGCAAGGACACAGTTAATATCCCTTTCATGATAACCTCTGTTGTTGCAGGAACCTGGGTGGCTCCCAAGGCTGAGCCCATAAAGGCACTGTCATCAGTGTTGGGGGCATATACATTGTAAAGCAGATGTTGTGGGCATCAAGTGCATTCCAGTATTGCAAACATTCCCTCCCCATCTACTTTGACCTGCATGTGGCTAAACGGGATCCTCGGGCCACACATATTAGGGCTCCTCGTGCATACCCAAAAAAAGATGTGGCATATACCTGACCCCTCCACATCATATACCTGACCCCTTCACATCTTTTTCAAACATTTAAGGCAATCACCCCACAAGTGTGTCTCTTGAAGAAAGGCCACTGCCACGCCATATCGTCAAAGGAACACATGTACTCTGTGACGCTTCGTGGGGTTATTTAAACCACAGATATTCCAGGTCATCATCTTATATTTCCAACCCAGTCCAACCATGTATAAAATCGGAAGTGAATGTCAACCTCCCACACCCAGCAATGAGGCCCACAGTCAAATCCGTTGTACACATCATCCATGGAAGCTTTCCCCATAAACAATTTAAACCCGAACAGCATGATCAAGAAAAAACAAGCAACTACTACCGTCCCCAGAACCCTCCCATGGGAAGAATCCACAGTCCCCCCGGCACAACTCATGGTTGAAAGGAGGTAGTAAACCCCACCCCACACGCCCTCCCCCCACACTTAACTAGGCACACGTGTAAATGTAAATAAAGTTCCGGTCACTAGATCCCCCATGTGGCACAAGTCCCATATTGAGGCTCAGTAGCCCGTGCAGGCCTAGGGTTCAAACAGACCCATCCAAAGAGCGAAATAAGACAATACACAACTGGTTCTTCTATCCTTAGAGCATACTCAAGATCCCTCCCCAAAAAAAATCACTATTCAAACTATGAGAGGGGAGAGAAGTAGTAAAATAAACACGTTCAGTTACATATTGCGCGGTCAATACCAGGCGTTACCTACATCCGCCATACAGGTCCAAAGGGCTTCCAAGCCCCGGACATCAAAATGCGCTCATTCCAGGTTCAAGTCAACCCTCAACAACATTGTCGCTCAGTGTCTCTTAGACTAGGCACATCGGGGAGAAAGAGTTCTGAGCCTCTAGGGGTTGCTGCTCAGCCCATATGGTACCATCCGGGCACACCAGAATCCTCTCAGTGCCCCGCACTGTCTCCTGTCCAGACTGTTTCGCTGTCGATGAATGGTTTCTGGCAATACATCGCGGCCTACAATGCCACGGCTCGCGCCAACCTGACTCTCACATATCTTGACGCAGCCCCAAGGAGTCGATCCATTCCTCTGTCTCCCGAGGCGACTCGTAGAGATGTACATTTCCCTCATATTGGACATGCAGCTTGACCGTATGCAAATGAGTTCCTTACCTGTAACTACGGTTCTCCAGTATTGGTATCTTTCATAGATTCACATGCTTGAATCATCCCCGTCGTCGTATTGGGAGTCCCACGGTATACATATAAAAGCAGTAGATAAAACTACTATAGGCTACCATGCAATGAAGAGTCACTGCAATAGCCTATCCACTTTCTTTTGTAAAAAAAAGAACCAAACTTAAACAACAGTCAATCAGGCGACGGCACCCTCTAGAACAATCCCAAGAGAGGCTAGGTTACTCAGATTTTCAAGCACAAGTGTGAAATTATAGACCTTGAGGAGTAAGGAAAGCCTTTCCGGGGAGGAGGGTGGGTCGCATGTGAATCTATGAAAGATACCAATACTGGAAAACCATAGTTACAGGTAAGTAACTCATTTTCTTCTCCAGTATTGGATCTTTCATAGATTCACATGCTTGAATCAGAGTAGCTAGCAGTTTCATAAACATGCATGTATAGAAATACTGTAATATATGTATGTTGATCCTTAGAGGATGGTGGTTACAATATACATGCCAATACAGAAACATCAATAAGATATTATGCAGCAAGATATCAACCATATAAAGAAATTATGGACATAAATATAAGTACATTACACCAATCAAATAATATAAAACACCTCTAATAGTAGAGGCTTACCTTATTGAAATAGATGATGCAGAACTGCCTGTCCCACTGCTGCTTCGCTATAAGTTGCCATGTCCAGGCAATAGTGCCGCGTGAAGGTATGAGCATTCTTCCAGGTAGTGGCATGGCAAATCTTGTCTAGTGGAATACCAGCGAAAAGAGCAGCAATATAGGACACTGCTCTTCTAGAATGCCCCCTGGTCTTGGTTGTAAGCGGTTTATCCGCCTTAACGTGACACAATTGAATAGTAGCAGCGATCCATCGTGCAACAGTTCTTTTTGTGACAGCAGACCCCAGCTTTACAGGTCCATAAGATACTAGAAGTTGATCTGTTCTGCGCAGCTGCTTTGTCCTTTGTAAGTAAAACTTAAGGCATCTTTTTACATCTAAAGAGTGAAGAGATTTCTCTGCGGTGAAGAAGGATGCGGGAAAAAGGTGTGCAGAATTACGGGCTCATTAAGGTGAAATTGACATGGTACCTTTGGTATAAATTTAAGGTTTGTTCGCAACAACACATAGTCCTCCCTGAAGTGTAAATAAGGCTCTTTAATGGTGAAGCCTTGAATTTCGCTTACTCTTCTAGCAGATGTAAGCGCGAGAAGCAAAGCCACTTTCCATGTGAGAAACTTGAGCTCTATTTTGTGGATTGGCGCAAACGGTGGTTTCATTAACTGAGACAGGACCACATTAAGGCGCCATTCTGGTGGAGGAGGCCTAATAGGGGGAAAAGTTCTTAACCCCTTCGGTGCTCAGGATGGCCCCCGGCCGTCCGACGTCACGGTGGGCGTGTGCGGAGGACGGCCGGGGGCCATCCGAAACATGCCCATTCATTAATTCTCCCGACCAGCGGGAGAATTCGCGCAGCATTGAAGGGGTTAAAAGGCCCTTCATGAACTGTTTGATGATGCGAGAAGAGCATAGTGAAGAGGCGTCGGAAGTCTGCCTATACCGGGAGAGGGCCGCAAGGTGGACCCTTACTGAAGCATACGCCAGACCTGATCTTGCCAGAGACAAGAGATAAGGCAGGATTTGTTCTGGGGAAGAGAGAAGGGGGTGAATGTCATTCTGAAGGCACCAAGAAGAAAAACGTTCCCATTTTAGTCTATATGTTTTAGTAGTAGACTCAGCTCTTGCCCTGTATAATATATCTCTACAATCTGGAGGGATAACTAAATCCTTGTACTCATTGAACTCAGGTTCCAGGCATGCAATTGAAGAGAAGCTGGGTGCGGATGCAGGATCTGCCTTTTGTTCATCGTTAGCAGGGTGGCTGACAATGGAAGGCGATAAGGTTTGGATTGTGACAGCAGGAGTAGCTCCGTGAACCAATGGTGTCGTGGCCAACGCGGAGCAATGAGGATGAGTTGGCACGGTTCCCGTTTCATTTTTATTAGCACCCTGGAGATTAGGGGATATGGGGGAAAAGCGTATGCAAAGATTCCTGACCATCTTATCGAAAACGCATTCCCCCATGACCCTGTCTGTGGTTCCCTGCTGGCAAAGAACCAGCATTTCTGGTTCCATTGAGACGCAAATAGGTCCAAATTGGGTGTGCCCCATTTCTGGACGATGTGATCGAGAATCAGTTGGTTGAGTTCCCACTCGTGATTTGATTGATTTAACATGCTCAAGGTGTCTGCTAAGTTGTTCTTTACTCCTGGGAGATGCTCCGCTTTGATAGTTATTTGATGTTTTAGTGTCCATTCCCATATTCTTTGAGCTTCCCAGGATAGGATCGGAGATGTTGTTCCTCCCTGCTTGTTTAGATAATGCATGCAGGTGGTATTGTCCGTGCGTATGAGGACTGAGGATGCTCTTATCCTTGGGAGGAATCACTGGAGGGCTAGAAAAATTGCCCGTAATTCCAGAAAGTTGATATGCATTTTGGAGAGAGAAAAACTCCATTTGCCGCTTATTTGGAGGTCTTGCAGATGCGCTCCCCAGCCTTCCAAAGATGCATCTGTGGTCAGAACAAACTGCTCTTGAAATGGTCTCATCCTTAGACGAGCATGAGGTACCATGAGAATGGCAGAAGACATCATTCCGAGAAAGGATTTGAGGAGACGGACAGAAGCGAACTTTCTTTTGTAGAGATCGTGAGCCAGAGATAGAATGGCGTTCAGTCTCTCTGTTGATAAGAATGCCTTGTTTTGGAGGGTGTCCAGAGTTGGTCCTAGAAACGTTAACCGATGAGAAGGAGCTAGAATGGATTTTCGAAGATTGACTGCCAGCCCTAGAGAGCGAAAGAGCTGTAGGCAAAAAGAGATGTCCTCTGAAGCTTGACTAATAGAAGGGGCTTTCACCAACCAAACATCGAGGTATGGGAAGATCTGTAGGCCTTTCAACCTTAGGTATGCTGCCAAGGGAGCAAGGCACTTGGTGAAAACCCGCGGAGCTGAACGAAGGCCGAAGAGAAGTACCTTGAATTGATAATGCGCACCTGCCACAGAGAAACGTAGAAACTTTCGATGTTTGAGGTAGATAGGGATATGGAAGTAAGCGTCTTCCAAATCTAGGCTTGCTAAAAAAATCTGAATGGTTCAGAAGCTGCAATATCTCCTGAAAGAGTAACCTTGCGAAAGGAATTCTTCAGCAGGTATTTGCTGAGTTTCCTGAGGTCTAGAATGGGACGCCATTCCCTCAACTTCTTCTTTTTTATCAGGAAAAAACAAGAGTAGAAGCCTTTTCCTCTCTGAGAGCGTGGAACACACTCTATTGCTCCTTTTTGTAGCATTAGTAAAGCCTCCTTCTTTAGCAATTGAAGATGGGGTGGTGTTGATTTCTGAGGTGGATGATGTGGTGGCGTTCTGGTAAACTCTAGGGTATGGCCATACTTTATTATATCCAGGACCCATTTGTCTGATGTTATTTTCTGCCATTGATGTAGGTAATGAGAAAGGGGGGTTTTCTTCAGTGAAAAAGACAAGGGGAGATCGGCAGGCTGCGAAGCGTCGTCACTGCTTCCAGCCCGAATCCCTGGGCTGAACTTGTTGCTTTCGCCTAGGTTGTCTGGAGTAGGCAGCCTGTGGTGGCGCACGGTATTGTTGCTGCTGTTGGTAGGAAGGCCGGTAAGAGGTGTACGTTTGAGGCTGGTATCTTTGGTAACCTCCTCGAAAAGAATAAGTTCCTCTACCACGTGCTCCAAGGGGGTCTTTCTATATTGGAGCCTTCCCAGAGCCTTAGCTGTGTCCGTGTCTGTTTTGATGGTTTGCAAAGTGTCATTCATATGCTTGCCATATAGTGTTTCACCATCAAATGACATGTCCAAAATTTTCCTTTGCTCCTCAGGGCGGAACATAGTTGCTTTCAGCCAACCCTGGCGTCTGAGGACAGCAGCTCCAGCAAGCTGACGAATGGCTAAGGAAGCTATATCCATAGAAGCATCAATAATTTCGGATGCAGATCTTTCCCCCTCAAGCAGGATCTTTCTTGCTTCCATCATTTTATCCTCTGGTAGGAGATCTAAGAAATGAGCAATGTCCGACCACATCTGCCGATCGTACCTGGCTAAAATCGCAAGAGCGTTGGCAGCACGAACAGTCGCACCTGATGATGTTGTGAATCTTTTTCCGATGTTATCTAAGCGCCTCCCTTCTGTCAGGTGGAGCAGTAATGGGCGCAAGAGGGTTCCTCGATCTCCTTTGAGCGGCCTGCGATATCAGGCTTAGGATGTCCTACTAGACAAGCTGGAGCATCATTCGGAGCCTTATACTTTTTGTCGATCCTGGGTAAGACAGGGATAACTGTGGCAGGTGTCCTCATTACTTTTATACCTTCTTCCCATATGTGAACTACAATGGGTATAGATCTAACAGATTTCCTAGATAGATCTTTGAAATCATAGAGAAAGCAGTCTGTTTGTTTGACAGTTAAAGATAGTTGAAAACGTGATGCTGCTCTTTCTATTAAGGCGTGAAAGCCGCCAATAGCCTCTGGTGAAGACTCTACAGTTTGCGGAGAAGGAGACGCAGGTGTTGATATGACTTAGTCTTCCCATTCATCTCCTCCTTGCCCATCTTTTTGAGGTTTATTGTCCTCAATTTCTCCTTCATCAGAAGTATCCTGTTGATGTTGCGACACAAGAGTATCTCTCGAAGGGGAGGGCGCAGATAAAGGTACAGAGGTAAGTGGTGGAGAAGCAGCAGGCGGTGGTGGCTGTGGAGGTGGAGGAACAGCCGCTGAAGGAAAGCGTGTGCGATAATCATGTAACAAATCTTGAAGGTCTTGTACCAAAGCAACAGGAAGGTGGACCATAGGTTCATTAACTGGTTCCATATACTGAATCTTTGCATGAGGAGGGTGATATTCTTGTTGATAGTATCCCTCATATTCGTCGTCATCTTCCTCCTGATATTTTACATGTAATTGGGAAGGACTATCAGCTGGTTCAAACATCCCATCGTCATCAGATTCCTCTAAAAAAGTTGAAGGTGGTAAAGGTGATACTATTGGTTGGATTTTGCAAAAATTGCCTCGTGGATGAGAACGTCATTGACGGGTACATAGGTGTAAGCTGTAAGGTGGATGGACGCTTACGACCAGGCGTGGGATAAAGCGTCGTCAGCTTCGTCGACGGTAGCGGAGTATGTGTCGCGACGAGGACAAGACAGGAACGGATGAAGTCGTCGTCAGCATCGTTGACGAGATTATCGTTGACGCAGTCGTAGACGATGTCGTCAACGGAACCACCGTCGTTGACGGAACAACCGTCGTCGACGAGGACGCCGACGAAAAGGTTGTAGTCATCAGAGTTGCCGTCGACTATGAGGTCATCGGCGGTGTAGCAATCGTCGTCACTGGAAGCGTCGGCGGCGGGACCGTCGTCGACATTGTAGATTTTTTTGACGACGAGATAGGAGAACCTTGTCTAGAAGGGAATTTTTGCGTCGACGGTGATCCAGAAGTGAACGCAGTCGGTGACACAAGCTTTTTAGAGACAGAACTTTTCATAGAGTGAATAGAAGAGTATTTTTCCTTCTTATGGCTTTTTTTCCTCAGTAGGAAATGGAAGCTTTCCTTTTATGAGGTGCCTGCATCCTCTTGACGAAACCTTTTAGAAGTCTTTTTCTTGGAAACTTCAGGAGATTCAAGAGGTCTCTCTCTCTTTTTGGGTGTTTCCTTAGAAGCCTGTGAGGTAGAGCTCTCCTCAGCCTCAGAGACAACGTCAGATTTAGATTTTTGTTTCTGTAGCCAAATCAATAATCTACCCTCTCTATCCTTGAGGGTTTTTGTAGAGAAGGTTCTACAGATCTTGCAGTCTTTTACCTTGTGTTGAGGGTAAAGGCAGTAGATGCAGCTTTTATGTGGATCCTCAGCATGCAGTCTCTTCTTACCACATGATCCACACGACCTGGAGAGTCCTTTCTTTGAAGATTCCGACATACTGGTTAGAAAACTGGATAACAAGAGAAAACTGAGCAGAGCTCAGGGAGACTCGCTTTCACATGACGTGCAGTAGAAAATCTGAGGAACCTAGCTTCTCTTGGGATTGTTCTAGAGGGTGCTGTCGCCTGATTGGCTGTTGTTTAAGTTCGGTTCTTTTTTACAAAAGAAAGTGGATAGGCTATTGCAGTGACTCTTCATTGCATGGTAGCCTATAGTAGTTTTATCTACTGCTTTTATATGTATACCGTGGGACTCCCACTACAATGACGGGGATGATTCAAGCATGCGAATCTATGAAAGATCCAATACTGGAGAACATCCAACTACACTTGATGCTATTGTCTCTCATCCGTTTTATGACTTGCAGTAAAGATTTTCTGAGATCCTGTACCTTCCAAGTATAGTATGGGAAGGTCTGTATTATTTTGTCGCCATAGTGTAGGGGACCAGAGGCTTGTACGTTTTGCAGGATGGAATCCCTGTCTCTATAGTTGAACATGTGAGCTATAAGCACCCTGGGCGGCATGCCGGGGCGCGGTGGAGACATCAGTGCTCTATGAGCCCGCTCAATTGAAACATTTTTTGAAAGATGGGTAGGTTTAAGTTCAGTCGCAATCCATTCCTCGAGGAAGAGTTCCGCCGAGGGGCCCTCTTCACGCTTCAGGAAGCCAAGAAAGCGCAAGCTGTTCCACCTGGAATGCTCCTCTGCGTACTCCAGGCAGACTTCCATGTGCATTGTGCTGCACTTCAGGCCTGCAACTGCGGCCTGCAGATCCTTCACTGCCTGCCACAGGATAGACACTTCTACCTCTGTGCTCGTGACTCGTTCCAATACCCCACGTAGGTCCTGGCGCAAGGGATTGATGTCCATGGCCATAGTATCTATCTTTGACTCTAACGCCTCTCTTGACCCCTGTATTGCCGCTAGGATCTCAGAAGTGCCCTGTGTCTGCCCCTCAGACCCTGAATTCGCCTGATCCTTCGAGTGTGTTGTCATGGGGACAGGGAGAGGTATAGTATATTGCTCAATCATATTCGTTTGTAGCCCTCTTTGGCTCCCACCCTTCGCCATTCTTAAATTCTGGCAGGAGGGTAATGTGTTGTTGAAGTACCCTGGTCGTCCGCGGGAGCCAACACCACCCAACAGGCCCCAGTGCAGCACAACCAAGCAGGAGAAAAGTGTGCAGGCGAAGCATCCGGTGGTACAACGAGGACCCAGGCAGCTCATCCACTTATAGCAGTTCCAGAACAGGGCCAGCAGCAGCAGCACAGACCTGGCACTAGCAGGCACCAGAGCGGGCAAGCAAGGGTCAGCATCAGTTAGTAAAGGGGAGAGCGGGGGCGCAGAGTCACACATTTCAATGCCCCGGGCGTCAGTTTTAAAGCAGCATACCGCTGTCATAATTAACGTTCCAAAATACAGGAGCAGGGGACTGGGGCACCAACAGGGGGGCGGCTAAGGCCCCACCCACCGCCCCCATGCGCAAAGGGGCACTCACCGCTGAACAGTCCCGGGACCTCCCCCCACAGCTCTCTCGAATGTCGGGCAGAGACCACCATGAAAAGGCCCCTCAGCAGGCCCGGTCTCACAACTTCAGAGGCCACAAACGCACGCACCTCCCTCCGGCCTTGGCACCTCCCTCAGCCAGAACAGGAATGTAGGGTCCAGGCACCTCACAAGCCGGGGTGAGCCACAGCAGCTCAGGAACCCGTGAATAAAGGGCTGCAGCAGGTCTCCACTGGTGCGCTCATCCCTCGCACGGTCTCAGCTGCGCCATGCTGGCCGCAGGCAGGCCACCTCGGAGGACCTCCGCAAGTAACCCTACTCCGCGCCACAGCAATCACACCTGCCGGTGTCCGTCGCACTTTAACAGCAGTCCGCAGCCCAGGCAGTACAGGAGCGGCGTCTCTCACTGAGTCTTCGACGAGGACTCCTCTGCTCCGGTTCCACTGTCCCCCACTAGGGAATCAACAATAGGGGGAGGCATATCCTCAGGCATGTGGAGGGTCAGCATGGCTCAGTTGGTGCAGGATGCGGGAGGATTAGTCTCTCCTTGGTGGGAGCTAGTACGGGACACGTCTAACCAGCCATCTTTTTGACCACGCCCCCAGATGAGCAAACTGAAATTCTTATATACATATTAAAAGATACGAACACCTCTCTTACAATATTCACTGATCTAACTGTATTTAAAATACACTTGTTGCACTTGTGTATTTTAATAATGGGTGTCAAAACTAACTACAAATCATCAGTGGAAGATGGGAGAATTGAACTCATTAGCTAACTACAATCTTTGTGTGGCGGACTGTTTCAGTTTACATTTTAAACATACATATTACATTTATAGAATATACATCCAATATTTTTTTCCAAAAATTTAAATATTAATATAATATGGTAGCACTTGATGTCCATGTTGAAAGCTAACAGCTTTTTAAAATCACTAAATTATGAACAAATAAAATATTTAAAAATTTGAAATATAGAATTTCTGGGTTGAAAAGGTTTACAGGGAATAGAAAAATAGTAAATGGTTACCTCACATAGATTCTTACTTTAAAAAAAATCTTTTGGACATTGTTGTTTTACACCCATGAAACAACAGTTAAATGACATTTGATACTAAGGTTGGAGTTCCGAAATGTATCCAAGTTTAAGACATGTATGTGAGAGCCAATTATTTGTCTGTCTTAACGTATATCACTTAAAAACATAATAATAGTTTCAATGAAAATATTCACAAAAATATGTGTATATGTTTAGCTATTACTTTGTTTATAAATGAAAGTAAAAATACATGAACAAATATTTTGATTTTCTTTATTATAAAATATTTTAGGTTAATAAAAGTTTTTTTTTTTTTTTATATGTGCAAAACATTCAAAGATGTGAAACGTACGAAAAATATGAAACAAACCAATGAAACCTTAACTTCACTCACTTTCAGATAAATAACAAGAAAAAAAAGAACATACATTAAAAAAAATAATCAAACTCCCAACACATGGGAAAGCTTTTTGAATATGCAAAAGTGAACAACCACACTGATGTCTGTTTTGCAGTGTAAAATATTTTGATGGCTCTTCATGCGCTGTTGTTTTTGTAAAGGGCAAACAAAGGTGTAGGTGTATGTGTTGAGACATGGTGTAGGCTGCATGCCATCTAAGCTATTGGTATAATTTACTAAAGGATGCAGGTACATCCTTGGCAAGGGTCTATTGAGATAATATAAAAGAGACGATGCTGGAAAGTGTAGATTTTACGACTGGGTCTCAATATTGCTTTTTTATGACTTTTGCAATGTCAGCTAGCGACACATCAATGCCATGAAACCATGAATCAATGTCTTTCGTTTTCTCAGCAACTTTTTTGGGGGTTCTGACATCTCTGTACTCCTTCAAGAGTGCCCTACAGTGCCTCCATCTCCGTCTTCACTTAATCAACAATCTTTTCCTGTGTCTTGTACATGCGCCTCTCCTAGAATCGTAAAAATCCATCAGAGCACAAAGGAAATTAGTGCAGTATAGTAGAAACTCTACTATTGTCTTTGCCTGGCCGACACTGGAGCGTTGCCCATATCATCGATGAGATTGTAGAGAGTATCTTCATCTAAGGAGCTCAGGGTTGGCTCTAATGACTACGTATCAAGTACATTACAAGCATTGCCTGGCCCTATCAAATAATAATATTACACAGAAAAACTAGTTTAAATCCATTTGCAAAACAATATCATAAACATATGTAATTAAATTATAAAACATATTTCAGGCTATGGCGTTTAATAATGTTAAATAAATATAAATGTATATACATAATAATAATGTAATATGTATAGAAATCAATATACATATACATTGAAGTGAGCAAGATAAAAAACGTTTTTAAAAGTTTGATCATAACAACAACCATTAAATACATTGTTACATTTAAAATTGTTTTAGTAAGAGTACATACAAAAAGCATTTAAAGAAGTGTCAACACTTTTGGAACGTGAAGCATATTAAACTATTCCCATGTCCCAATCCCGATAATTAGCTCAGCTGGATGTATTCTCAAAAACACAAGCCTAAGATGAACCAGAGTTGTATGTGAGTGACTGACTTCACAAGTAAACTGAGAGAATGCTATGGGAAGGGGAGTGAGCTTTGAGATTAAAACATAAGATTGGAGTAAATAAAACAGACTGAGATGAAGCAAAATGTACATTGGTCATAAATACTTAGGCCAGAGAGGGGAATAAAGGAGAGATCCTGGTGATGAAGTCATTAGGGAGAAATAAGTTAAGTTTGTACATAAAAAATAGATGAGTAGAGAAAAAGTAAGGCGTGAGATACACACCATGAATATGTGTAAGGCTCCAACTGGATGATGCGCATTGAAGCTAAAGTTGTGGAAGGATAAGTAGTATGCCTGACTGTGACTGTTTACACTACAGGCTTACATGCTTCCTCTGTCTACCACCACTTTAGACTGTTATCTTATGAAAATGGGTGATTGGGCTCAGCTCTTGTTTTGACTTTTAGAGCCAAGCCATACTTTGGACTCAGCTGACATTCATCTTTTATTTAAAATTAGACTCTACCAGCTACATTATTAGTAGAAAATACAATATATTGAACTGGAAAGAAAGAAGTATGAAACACAAACGTATAGTGTCCCTTACATAGAAATATGAACTTGAAATATAAACACTTGCGTGTCCTTTAATTTGATTTAAATAAATAGTTAAATTCAGACTCAAGAGTGGCAGAATACCCACACAAAGGGGCTCTTTTAGTTGTTTTAGTAATAACACAGTATAGCAGTCAAAGTTTGCATGGGCAGAAAACAGCAGGACAGTGTCATGTCTACCGAGATATATAAATACTGCTCTCTTCCCAAGCAATGACACTCTTTCAGGCTACATAAAGCCACACACACACATATATGCAACATAATCCTAAGTTATTTGTATAATATGCAATATAGAGTTTGTACAGGGAGAGTATCTTTAAAGTATAAAATACATTGCGTAGACCTACTTTAATACTTTTGTAAATTTGGACATATGCTGCACAATAGAGCATGCATACAACATTATAAACAGGGCACCCAGCCTCCCAGCCCTGGACAGGGCCCCCTCAACTTGTCTGTACGGTTTGTGAACATGTCTTTCTGCAGCATGCTCTCTCTGAGGTTGTCCTGCTGACCGAGGCCTGTGATTCTAGGGAGAGACGGGAATTCCACGTTCCCGATACGAGATTAGATTGACATGATTATAATGAATTGAAAATGATGAAACCTGAAAGAATGATAAGATGGAAATGAAACATATTTGAATTGCCCTGATGAAGTCCCTATTAGGGATGAAATGCGTTGGCTGGGTCTGCCAAAAAGATTATTGGAAACTGGTTAATAATAAAGAATATTGTATAAAAAAGTACTAACGCTAGGAGACTGATTAACAATGAAAAGAAAGACTATACATAGGAATACTTGGGTCTAGAGTGATTACAGCTATAATCAATAAAAGCCTGGATATATGATGAAAAGAAGGAGATAAAATGTTGCACTCCTATTAAAAAGTATTTAGGTTCTATATTGAGTTTTGTGGGCAGTCAAATCTCTAGGAGTTGGCACAATATATGGAAAATCTATTTGGAATTTTGACCTGTGCAGTCTAGAGATCACTACTGCCACCTTTTGGAAATTGCAAACTCACTGTAGCCTGAACTGGATTGAGTACATTGCCTGAGCTGCTTGTAATGTTCCTAGACTAACATTACAGCAGGAGAGGCTACAAAGCATTATTCACACACAATAGCAGAGCAGCTTGTGAGTGCTCAGTTCAAGGAACAGCAGGCAGATAATTCTGAAGCTCAGGATTAAGGGCATTAGCAGAGCGACTTGTGAGGTCCCTAGGGCCAGATGTAGGCAAAATACTGGAGACAAATTGCAACTACTATTTTGCAACCAGTGTGGAGGTTTGTGAATGAACCTATGTATTAATAGGTCGGTTCCCAAAATTCTGATCCATAGTGGGTGCAATCCAACCTAATTTATTAATATTCATGAGGTAGATTCTAAATTGCACTTCACTATGATTGGAGACCATCACATGGATGGTGGCCTACTGTGATCAGCACACCACCATGTATGTGGTTGCTTTTTAAATATTTATTTTTAATTAATCCTGTTTTTCTTAAATGAAATGGGCTGTATTTTTTAATAAAACGTTTTTAAAAGTTTGTTTGAGAGTAGACAATGGTCCCCCGGACCACAGCCTACTCTCCAACAAACTGTTTATACATTCATAAAGAGAAAGGGGTCCGAAGAGGACCCCTTCACTTGTGTGAATGGCCTAAAATTCCATGTTGGGAGATGGTAAAATTTCAATGCTTCGTGACTTGATAATAGTCCAAAAGCAATCACTAATTGGAAGGAGTGTCCTAGACATTCCCCTACCAAATAGCGATTCATTACCCCTTTCTAAACACATTTTGTGATTTAGTAACGTGTTATCAAAACGTGAAATGTGTTTAATATATATAAAATCCCATTCAGTTATCACTAACACTGTAGTACTGCGAGTTGCAGGCTTTAAGACTGCTAAATGACTTCATACATCTCACCCATTTTCCTCAGCTGTAAACATTAAGTTACCAACATTGAGAAAACACTGACTTGAAAGGAAACCAGCATTGGTGATTTTTAAAACTAAGATTGATGCTAAATACAATATTACAATATAAGGTGAAGTGAAAATTACCCTAGCCCTAGGATTCCTCCATTAGCTCCCTGAAAAAGTAATCATGGCCTTCAAAACTCTTTGTCTAGTCCAAAACGCTTGTCATGGGCAATCACTAAACTATCTCAAAAACATGTTTGAAGCAGCTGTATCTTGACAAGAGTAAGTTCACAAAACATGATATCATATTGTGCAGCAACTTGACTCTAAATTTCCGAACTGACCTATGTAGTCTTAGGTCAGTTCCCAAAAGCACCATTCGGAGTGGGTTGCAAGTCGACCTACCTCATTACTATCCATGCCATTCTCTCTGGTATCACACATGCTCCAATTGTTTTCCCAATTGTGACGCCACTGACTGCTTTGTCATCAGAAAAATAAATGTTGCCCTGGGGCTGTATTATGGAACGTGCACTGGGGCGCAATTGGCATGTGCGCCCACTTTGCGTGCCCCTGGAGCACTCTGGTAATACAGATAGATTTCGCACACATATAGTGCTATCACCAGAGGGTGTAGCCCCATGCAAATGAGGGAATCCCTTTGCCTCTGCGCCATATTATATACGCGGGCATAGAGGCAAAGAAGCTGTCAGGAGGTGCACTGACAGTGCATCACCTAAAAGCTGGCGCACTGTCAGTGCGCCCCATGATAGCAGCCTTCTGGAGGGGGAAAAAGGGGTCCTATGGACCCCTCCAACATGCCCTTGCAGGCAGGTGTAGCTACTCATTGCACCAGCCTGCAAGGGGATCTCTAATCCCCCTTAAAAGTGCAGGCTGGTTACTCCCTGCACAGTGAAACACGGAGCGGCTGCTTTAAAGCCGCTCTGTATTTCACCTAAATGCGCGTCCCCCAGGGAAGCACGACTTCGCTGCTTCCCTGGGGGCAGTGCATTCAATATAATACGACGCAATCTCCTTGCTTGGGCAGGGCGCACCTTTTGAAAGGTGCGCCCGGTGCAAACAAAGAAAGTGCGCCGTTTTCTGTAATGTGGCCCCTGGTCTTTCATTTAAGCATGAAACAGAAGGGCCTGACTGAACATATCTGTGAGGTGAGGGTCACATACAGTCAGCTCATAAACTCCCATTTTGTAAATCAAAACCATCCAGGGTTGATTGCAGCGCATGCTGAACTAACATGGTTAATAGTGTTCTGTTTCAGGTTAATTTTGTAACTGAAAACTCAGCCTATTTAGGATACAGACCAAAGAAGTGAAGTATTTCTAAAGGGGGGTTGTCAGCGTTTGGGTGTGGTGGGCCCCCCTCATTGTTCCTTGCATGGGCCCCATATAGTTCGCTTACACCACTAGTTGTAAAGGTTTATTTTTAAACATTATTTCAACATTCTGTGCATAAATGAGGGTTAATGTTTTGTCACAAAGCCCTACCAACCACTGTCTTTAGTTACGATTTTGTAATAAAATACATTTGTAGTAGCTTTGGAGCATACATTCAGGACTCATGTAACATACGCTTGATGAAAAATAATAATACATAATGATTCAGACATTTCCTGTACATTGGCAGTTGTGCAAAAGAGAGAACATAATATATCATGTATGTGCGCTAATCAGAATGACTTTTAATGACTGAGCAAGCACAAAGCCTTGATCAACATTCTCTCAGTCACCTAAACACTCATATATAAAAAATGAACTACCAAGAAAAGTAAAATGCATACATTTTAAACTTTAATGTTGATTAAAGAACCATATTAAAACAGACCCCATGGCGTCAAAAGAAAACAAACACAATTTCTATAGTTGAGAGCCAATAACCCCAGCATGCTAATTGTCACACAAAACAGAGCCTATACATTTTAAATAAATACATTTAAATGTTACATTTCAATATAGAAAACATAAAAATGTAACATACTTTTCTTTTTTTTTAGATAACTTACCCTGAGATGTATTGGTGTCTTCAAGGCTGGCGGTGTCGGTGCCCTCAGTACTGCCAAACATCCCGGGTCCAGTGACTGCTTCCATCTGCTGCTCCATGGGCGCCAACTGCTCCTGCATGTCTGGACAAACCTCAGTTGCCATTACAGCCCTCATGTTCCTTGCCAACTTCTCCTTAGCCCTACGCTTGTAGTCATGCCATCTTTTCTTCCACCCTTCCACATTCCCCTGTGTCGGTATTTGCTCTGCACAAAGCAGCATTCTTAGCTAGTAGGAGTTTTGAGGTGGCAAACAAATATCTTTTCCTCTTTTGCCACCTCAAAAATGTCATTCTCATCCTGGATAAAGTTAAGCTTTCTTTTTCTGGTAGTGTTCTGAGTCCACCACCGTCCCCTCTCCTAACTTATTTGTGGATGACTTCCAGGGGCCCTATTATGTGTAGGGTGCACTTTCCCTGTTTGCGCCCAGCGCACCTTAAAACAGGTGCACCGGCGCAAACAGGGGAAGTGTGCTCTATTACATAGAATGCGCTGCCCCCCGGGCAGAGCATTCAGGTGAAAAATGGAGTGGCTCTGAAGCAGCTGCTCCGTGTTTCACTGTAAAAGCGGCAACCCGCCTGCACTTTAACGGGGAATTAGAGATCCCCTTGCAGTCGGGTGCAGTGAGTGACTGCACTTGTCTGCAAGGGGATGTTTGAGAGGGTCCATGGCCCCCCTTCAGAGGGCTGCTATCAGGGGGTGCACTGTCAGTGCAGCTCCTAATAGCTTCTTTGCCCATGTCTATAATACATATTATGCAGAAAAACTGGTATGGAGGAACAAATATCTCTTCATTTACTTCATCATTGTTCCCTATGATGAAGTAAATGAAGAGATATTTGTTCCTCCATACCAGTTTTTCTGCACAATATGTAGTTTCTTTGCCCAGGTATAGGAGGGTGATATGGGCAAACCCAGCTGGTTTTGTATCACGTGTCTATAATACGGCGAGGGCAAAGAGGCAAAGGGATTTCCCTCATTGGCATGGGGCGACGTCCCCATGCAAATGAGGGAACGCCCTCTTGAGAAAGACTGGCATTGTAAGTGTGCCAGCGCTTTCTATATTACAGAAAGGATGCACAATCGCCTTCGTCCCCTTCTGTAATACCAAACAGCACCGGCTCCTCCGCTTTGGCACAGGAGTGTCGCCCCCTCCCAAAAACGGCAGGAAAGGAAAAATAAAAAGACACTGGTGGTGGGCCTGGTAGTGACAGGCACTTATGGGAGTGGTAGTGCACTCCCATCCCTGTGCATGATGGTGTGGCCAGCCGTCTCAGGCCGGCCAAACCATCATACGCAGTGAAAGCTCTCTCCAACCCAGCAACACAGCTGGGTTGGACAGAGCAGGCACAGACTCGCAGTCTGTCCTGGAGAGGAAATAGAGGGCTCTCAGGCCAATACTGAAACTGCTCTCATGCGCGAGAGCAGCTTCAGGATTGGCCGCAGGGCATTCTGGGAGCCTGTGCCTTCCTCAAGAGGACCGCCACGTGGCCGGCTGAAGGTACGTTTTTTTATTCCCCCCGTGACCCCTAGTGCCCCTCCCCCCGCTCCTCCAGCATACCAGCCGCTTCTGATACCAAAGTGCCCCTGGGGCGAGCAAAGTGGGCACAAACACGTTGTGCCCCCGAGGAACTTTGTGTAATATGGTCCCTGGCTGGTAGCATCTTTCCACCTTGCTATCTTGTAGTTTAGAATTACTTCAGAAAATTTGAATCAGATTTGCATCATTTTTTATAGTGCACCACAATACAAGGATGCATCATGTAACAGGTATATAATTACGCCTTGCGCCACACAATTACGAATTGTGTTGTTCCATGTTGCTCTTTGTACAGAGCCTTGCACCATGCATTGTAAGGAAAATGCTACTTACCAGTATGCATCTGTTCTTGGCATGTAGAGCTGTAGATTTGTATACTTGTGCATAGATCGCCATCTGGTGTTGGGCTCGGATGTTTGCACTTTGTTTTGTCTTGGAAGTAGTCTTTGTAGTCACGAGGTAGGTGACTCCTCCTTAGGACGATAGTGCGCATGGGCATCGACTCCATCTTCAGATTGTTTTGCCATGGAGGGTTATGATGGAGTTAGTAAGAAATAGAAAAGGATGTCCATGTGTAATGTATCTAAGTAAGATAGTACTGGAACAGATAGAGGTATCCGGGGAGGCGTATACGAATCTACAGCTCTACATGCCAAGAACAGATGCATACTGGTAAGTAGCATTTTCCGTTCGAGGCATATGAGCTGTAGATTGTATACTTGTGCATAGACTATACAGCAGTTACCTCTTTAGCGGTGGCTATCTGTATCTGTTGCAGTGGTTTGGAAAAGTGTTCTTAATACAGCCTGGCCCACATTAGCTTGTTGCTTTGCTTGCACGTCTACACAATAGTGCTTTGTGAACGTGTGTGGTGTAGACCAAGTTGCTGCTTTGCAGATGTCATCTAGGGGAATGTTCCCTAAGAATGCCATAGACGCCCCTAGTTTACGTGTGGCGTGAGCTCTAGGGGGAATGGTTAAGTTGCGTTTAGCTTTAGCATAGCATGTTTGGATGCATTTAACAATCCACCTTGCGATCCCTGTTTTTGAGATAGGATTGCCTTTATGAGGTGGGGAGAAAGACACAAAAAGTTGTTTAGTGTTTCTAAAGGATTTTGTTCTTTCAATGTAGTAAAGTATTGCTCTTTTACGTCTAGCGTGTGAAGAGCTTGTTCTGCTACTGAGTCTGGTAGAGGGAACAACACTGGGAGTTCTACAGACTGGTTATGGTGGAAAGGAGACACTACTTTAGGTAGAAATTTTGGGTTAGTCCTAAGAACCACTTTGTTATGATGAATTTGCAGACATGGTTCTTGTATGGTTAATGCCTGGAGTTCACTGACTCTTCTGAGAGAGGTGATTGCAACCAGGAAAGCTACTTTCCAGGTGAGAAATTGTAATTCGCATTTATGCAGATGTTCAAATGGGGGACCCATGAGTCTGGTAAGGACCACATTTAAGTTCCATATTGGTGAGGGTGGAACTCTAGGTGGGATTATTCTTTTGAGTCCTTCCATAAATGCTTTGATAGCTGGTACTCTAAACAAAGACAAGTGTTGTCTGTTTTGGAGATAGGCTGCTATTGCAGCGAGTTGTAGTCTAATGGATGTATACGCTAGGTTACATTGTTGTAGATGTAAAAGGTAACAGATGATGTTTTGAATAGAAGCATCTAGTGGGTTGATTTTGTTATTTGTACAGTAAATTACAAATCTTTTCCATTATGCGGCATAGCAAGCTCTAGTGGTAGGACGTCTAGCTTGTTTAATGATGTTCATGCAGTCTGGCGGGAGATTGAGGTAGCCAAACTCTAAGATTTCAGGAGCCAGATCGCAAGGTTGAGTTGACTGGGATCTGGATGACTTATCTCTCCATAGTTCTGAGTGAGAAGCTTGGGTGAGAGACGTAGCTTTTGATGAGGAACCACCGATAGTTCCAAGAGGGTTGTGAACCATGGTTGTCGGGCCCATGTTGGTGCAACCAGGATCATTGTGAGGAAATGCTGTTTGAGCTTCCGAACCACTAGCGGAATGAGTGGCAGAGGCGGAAAAGCGTAAGCAAATTTGTCTGACCAGTTCATCCATAGCGCATTGCCTTTGGACAATGGGTGTGGATACCTGGATGCAAAGCTTGGGCATTTTGCGTTTGGTGTGTGGCGAACAGGTCTATTTCTGGGTAGCCCCACATTTTAAAGAATGGAAGCAGAACTTGAGGATGAAGTTCCCATTCGTGGATCTGCTGTCTTTGACGACTGAGCAGATCTGCAGTTTGATTGTGTACTCCTGGGAGGTGTTCTGCAAGGAGGTATATGCTTTGCGGAATGGCCCATCTCCATATTCTTAGAGATAGGTGTGAAAGCTGCAGAGAGTGTGTCCCTCCCTGTTTTTGTAAGTAATACATTGCTGTCATGTTGTCTGTACGGATCAGGACAGCTTTGCCTACGAGGTGGAGTTGAAATGATTTCAATGCTAGGAAGATCGCTAGCAATTCCAGATAATTTATGTGGAATTGTTTTTGTTGAGGGGTCCATATGCCCTGAATAGTATGATTTTGAAGATAAGCTCTCCAGCCGGTGAGCGATGCGTCTGTTATGAGCACTGGTTCCACTGACGTGCCAAACACTCCTGCAAGGGACGCATTTGAAGTCTTGCGTAAGGAACTATGAGAATGCAAGAGGCCATCATCCCGATTAACTGCATGAACACTCGAGCTGGTAATGAGTGTTGAGGCGTAAATTTTGATATGAGGGCTAGCATGGTGCTTATTCTGACTGGGTTGGGATATGCTAGAGCTTTTGAAGTGTTTATCGTAGCTCCTAGATATTGTTGTGTTGTGGACGGTTGGAGATGGGATTTGGAGAGGTTGACCGTGAATCCCAAATCGTGCAGCAACTGTATCGTTTTGTATGTGTGTTGAACACAGCTGCTGTGTGACTTGGCTTTTATGAGCCAGTCATCCAGGGAAGGGAAAACGTGAATATGTTGTCTTCGTAAGTGAGCCGCCACTACTGCGAGGCACTTGGTAAAGACTCTGGGTGCTGTGGTTACTCCGAATGGGAGGACTTTGAATTGGTAGTGTTGGCCGCTTACCACAAACCTAAGATATTTCCTGTGAGTGGGGTGAATGGGAATGTGAAAGTAGGCATCCTTTAAATCCAGAGTGGATAGAAAGTCTCCTTGTTGGAGTAGTGGGAGTACCTGTTGGAGAGTGACCATATGGAAATGGTCTGACTGAATGTATAGATTTAATGGCCTGAGGTCCAGTATTGGTCTGAGAGCCGTCCTTTTTTGGTATTAGAAAGTATAGTGAATACACTCCTGTGCCTTGATGAGGCAAAGGGACTGGTTCTATTGCATGTTTTTGTAACAGGGAAAGAACCTCTTGTTTGAGAAGAGTGAGATGTTCTGAGGACATTGGGCGTTCTCTGGGCGGAATTTTTGGTGGAGTACCAGTGAGTTCCAGGCAATAACTGTAGGACTTGGCCTTTTTGGCTAAAGTTCCCTAAACTTTTTGCTTTCCCCCTAGACCTTTTTCGTGACATAGAGTTGCTAATTTAGATGCTTTGGGTACTTTGCCACTGCTGATCAGTGTCAAAGTACAAGTGTTCCCTGTGTAAAGTGTAATGGTAATTGGTTGGCCATGATTGGTATGTTTGCCTTACTAGTAAAGTCCCTAGTGATGTGCACTGTGTGTGCCAGGGCTAGTAAAGCAAAGGTGCGCGGAGAAGGGAACTCAGGCCTGCAGTGTAGGGCCTGCGCGCAGTTTGCTAAGTTAGCATGTTGTCCTGACAAGTGCAACCACTTGTCAGGCCTTACTTTCCCTTTTGCGTCCACAGTGGGCACCCCTGTGGTAGGTCCCGGGTAACCCCTGGGCAGGGTGCAGTGTAAGTAAAAGGCAGGACATATACTGAGGTGTGTGTTATGTCCTGACAGTGAAAAACACTCCATTTAGTTTTTCACTGGTGAAAGGCCATCCTGCCCATAGGACAGAATGGGGGAGGCTGGGTATTGTGTTTATTAGCCTAGTTTCCCATAAGTTTAAAATGGAGAAGTGAAGTTTAGTATGTATGAACTCACAGTGTCATAACACATCTTACTATGAAAGTGGTTTTATCACTGTGTGTTCAGAAACCACTCTTTTAGAAAGTGGCTGAGTTTTGTGCTTTAAGCGTTTCTGTGTGTCTCTGTTGAATGTGGATTGACTGTCTGGATCTGAGAGGGAGAGGAGCTGGGGGAGGTCTTGACCCAGGGAGGGATTGAGATGGCACCAGGCTGACCTGCATCTGGAGAGTAGGCTGAGGAGAAGCCCCGGGAGGTGAAGAGGCCTGGGTTGCGGCTATAAATCAATTGACCCATCTCTGGCTGAGTGATTAAGGATCCAGACCCCCAGTATCAAAGGGAGAAAGGTGACACTGGGAGGGAGACACCCAGAACTGATTTAGGCAGGGGCCAGGGACCCCTCAGCACAACGAACTTCAAAGACATTTAGGGGTATAACTATGAGAGCTGAGACCCCTGAACGTTGGAATAGAAATGGATTGAGACTGAAAAGACTTGGACCCATTTTGTGGTCAAGAGGAACCTCTGCTAAGGAAGGAACAACTGAAGAGACTGCTGGGAAGGACCGACCCTTGCTTCGTGATCTGGGGCTGGTCTGCAGTTTGCTGTTTTAACCAAGGAAGAGGCTGTTGGGACTGTGCTTTGTGCGCTGGGTCCCCCTGCTTGAAGAAGACTGTGCTTTGTGCTGTGTCTTGTTACCCCAAGGGCCCGAGGTGAGCTGGCTCCCTGTTTGGAAACACAGGAACATAAAAGTTTCCGGAGAAGTTTCAAGCGACTCGGTGGGCGCGTGTTGTGGCAGCTTGGGACCCTCGGAAGGTGTGCCCTGTGATCTTGGACACACGGAGGAGAAGTGAGTCTCGGACGCGCTGGGTGCGTGTCGTGGTGCACCGCAGGCGTTGGTGAAGAGCGCCTGGTCAGCGTGTGCATCGGAGGTGATGTGAGACTCGGACGCGCAGGGTGCGTGTCGTGGTGCACCGCAGGCGCTGGTGAAGAGCACCTGGTCAGCGGGTGCATTGGAGGTGAAGGGAGTCTCGGACGTGCAGGGTGCGTGTCGTGGTGCACAGGAGGCGTTGGTGAGGAGCGCCTGGTCAACGTGTGCATCGGAAGTGGAGTGAGTCTCGGACGCGCAGGGTGCGTTTCGGGGTGCACCGGAGGCGCTGGTGAAGAGCGCCTGGTCATCGAGTGCACCGGAGGAGAAGTGAGGCTCGGACATGGTGAGCGTGTCGGGGTGCGGCCGAAGGCGTTGTTGAAGAGCACCTGGATATCGGGGCATCGGAGTTGGAGTAAGTCTCAGTGAAGCAGTGTGCGTGCTTTGGTGCAACCTGGGACTGTGGAGGTGATCGGCTGATCATCGTGTGCACCGGAAGAAAGTGAGTCTCTGCAGCGCGGTGTGCGGGTCTTGGTGCCAACTGAGACCGCAGGAAGGAGTGCCTGGTGAACGTGCACTCTGAGTCGATGTGAAGTTCCATCAGCGTTGTGTGTGTGGCTTCGTGCCAGAGGAGACCCGGAGGGTGCTGTGGTGAACGTGCACCCGGAGTAACGTAATCTCAGAGGCGTGGGGTACGTGTGCCCTGCAGCCGCCTGAGACCTTCCTAACAGTCGCGGCCCGGATCGGCAGCCCCGGAGGAGCTGAGCTGCCAGGCCGAGCTGCTGAGGCCCATTGAGAAAGTTCTGCAGGGAAGGCCCAGTTCGCTGAAGGAGGAGAGAAGAGTGGGGTCGTGCCCCCAGGTAACGTGGATCACTGCCTCGGCGGGGTGCGGGCTCGGAGGGACACTCTCTCGGCCTCTCAGTCCTTCTGGCGACGTGAGCCTTTGCTTCGGCTCAGATTGGGGCCCGTACTGACCAAGGGAGTGGCAGTACTGGGGCCAGAGAGAGAAGCTGTACTTTATGTCATCGTTGATACGTGTGGGGTGCAACTGTTATCGAAGAGGCTGACTGTCGTAATACACATTGCCAATATTGCTGCTAACGAACTGCCGGACTGTCTAATGACACCTGACATTATTTCTGCATAACGAAGTACACAATTGTAGCGCTATGCATTGCATTATTTCTCCATTGCAAAGTACAGGATTGTAGCGGCCCGCATTGCATTATTTCTTCATTGCAAAGTACATGCTTGTAGCCACGCATTGCATTATTCCTTAATTACAAAGTACATGATTGTAGCGGTGCGCATTGCATTATTTCTTCATTGCAAAGTACGTGATTGGGGTGTGACGCATTGCATTATTCCTTCATTGCGCAGTACATGATTGTAGCGGTACGCATTGCATTATTTCTCCCATTGCAAGGTACCGGGGTGTATCGTTACGCATTGTATTATTTCTCCTTTGCCCAGCACAGGATTGTATTGTTACGCTGCGCACTATTGTTTGTCCATTGCAACTTGTGTGATTCTAGCATTGCGACCAGCATAGCATTTTGAAAGCGGTGGTTGGGATTTGAGCCTACCAGCCAGCCGGAACGAATATTACCCTTTATTATATGTTAGCTTTTGTATCGTGGTCTGATCGTATATCTTTTTATATAAAGTTTATACACGTTTTATCAAACTTGTGTGGAGTCTATTTGTGGTGTCACCAGTGGGTTGCTGTGAGTGTGGTTGCACATACTGTACACTCGTGCCTTGGAGATAGGCCTGGTTGCTCGGGCCAACCTACTAAGGGGGTGAGCAGGGCTATCTCAAACGGTGTCCTTACTTGGCCTAACGTTGAGTGAGGAGTCCCGGGTCTCGCATTTGGTGACAGTGGTGCGGGACTGGGACTCCGGCTTCCAAAAATAACCATACTGGATAATTTGTTTTACCCACTTGTCTGTTGTAATGGAATTCCAGACAGGTAGGAACTGTGATAGGCGTCCCCCGACAGGAGTGGAATGGTCAGGGGTAGCGGGGGGAAGTCACTGCTTGGTTGCAGGGGAAGTGCGGGTGGAATTATTTTTGCCTCTTCCCCTATTGTTGTTTCCTCTATATCCTCCTCGATAGTACCCTGGGGATGGAGGACTGTTGATTTTGGTTTTTGTAAGTAGAGGAGGTATTCTCTGATGACACTGTCTTGGAGCCGCCCCTATAAAAGGAACGACGAAAGGAGCCTCTGTTAGAGGATAGTTGTAGAGCTCCCATCTGGGTGTTGTGGTATGGTGTGATGGTCATTATCTGAAACACAAAAAGTACTCCCTTAGAAAAACGTATATAAAAAACTACTAACAAGATGGTAATCTGGAGGATCCCGAGATGGAAGCTATACTACCAATCTGGATATGGTAGGAAAGGAAGCACGTCCTTTTGGTTTTATTTACCCTCACACACCCTAGTGGTGTCATGCTTCATCATCGGGTCACCCCGTCGCCTAAAAGACAGGGTGGGCTCGACCAATGTTTCAGGGAGCTCCCAGATTGGTAGTATAGCTTCCATCTCGGGATCCTCCAGATTACCATCTTGTTAGTAGTTTTTTATATACGTTTTTCTAAGGGAGTACTTTTTGTGTTTCAGGTGTTATAAAACGGGAGGTTGTACCCCCTTAAGGTGTTCTCTCTGCCCCTTGTGACTTCGGTCACCCCGGTGTTTGAAGTGATGGTCATTATCCCCATCCCCGTACCCATCCCTATTAGTGTCGTCATCTGTGTCATTATCGCCTTGTTGTTCAGGGGAGAAATGAGGTGGTGGTGAGTTATATGGAGATATTAGTAAGTTAGGATCAATAGGTGGAGGAGAAGGAGGTATGTAAGGGGGAGAAGGGCTAGTACCCATATCCTTATTCTTTTTGAGAGGTATAGGGTGTTCCTCTGAAATGTCCTGTTTCCGTTTCTTAGGAAGGGTTGCTACAAGATGTCCAGTTGTTGGATCAATATGCAGTTTCTTTTGCATGGGATCCATTGGTTCTTGTAAAGGAAGTTCTTTGGGTGGTAATTCCTTCTGTTCGGGTGTTTCAGAGGGTATTTTTTGGGTAGTCTGTTTTTTCGGTATCGAATCCTTTGGTGCATGTTGTTTATGCTCCGAAGGTTTGTGTAAAGGCTTGTCTTTTGTAACTTTCGGTTCCGAAGGTTTGTCTCTAGGTTTTGGATCCGAAGGCTTATCTTTCAGTTTCGGCTCCGAAGATTTGGGTTTAGTTATTGCCGGTTCCGAAATTTTTGGTTCATGAGATTTTGGATCGGAGTCTTTCGGTGCCGAAGACGACTTCGGTGCCGGTATGGAAGCATCGGATCCATGTTTGGATTTGGTTTTCGGTGACGGAGATGGAGTTTCAGTACCGTGGGGAAGGCTCGATCCCGAGCCGGAGGCTTTGTCTTTTGGTTTGATGGCGGGGCATCTCAACCATGTTTTTGGTGTTTCCCTAGGCCCGAGGGCGAAGGTTGTACTGGAGCCTTAATGTGTTTTTCGGTGACTTGGGGCTTGTTACTCACAGTTCGTTGACCCGGAGTAATGTGAGAGTCTTCCTCCATGTCGGAGTTGTCAGCTTCAGACACGGAGATGTGTTCCTCTTGTTCTGCGCTGTGCTGATGAGAATCACCCTGTTCTCCGAAGATGTCTGGCACCGGGCTAGTGCCGCGTCTCATCTCGTGACGTCGAGCCCGACGGTCACGAATCGTTTTCTTCGATCGGAATGATCGACAGGCCTCGCAGCTACTTTCTTCGTGCTCCGGGGATAGGCACAGATTACAAACCTCGTGTAGGTCTGTGTGTGGAAATTTAGCACCACACCCGGGGCATTTTTTAAATGGAGTCCGTTCCATCGACTGCTGGCGTGGTCGGCGCGGGTAGGCCTTGCGCCCTGCGTCAAAGCTCTCAATCGAAGTTGCTGGATTTCAACGATGCGCATCGAAGGGGAAAACCGTGATCGAAACAATACCGTCGAGGGGTAATGGTTGCACGTTGAAAAGGTTAGAAGAGGATCCCGAACCGGAGCGCAGCAATACACATCCGAACCCGATGGCGGAAAAAAACAATCTGAAGATGGAGTCGATGCCCATGCGCACTATCGTCCTAAGGAGGAGTCACCTACCTCGTGACTACAAAGACTTCTTCCAAGACAAAAACAATGTGCAAACATCCGAACCCCACACCAGATGGCGATCTATGCACAAGTATACAATCTACAGCTCATATGCCTCGAACATATGCTTCTCATGCTTAAAAAAGTTGCACAATGCAGGGTAACTTTTTTTCACATAATGCAGCACTGCATGACTTGTAGTAAATCTTACCCCCAGTTGATTCTCACCTTCACATGTAAGAAGACCCATGCACATGGAGTACTGTTAACATGCTTTCAGGGCTTTACTATTTGCTGGTTTGAGTTAACTAGTTTGTAGACAAATTGGCTAAAGAAAGAGTTAGGCGAGTTCAAGGTTGCAGCAGAAGCAATGACCCTTTATCAGCCCTAGCAATGCTTAGAGACTTGGCACGCCTTTCATCTAAGGTATGTAAGGGCAAGGTGCATCGCTCCTGGACTCTCAGCTCACTCAGAGAACGACGCTCCGTGGCGGCTGGGAAAGCCGCGTCTCATCCGTGCCCCCCATGTTAGTACGGCCACGTGAGAGAACCTGGGCCACTCTGAAGTATGCGTCTGTGTCAAGGCGTGTGAATAGGTGCAAGAACAGCATTTCTGTATTTGAGTCCCGAGAGCACATATTGATTTCACACCTGAGTGTTTCAGGCCTCTTCACAACAATGGGGCAGGGCGATGAATGGAAACAGAAGAGCGCTGGAACTTCTGACGAAAGGCCCAACCTCTTTCCTGGCGCTCCCTGCTGACAGGCAGCAAGTATCTCCAGGAACACGTTTATCTGCAAGTCCCAGGTGCTAGAAATTCTTACTGTCCCTTGACACCTGACACCCACAGGGCCCAGGACGGGCCTCGGCAGTTCCATGGCACCCATTCAGGTAGATGTCATATGACTCTCTTTACGGGTCCTTGTCGAACAGGATCTGCAAGGTGCTTCCGTCCTCAGGTCGCAGTGCAGCGGTCTTCAAACTTCTTCACTCTGTGGCCCCCCACCCACCCCGAATGACAGCATAACATCTGCATTCACTTCTGACCTGCTAGCTACCGGTGTGATGTGCTGGGTGCAGATGGCACAGCTGCCAGCACACAGATGGAGTGACACTGGAATTCTGGTGAGGAGTGCCCGCCATCACTGCAACATTGTGGTATCCGTGGTCATTCCTAGACCTACTTCTAACCAGTGTTAGGCTCTGCGTTCACATGGCACAGGACACACAGCTGCCAGCACAGACAGATCGGAGTCAGACTGGTATTCTGGTGTGGGGTGCCCATCATCAGCATACATTTGCTTTTATTGTGGTTACTTTGGTCACGCCTAAACCCAGCTCACCAGTGTTAAGCGCATAGTGCAGATGGCACAGTGGCACACAGCTGGCAGCACAGATAAATGGCATCAGGCTGGTATTCTGGTGCACAGTGCCTACCATCAGAATAACATCTGGTGACAATGTGGTATCCATTATCATTCCTAGACCCCATGCAAAAAGTACTATATGCTGAGTACGGAGTGTTCAAGATGGCACAGTGCCACAGCTGCCAGCACACATAGATGGAGCGACACTGGTATTCTGATCACATCTGCTGACATTATGGTATCCGTTGTCAGTCCTGAACCCATATGTAACCAGTGTTAGGCGCTGGGTTCAGAATGTCGTGGGTGGCACAACGCTCACAGCTGCTGGCAC
This sequence comes from Calotriton arnoldi, assembly GCA_963921515.1. Lineage (NCBI taxonomy): Eukaryota > Metazoa > Chordata > Amphibia > Caudata > Salamandridae > Calotriton > Calotriton arnoldi. The sequence goes on from CAWUFW010014112.1 coordinate 102,003, forward strand.
AGAGAGATGGAGTCAGACTGGCATTCTGGTGTGGCGTGCCCACCTTCAGCTTAGTATCTGCTGACACTGTGATATCCGTGGTCCCTCAACAATCCGCTCTCCACCTGTGTTGATGTTAATGTTCCATACGCAGCTATTGTACACACTACAGAAAGACACTTCTTCTAGGTGCATGAGCGTCTAGATGGTAAACACTGCAACCTTAGATGCAATGCACAGGACTGGATGCACATACACAAGTGCAATGCAGGAGATTCAACAAAGAAAGACAACATGGTGGGGACAAGAGGAGGAACAAAACGAAGAAGAATAAAAGTGGCCTGAGTCTCAGTGTGAACTAAATCAGTGATTGGGCTCTGACATGACTCCTGGGTCACACAGTTTCATTTTGATGGGTGTTCAATTGCTAAAGAAAGTAGGTGGTGGACACAGATGTTTTAGATGGTGTAAAGGGCCTTGTGCAAAAATGTATCTTTGTGAGCCATTGAACTGGAAGTTGTTGTCACCCATCCATACCCCAACACTTACTTGTGAAGCGGTGACTTATTGATTCCAGTTGGTTAAGAGAGAGAGAGATAGAAAGAAAGTGAGATAGAGGCCATGGGACTGGGGCTATTGAGCATAGGTGGCATGAAGTTGAAAAGGTCACAACTGCTTTAGAAGTGGCCACCATTTTGCCATTTGTATATCTTAATACTGGTATAAATGGGGATTGGACTTGCTACTACAGGAACTGTGCATTTTGAGGTATATGACTGCTAGTGGGCGACCAACTTGGGCTTCTCAACTAGGTGTGGAGATGTGAAGGTTCTAAGACCTTAAGCCCATAGATTTCCTCGCCCAATGCCGTTTGTACTCAATAAAGGTTGCTCAGGCTGCATAAACACTACAAGACCATATAAACGGCAGATAAGCACTATATAAGCACTGATAAAATAACATGACATTGATGTCCAAATGGAGATATGCAAGGCTTCTGTCAAACAGGACATTGCATACACTCTTTCAGTCAATATCGAGAGTCCAGATGTGTAAGTAATTGGTTTGTTGACTGATTGGGGTATGCTTCCTGGTCAAGAAGCAACCACTATCCTTGTCAGGGTGAGGTCAAGTCAACCCTAAATCGGTGGTCAACCCTCTGGTAGCTTGGCACAGAGCATTCAGGCTTAACTGAGATGCAATGTCTAAATTATTTGTGCAACAATTCAAACAGTAATAAAATAAAAAACACTACACTTAAAGGATCGCACACCAAGTTGGAAAAATAGAGTAATTTTTAATAAATAAAACAAAACCAAAACTACAAAAATCCTATCAGTAGAACAGGAGATGCTATTTTAAAGATTTTAGTCAAAATAGCAGCAAAAAGCACAAAGTGCCAGCTGAGGATATTTAGTGTCATACCGGGACAAAGTCACAAGTTCAGGACGATCGCGATAGAGCACAAACCCAGTTAGGCCCACTAAACAGAGTACCTTAAATCTCGGTTTGCGTAGCTTTGCGAAGATGCGCGTCGAAAGGCATCACGCAGCTGAAGCGATGCATCATTTCCAAGATGTGACATAGCTCCTATGTGAGGGCCTGCGTCATTGTCGAGGGTCCCTTCCATGGGGCTTGGGATGCGAAGTCCGGTATCAGGCCTGCGGCGCGCAGTTGGGGTGATGTGGCGGTTCCAAGAGCTGCGAGGCTGTGATGCGGAGTCTAGCATCATCATCGAGGCTGCTGCTGATGAGAGATGTGAGGGCCTGTGCCAAGTGTAGGAAAGTGCCCCTTTTTGCATTGTTTCCCCCAACATTTTGCCTGACATCTGATGCAACTGACGATGTGCCATGGGTCCCTGCCAATCACATACCCAGGGCCTGTGTTCTTTCCCAAAGCTGTACCTTTGTACCAACAATTGGCCCATCTCTGACCACAGGCAAGCCCCTTGTAAAATGTACCATGGATACCAAGGGCTCTGTGACCAGGGAAGGCCTCTAAGGGCTGCAGCACCTATTGTGCCACCCTTAGAGGCCCTGTACCTTATCACCCACACACTGCCATTGCAGGCTGCGTGTTTTGGTGCAGAGAAAGGTAAAGAGTCGGCATGGCACACATCCCTGTGTGCCATGTCTGCCTGGGGACTAGGTAAGTCACCCTTCTAGCAAGGAGCACTGGCCCTTAGGTTAGGGTACAGTGACATGAGCCCTGTACCACCTACAATGTCTAAGTCCATTCTTAGACATTGTAAGTGTAGTAATGCCATAAAGAGTATATGGTCTGGGAGTTGGTCATTACGAACTCCACAGCTCAATAATGGCTTTAATAAAAACTGGGAAGTTAGATAGCAAACTTCTCAGCACATTAAACCTACATTGATGCCAGTGTGGGATTTAATGTAAAATGCACTCAGAGGACATCTTAGAGATGCCCCCTGAAAAACGACCAGCCCTGGTGTGGTTCCTGAATGGCTGTCCGCCATTTGCCACCACCAGACAGATTGCTGGACCCTACGCTCTCTGGGTCCAGAAACCAAGCGCATACTGGGCAGAGGTGTCATGCCTCCTCCTCCAAGATGGACTGGGTCCATGATAGGGAAGCTTCAAAGGCCTGACACCTTTTTAAGCTGTCCCGGCCTTTTGCTCCCCCCAGCAACTGGTTCCCACCAGTTCTGCCCCCACTTTGGGCAGGAGAATCGGCGGGAAAACCAAGCTAGGAGGAGAGGTGTGCCCACCTTTGCCAACCCCACCCCTCAGGTAGGGGAGGCGAGGTGAAGCACACATCTCAGTCCCCTCCATCTTGAAGATGAGGGGAACCAACCAATTAGGAAGAGGCTCATGCCCTCCTCCCAATGGAGGGTGGCATAATAGGGGGTGTACCCCACCCCAAGGAAGGGACCTATTTGTCCCAACATGCACACCACTTTTAACGCCCCTAAATTGAGTACTTAGGGGCGACCCTAAACCTTGCCTCCTCAGATTCGAGGAAGAAAGAAGAAGGACCGAAGAGCCGTGCTGACCCAGGAAGAAGAGGACACCTACTCTACTGCTTTGGCCCCAGACTTCAACCTGCCTACAGCGAGAACCCCGGCGAGTCCAGCAGCCACCAGGGCCCAGAGGACCTGCCCTGTGACCATCTTTAAGAGACTGTCTCCCGTGAGCACCGGATTTGCTCAAGCAAAGACTCAGCCACAGAATCCGGATCCAGGCGGCTCCGCGATTTTGCACCACTCTGCACTCGACGCCCACGGCCCGAGTTTGAGTGGGCCAACACCAAGAGGAGGTCTCCCCAGCGAACCTGACCTGGGATCTGGTGATCCCCGACCTCCCTCTAGCCTCGAGCTGACGCCTGCAGCCTCAACCTGAAGGGTCCCACTGACCGCGACCGGAGCTGGTAAAGAAACCAGATGCCAAAAGACACCCCTGCACCCGACGCCCCGATGCCTTGGGTGGCCCAACTGACAGTGTCCAGGCATCCCACAAGAACCCAACTTACCTCTTCAGCTAGTGGTCACTTTCAGGTAGTCTCCCAGCCTAAGCCTGCAGCAACTTTGCCGAACCGAAGGTCTCCACTGGAAACCACAGGGTCCCCGACGTCTTGTTGGCACACTGCACCCGGCTGCCCCTGTGCCGCTGGTGGTGCCGCTCCTGTGCTGATTGTTGGCCCCTACAGTGCTGACCATAACCGCAGGAGCTTTGCTCCTGCACCCGAGTGGCCTGCTCATAAGCAGCCCCTGACCGAAGGCCCCCCTTAGCCCGTACGGCTAACACTGGGTCCCTGCACTCTGCACCTGGCCGCCCCAGTGCCGCTGGTGGTGCAATTTGAGTGCCTACCTAGACCTTGGAGAACCTTGGTCCTAACCCCCAAAACTCCCACTCGTAAGTCCAGTACTTACCTGTAAAACCGATAACCATTTTTCTCCCATAGGAAACAATGCTATGATTTTTTGTTCAAAAATGTTTCAAGTATTGAACTCCTGTTTTGTTTGGAAGAAAAGTAACTGTACCTTAAATATTGAAAAGTCTTGCTTACCTTGTATTGTGAGATCCCCAGAGTGGTATCTAGGCATACCACCCCGCGTGGTAGATGTAATCCAAAAGTATTCTGAAAGTAATTACTGTGTAATTTACACTGCTTTTTGAACCAATACAAACCTGTAACGATAGCAAATCAATTCTCAATTGCATTTCTTGAAATGTTCTATGAGTAATAGTATCTTTTACCTACCTGTACCCAGATTTGCTTTATTCTAGAAAATAAAACATAAGTAAACCTTTTTTATACTTACCTAATTGGTCTGGATTCAGTCTCTGAGTGTGTGCCATCAGTCTTGAGTGACTGAATGCAATAAATGCTTAACACACCCTTTGGATAAGCCTAACTGCTCACCCACACTACTACAAAGAGAGCTGTTAGTACTTACCTAATTTAGCCTCTGCTATACCTCTGGTGACTCCCTGGACTCTGTGCTCACTATACCTTACTTTGGTATAGTATATACAGAGCCAGCGTCCAACATTGGTGGGTCAGCGGTGGCATGTAAAGCCTTGCATTTATTGGACTAACTTAGTCAACCTCTGATCACATGACAAGAATCCAAAATTGACTTTAGTACAACTCATTTTTTGAATTGACTATTTTTCAAATTTCTAAAAGTCTTTTAGGGCCTTGTGTTAAGTCTCTGTAGTTATTTCTTTTTACAAAAAACGTAAAAGTCACTAAAGATAGGGGGGAAGTACTTAGAATTTGTTTTGTGTAGGTCTTCTAAAAAGAATCCCACTTTAGAAAAATAATGAGCAACACAGGGCATATGGCTGAGGAGCTCAACCTCACCCCTTACGCCAACCTAAGGGTTAGGGAGCGAAGGCTTCTCTGTAAAGCTAGAAAAATAAGAACAGAGTCCAACCCTACCAGAAAAGAACTCCTGGAGGTTCTGGCAGAGTAAGAAAAGGACCACCCCTCTCCTGATGAGGAAGACTCACAGGGAGATGGGGAAGGTAGTGAGGGGGATGAGGTCTTAACCCTCAACTACTTAGGGAGGTGGACCTCCAAGCCAGAGAGTAGAGGGTTTAGAAACTACAGAGGTAAGCTAGACTCAGAACACGACAGTGAGGACAACTTAACTGAAGAGGACAACCTTTTAGCAAGGTTGACAAAGAGACTAGAGCTAGAGACTAGGCTCCTAGCACTAGAAAAAGAGTGCCGATATGGGCGTAGGACCCATCAAAGGTGGCAACAATATTAAAAACAAAGAGAGAGAAGGATCCTATGATCCTTAAAAACCCTTAAGGGATTGTCCATAAATGTGAGGATGGTGATGATATCACCAAGTGGTTTACAGCCTTTGAGAGGGCTTGTGAAGACAGGAAAGTGAGGAGGTCTCACTGGGGGGCACTCCTTTTGGAACTGTTCTCTGGTAACTGCAAAGAAAGACTTCTGACCCTTACTAGGACAGAAGCAGAATCCTATGAACTCATGAAGGGCACCCTGATAGACAAATTTGGGCTCACTACTGAGGAGTACAGAATTAAATTCACGGGGGCTCAGAAATCCCAGAGTCAGTCCTCGGTGGAATTTGTAGACTACTCAGTAAAGACACTAGGTGGCTGGTTGACTGGAAGTAAAGTGCAGAATTATGAAGAACTTTTTAACTTGTTTATGAAGGAACACATTTTAAGTAACTGCATCAATGAAAAGTTGCATCAGCATCTCATAGACCTACGTCCAATTTCTCCCTAAGAATTGGAAAAGAAGGTGGACCACTGGGTCAAGACAAGGGTGACCAAGACAATCACTGGGGGTGACCAAAAGAAAGGGGTCACAAAGCCTTCCCAGGGGAAAGAGGGTAAGAAAACAAAAAATAAAATACAAGAGTCTTCTAAAGGCCCCCAAAATCCTGGTCAGCGGGGTGGACCCATGAACTCTTCCCAGCCCACTAGTTCGTACAAGGGGGAAAATGTTAATCCTGCTAAGGCCTGGTGTTTCCCCTGTAACAAGAAGGGACACCTAACTTGAGATTCTGCCTGTCCCAACAAACCAGCCCCTAGGCCCCCACCAGTCTCTACTGGTGTGGCAAATCTCCAGATGGGATCAATAGTGTGCCCAAAGCAAATCAGGGTCCACATTGAGGCTGTTTTAGTCTCTGAAGGGGAGGGAGGGTCAGTCACTTTGGCTGTCTGGCCCCCTAACTTAAAGAAATACCTGCAGTACCCCTTAGTGAAAGGGACTAAGATATAAGCTCTACGGGATACAGGTGCCAGTGTCACCATGGTGAGAGATACACTGGCTTCCCCAGAGCAATACCTAACTGGAAAAACATATCCAGTTACTAATGCTGACAGTGTCACCAATAACCATGCCATGCCTATGGTGGCATGAGACTGCGGGAGGGGGGCGGTTTGCTGGCCTGAATCAGGTAGTGATCTCTCCAAACCCCCGCAGCTGCCTGTCTGCTTGGAAATGATCTAGAAACCTAAGCATGGGCTGCGGTATACAGAAAGACACATGCAGCCATGCTGCAAATCCTGAGATAGTGTGTGTGAAAATAAGAGCACAGTGCCTAGCACAGGGTGAAAAAGGAGAGTTTGAGCCTGAAATGATGGCCCAACCTCCCAAGAGAAAAGGTAGGAAGAATGGTGAAACAGCTTCCACACAACAAAAATATCAGGACCCCTCTCCTCAGGGAGAGGACTTTTCAGCCCCACAGGTAACTCAGCCCAAGGAGCTTGAACCTTACGAGGTGGACCTCTTGGGTCTAGGGGGACCTTCTAGGGAACGGCTGTGCCTTGGGCAGCAGGTCTGCCCCACTTTTGAAGGCCCGAGGCAGCAAGCTGCTCCATAGGAGCAGGGAGATGTCAGTGGCTCCCAAGAGGTCTATTGGAAGGAAGGACTCCTGTACACTGAGGCCAGAGAACCCAAACCCGGTGCCTCTAGGAGAGTGGTAGTGACTCAGCTGTATAGAGAGTTTCTACTCACTCTAGCCCATGACATCTCCCTACCTGGACATCTGTGCTAGACTAACACTTGGGAAAGATTGCTCACCCACTTCTATTGGCCTCAGATGTCCCAGAAAGTGAAGGAGTTTATGAGCTCTTGTGTCACCTGTCAAGCCAGTGGCAAGGAAGGAGGACACCCAAAGGCTCCCTTAATTCCACTCCCACTGGTTGGGGTTCCCTTTGAGAGGGTAGGTGTGGATATAGTGGGTCCACTTGAGCCTCCAACTGCCTCAGGAAACAAATTCATACTGGTGGTAGTGGATAATGCCACCAGGTATCCTGAAGCCATTCCCCTTAGGACTACTTCAGCCCCTGTGGTAGCCAAGGCCCTCATTGGTGTTTCACCAGGGTAAGGTTTCCTAAGGAGGTAGTGTCAGACCGAGGTTCCAACTTCATGTCTGCATACTTAAAACACATGCGGGATGAGTGTGGCGTGATCAATAAGTTCACAACACCTTACCACCCACAAACCAATGGCTGTGTTGAGAGATTCAACAAGACATTGAAAGGTATGATAATGGGACTCGCTGAAAAACTCAAAAGGAGATGGGATGTTCTGTTACCCTGCCTGCTTTTTGCCTACAGAGAGGTGCCTCAGAAGGGAGTGGGGTTTTCACCCTTTGAACTTCTGTTTGGCCACCCTGTAAGGGGACCACTCTCTTTTGTGAGGGAAGGATGGGAGTAACCCCATCATGTACCAAAGCAAGATGTGGTGGACTATGTACTAGGCCTTTGTTCCAGGATGGCAGAGTACATGCAGAAAACATTCAAACACCTTGAGGCCAGCCAGGAGCTCCAGAAGCACTGGTATGACCAAACAGTGCACTGGTAGAATTCCAACCAGGGGAACAGGTGTGGGTTTTGAAGCCAGTCGCACCAAGGGCTCTCCAGGACAAAAGGAGTGGCCCTTACCATATCCTAGAAAAGAAGAGTGAGGTCAGCTACTTGGTAGACCTGGGCACCTGCAGGTCCCCCAAAAGGGTGATACATGTGAACCGCCTCAAACTCTATTGTGACAGTACCTTTGACTTAATTGCAGGGTACTGGCAGATTGGCATGGTCCCTGGAGCAAAAGAAACAACAGCATTATCCACACTTGATGGGCACTTCAAGTTCACTGTGATGCCCTATGGTCTAAAGAATGCCCCTGCCACCTTCCAAAGGTTGGTGAATCAAGTCCTTGCTGGGTTGGAAGGCTATAGTGCAGCTTATTTGGGTGATACTGCTGTGTTTAACTCTTCCTTGCAGGATCACCTGGTCCACCTGGGGAAGGGTTTATAGGCCCTGCAAACTGCAGGCCCAACTATCAAGGCATCCAAATGCCAGATAGGGCAGGGAACTGTTGTGTACATGGGCCACCTTGTAGGTGGAGACCAAGTCCAACTCCTCCAGCCCAAAATCCAAACCATTCTGAATTGGGAAGCTCCAACAACCCAGATCCAAGTCAGGGCATTCCTTGGCTTGACTGAGTACTATAGGAGTTTGTGAAGGGATATGGGTCCATTGTGACTCCCCTCACAGAACCCACCTCCAACAAGATGCCCAAGAAAGTGAACTGGACAGTTGGCTGCCAAAAGGCATCTGACACCCTAAAAGAGGCAATGTGCTCAGCACCTATTCTCAAGGATCCAGATTACTCAAAACAGTTCATTGTGCAGACTGATGCCTCTGAGCAAGGGAAAGGAGTGGTCCTATCCCAGACAAATGATGATGGACAAGACCAGCCTGTTGCTTTCATAAGCAGAAGGCTACTCCCCAGGGAACAGCGTTGGAGTGCCACTGACAGGGAGGCCTTTGCTGTGGTATGGTTCCTGAAGAAGTTGAGACCATACCTGTTTGGTACTCACTTCCTAGTTCAAACGGACCACAGACCTCTCAGATGGCTGATGCCGATGAAAGGAGAAGACCCAAAACTTTAGAAGTGGTCCATTTCCCTACAGGAGATGGACTTTACAGCGGAACATATACTTGGGATTGCCCATGCCGATGCAGATGGCCTTTCCAGATTTTTCCATTTAGACAATGTAGACCCTCTTGGGAAAGGCTAGTCTCATCCTCTTTTGTTTTGTTTTGGGGGGGGGGGAGGTTGTATAGAAAAGTGCCCCTTTTTCCATGGTTACCCCCCACTTTGCGCCTGACATCTGATGCAACTGACTTGATGTGCCCTGGGTCCCTGCCAATCAGGTTCCCAGGGCCTGTGTTCTTTCCCAAAGCAGTACCTTTGTACCCACAATTGGCCCATCTCTGGCCACAGGCAAGCCCCTTGTAAAAGGTACCATGGGTACCAAGGGCACTGTGACCAGGGAAGGCCTCTAAAGGCTGCAGCACCTAATGTGCCATCCTTAGAGGCCCTGTACCTGAAAACCCACACAATGCCATTGCAGGCTGAGTGTTTTGGTGCAGAGAAAAGTGAAGAGTCGACATGGCACACATCTCTCTGTGCCATGCCTGCTACCCACTGCCTGAGGCCTAGGTAAGTCACCCCTATAGCAGGGTGCACTAGCCTTCAGGGAGGGTACAGTGGCATGAGCCCTGTACCCCCTACAGTCTCTAAGTCCATTCTTAGACATTGTAAGTGTAGTAAAGCCATAGAGAGTATATGGTCCAAGAGTTAGTCACAACGAACTCCACAGCTCGATAATGGCTTTACTAAAAACTGGGAGGTTTGGTAGCAAACTTCTCAGCACATTAAACCCACACTGATGCCAGTGTGGGATTTAATGTAAAATGCACTCAGAGGGCATCTTAAGAGATGCCCCCTGAAAAACGACCAGCCCTGGTGTGGTTCCTGAATGGTTGCCTGCAATTTGCCACCACCAGACAGGTTTCTGGAACCCTGAGTAGAAAGCCTACTCTATCTGGGTCCAGAAACAAAGCCCATCCAGGGCAGAGGTGTAATGCCTCCTCCCCCAGGATGGGCTGGGTCCACAAAAGGGAAGCTTCAAGGCCTACCGCCTTTGTAAGCTGTCCCTGCCCACCGGTTCTGCCCCCACTTTGGGCGGGAGAATCGGAGGGAAAACCAAGCTAGGAGGAGAGGTGTGCCCACCTTAACCAACCCCACCCCTCAGGTGGGGGAGGCGAGGTGAAGCACACATCTCAGTCCCCTTCATCTTGAAGATGAGGGGACCCAACCAATTAGGAAGAGGCTCATGGCCCCCTCCCCCTGGAGGGTGGCATATTAGGGCATGTACCCACCCCAAGGAAGGGACCCATTGGTCCCAACATGCACACCCCTAAGCAAAAATCTCAATTTTTAACATTTTACGGTATTTCAAGACTCAACAGCTCAACTAGGCTGTCCCATCTCTACACGGGGAGAGATGTCTTTTAGAGACTCGTTTGTTAAAAAGATGGGAAGATAATGGGTATGTACAGATTCGGGATTTCCTCAAAGGCAACTGTTGGAAGACTTGGTCAGAGATTGAAGAGGGGCTCCAACACTCTAAAGAAATGCTGAAATGGTCATTTATTATAATAAAACCCTCATTGGAAAAAATTGATATAAATAGTATATCCTCTAGACTAGGTATTAGTGAAGCCTTTGATTCCCAGATACAACGATCAGTGAGTGAATGGGTCAAAATTTTCGATGAAAATAAGTCTCTCCCCTATTTGAACAAATTTGTGATAGATGGTGGAAAAGAGAAGGGATACAGGTCTCAAAACTGACTTGGAGTAGAATTAATCAACTAAACGCCTCAACATTGAGAGGCGCAAACCTTAAACGTATGCAGTTTTATTCAAAGTGGTTAATTTACAGGACTCCTTCTTTCCTACATAATATATATCCACAAATCGAAGACAGGTGTTTCCGTTGCGCTAAAGAGAATAGTGGTACTTGGGCGCACATTGTTTGGGAATGTCCGAAAATTAGTAGCTTGTGGGAAGAAATTGAAAAATATCTTAGAACCACTATAGATATTTCCATTTCCATCGATTTATCCATTGCAGTCTTGGGTTGCTCTCCCGATAGAACATCAAGCACCACACAAGAAGACTGCCTTTACATTACAGCACTGGTAGCAAGATCTCTAATTTTACAGAACTGGCGAACCGATAGAATTCCTTCCTTCCAAGCTTGGAAAGCGAAATTAAATAAAATCAAAGAGCTGGAAAAAAATATGCATTAAGATTAAGGCTCCCTGTTTTCCGTTTTTACTGATTTTTACAGATAAATACAGACAGAAAACCATTTATTTTCTTGTCTGTATTTATTTTTAAATGTGGATAAAAACGGAAATTGAGTGCTTTTTGAGTGATTCTAAATACACTTTGCCATGACTGCCAGGCCAATAACTGTGTGGATTGATAGGTAAGGGGGTTAAAAAAAAGTAATTTTAGTAAAGAGGCTTAAACAGCAGTAGATATGCACAAGGCTGATTCTGGAATGTGCATATTTTCATATAAGTGCATTGATTTATCTTCTGCGGGTGTTCATATCACTGAAACCTGGCAGGCATTCAAGCATGACTGCATATTTATTGGTTAAATAAATGCGGAAATATACCAGTTTCAGCTTTATTTTTTTCACAAAACCAATAATAAATATGGATAAATACAGATAAAGTTGACAAAAAATAAATATGGATAAATACAGACGGAAATGTCCAAAAAATAAATACCATAAAACCGGGAGCCCTAATTAAGATCAGGGTCACTAAAGAAATTTGAGAAACGTTGGAACTCATTGGGAGACTAGTCTAGAGTTAAGGGAAACTATCCTCGATTGGAAGGCCTAAGTTGGAAGGATGAGGTGGTGGGGTTTGGGGTTTGAATATTTGGGCCTGACCATCGAGGGTTAATTTCCAAAATTGTTACTACTTTTTGCTAGGCACTTAAGCACTTTATATATTTGATATATATTTTTCTGCAACAGGGTCATATGTAATGTTGTTGGATGTATGTATACTCCTAATATTTGGGACTTGCACTTTGCACTTTATATTGTTGAATGTACTGTTCTACTTTCTCTCTGTAGGATGTTATACTTTAAGACAACTCAAGTATTTTTATTTTGTCAATTGTGTACAATGCACTATATTTAATAGTTTTGTATTCTTGCAATTTCGTGAACTCTCAATAAAAAAAAAAAACTAAAAAAAAAACCTTTTAATGTCCCTAAATTGAGTATTTAGGGGCGACCCTGAACCTTGCCTCCTCAGATCTGAGGAAGAAAGAAGAAGGACCGGAGAGCCGCGCTGAACCAGGAAGAAGAGGACACCTACTGCTTTGGTCCCAGTCCTACTGGCCTGTCCCGACTTCAACCTGCCTACAGCGAGAACCCAGCAAGTCCAGCAGCCCCCAGAGCACATGCCCCGTGACCATCTTTAAGACTCTGGGGTCGATTCCGATCTCGGCCGGAAGCACACCTAACACTATTCGTCCGGAAAAAAACCAAGCCGAACGCGTGTTTTCCGACCGATTCGAATACCCCACCGAACGAACAAGTACGATGCGCATAACAGCCCAGATTCCGAGCGAGCCGTACTTACCCAATCCAGCTCCTGTTCCCCGCCCGAGCCGGATCCGCAAACGCCGATTCGAGCCGCACGGACCCAAATACACAGCACCTTCCGGCCGGACTAGTACGATGCGTCTTCCGTACGCGCCGAACCCGTCGCTACGTCCGGCACGTTTCAGCATCCGGGAGAGCCGCACATAAGCTCCGATTCGCGCCACAAGAAGATCCACGGCTACGAGACGAACAAGCCAGCGACGAGTACGAGTCGAAGACACGCGAAACCCGAACGAGACGACCCAACCATGAATCCCATCGCGCAGGTCCTACCTATACTCTACATCTATTACCGGGACCGGTTCGGACGCGTACGGCGCAGACGGTAAGTCAAACACCAACAATACAAACTAACTACACGGACCCCAAAATATGTCACACACACACACACACAGGGAAGCACAAATGACGTACACTAGCAACAGCACAATCATAGGGGTGGGATGGGCATCACCAATGCCATACACACCCATAGGGGCCTGGATGCCTGCCACCACCACCACCCCTACTCAGGGGGGCCTGGATGCCTGTCACTACTACCATCCCCACTCATGGGGGGCTGGATGCCTACCACTACCACCATCCCCACTCATGGGGGGCTGGATGCCTGCCACCACTACCATCCCCACTCATGGGGGGCAGGATGCCTATCACTACTACCATCCCCACTCATGGGGGGCAGGATGCCTGCCACCACTACCATCCCCACTCATGGGGGGCAGGATGCCTATCACTACTACCATCCCCACTCATGGGGCGCTGGATGCCTATCACTACTACCATCCCCACTCATGGGGGGCTGGATGCCTGCCACTACTACCATCCCCACTAATGGGGGGCTGGATGCCTGCCACCACTACCATCCCCACTCATGGGGGGCAGGATGCCTATCACTACTACCATCCCCACTCATGGGGGGCAGGATGCCTATCACTACTACCATCCCCACTCATGGTGGCCTGGATGCCTATCACTACTACCATCCCCACTCATGGGGGGCTGGATGCCTGCCACTACTACCATCCCCACCCTTGGTGTGATGGATGCCTGCCACCACCACTACCCCTACTCATGGGGGCCTGGATGCCCATCACTACTACCATCCCCACTCATGGGGGGCAGGATGCCTATCACTACTACCATCCCCACTCATGGGGGCAGGATGCCTGCCACCACTACCATCCCCACTCATGGGGGCAGGATGCCTATCACTACTACCATCCCCACTCATGGGGGGCTGGATGCCTATCACTACTACCATCCCCACTCATGGGGGGCTGGATGCCTGCCACTACTACCATCCCCACCCTTGGTGTGATGGATGCCTGCCACCACCACTACCCCTACTCATGGGGGCCTGGATGCCCATCACTACTACCATCCCCACTCATGGGGGGCAGGATGCCTATCACTACTACCATCCCCACTCATGGGGGCAGGATGCCTGCCACCACTACCATCCCCACTCATGGGGGCAGGATGCCTATCACTACTACCATCCCCACTCATGGGGGGTGGATGCCTATCACTACTACCATCCCCACTCATGGGGGGCTGGATGCCTGCCACTACTACCATCCCCACTCATGGGGGCCTGGATGCCTATCACTACTACCATCCCCACCCATAGGGGGCTGGATGCCTGCCACTACTACCATCCCCACTCATGGGGGGCTGGATGCCTGCCACCACTACCATCCCCACTCATGGGGGGCAGGATGCCTATCACTACTACCATCCCCACTCATGGGGGGCAGGATGCCTATCACTACTACCATCCCCACTCATGGTGGCCTGGATGCCTATCACTACTACCATCCCCACTCATGGGGGGCTGGATGCCTGCCACTACTACCATCCCCACTCATGGGGTGCTGGATGCCTGCCACTACTACCATCCCCACTCATAGGGGGATGGATGCCTACCACCAACACCACCCCTACTCATGGGGGGCTGGATGCCTACCACTACCACCACCCCTACTCAGGGGGGGCTGGATGCCTACCACTACCACCACCCCTACTCAGGGGGGGCTGGATGCCTACCACTACCCCTACTCAGCGGGGCCTGGATGCCTATCACTACTACCATCCCCACTCATGGGGGGCAGGATGCCTATCACTACTACCATCCCCACTCATGGGGGGCAGGATGCCTGCCACCACTACCATCCCCACTCATGGGGGGCAGGATGCCTATCACTACTACCATCCCCACTCATGGGGGGCAGGATGCCTATCACTACTACCATCCCCACTCATGGGGGGAAGGATGCCTTCCACTACCACCACCCCTACTCATAGGACGGGTAATGCATGACACAACCAGCATACTCGCACATAAGGAATCACAGAAAATTACATCCACCCAAACAACATGACAAGCGTGTGTAGTCTATGTCAAATGCCTACAACACTAAACATGACAATGAACATACAATGTGACCCACTATCACATGTGTCACACATAAAAGTGTGTGGCCTCCACAATACAAGCCGACCATGGCCACTGTGGCAATGGGGCCCAAAGCCCCATCACCACAGTCACCAAAAGGTATGTGTGGGGTCCAGGCTGATGCACCTTTTGATCAGTGTGGCAATGGGGCCCAAAGCCCCATCACCACAGTCACCAAAAGGTAAGTGTGGGGTCCATGGCTGATGCACCTTTTGATCAGTGTGGCAATGGGGCCTAAAGCACCATCACCACAGTCACCAAAAGGTATGTGTGGGGTCCATGGTTCATGCACCTTTTGATCAGTGTGGCAATGGGGCCTAAAGCACCATCACCACAGTCACCAAAAGGTAAGTGTGGGGTCCAAGGCTGATGCACCTTTTGATTAGTGTGGCAATGGGGCCCAAAGCCCCATCACCACAGTCACCAAAAGGTAAGTGTGGGGTCCAAGGCTGATGCACCTTTTGATCAGTGTGGCAATGGGGCCCAAAGCCCCATCACCACAGTCACCAAAAGGTAAGTGTGGGGTCCAAGGCTGATGCACCTTTTGATCAGTGTGGCAATGGGGCCCAAAGCCCCATCACCACAGTCAGCAAAAGGTAAGTGTGGGGTCCAAGGCTGATGCACCTTTTGATCAGTGTGGCAATGGGGCCCAAAGCACCATCACCACAGTCACCAAAAGGTAAGTGTGGGGTCCAAGGCTGATGCACCTTTTGATCAGTGTGGCAATGGGGCCCAAAGCACCATCACCACGGTGATCATAAGGTAAGTGTAGGCATGGTAAAAGCTGCCAAAGACAAACTGTATGGATGAATCCTGGTCACACAACAACTAAAACATCTGTGGCATAGTAGTGCTTGTGTCCCATTGCAACATAGATTGGGCGAGGCTAACAGTGCAGTGTCACAGAAACATCGTTTTGGCCATGTGCATACAAACATCACACATGGGGGACCACATTGTCAACAATCAGCCAATTACACAATGACAGAAGTGACCATCATGATGCTGACCCACATATCTGCACCAATGGACACACAAATGTATATAACCTGTGGAGACTGTCGATGTCAGGTGAACAAATACCATACCATGGCAGCAATGGGACATACAAACCATGATCATTGTGCTGACTGATGACCCAGGAGTCCCAGGGAGAGCAGGGGAAAATCACCAAACTACATACAGCCAATGGCACACTACAGAAATGCCAATGCAGTGATGCAAATGCAGTAACACAAACAGGCAGACTCACACTGCATATCAAACACAACAGGTGATGGGGGTGTGTGCCAGTGTCCCCAGGCAACCACACAACACATGAGGAGGCCTGAATCCCAATTACACAGATGTGTATACAGTGCCACACACAAGTAACTCATGGATTGGATTCCCCTATGTGGGCAATCTGGCATTGTTAGATGAGAGGGAGCCCAAATTACACATGTCACACAAGCTTGTAGGAACAGCAACTAACACAGCAAGAGACACACCCACCACAGCACTACCCCCAGGGACCCCACATTGTGCAGACACTAGCCTGCATGACAATTCCACTGTGATGACAAAGGTAGATGTTGATCACACTGTGAACCACAGCCATGTGTCCTCAGCTACAAACTACCATCACACCTACACAAGCTCCAATCAATCAGCAGGGCCTGCCAGCCAAGGCCAATATGGAGGTAGTGGTCTAGCCGTGCAACAACTCACATTAGCACACTCAACACCACACACCCTGATCTCCACCAATGTGCAGCAGTGAAGCTCACATGGACTGGTGACATTGCACATGCACCCATGACAATCCCAGGGGTGGTGGGGGAACTAAGGTGCAGAAACCCATCACACATGCCCACTCAACATGACTCGTCTATGTATGACACACAGCACAGTACGCCGTACATGCGCATGATGTGAAATCCACCACAAACAATGGGATCCTGGCCATAGTCACACACCAACGAAGAAGCCAAGGTGAGACACAAAGAACACACGTACACAACTTCCAACATTGCAGCTCTGACCCTGAGGAGTGGCAGCAGTCACACACACAACGCGTCACAATCACTGAAAGTTACCACAAACTCTAAATCACATTACTTGTGTAAACAACAAGTGTCAAGGGGAATCCTGAATGTGTCCCATCAGCGTTTGCCCACATCCCCAGCCCTGACAACAAAGACAACCTGGGATGACAACCTCATGAACATCGGTTTGCCATGCACCCACATCACGGAGAAACCAGGTCCAAGATGCTGGATGAACACATACCAACTCTGCAAGCATCACAAACAGGAACATCCCTAGGGACACAGCCTGTGTATGAAAAGGGAAGGGAACATGCACAGACATGCTCACACAACACACAACACGGGCACACGCAATGTCACCGGATTACACACAGCCATGAGGGCACTCCACTCCTGTGGAAGGTCCGCTGTGCCAAACCTTGTCTGTGCACGACTCAAACATATCAGCAGGACACTCCGTCAGTGAGTCAACAACTGCAACACACAGAAGCCTCTGCTCACATCAGCCTGGGTACGGAAGTGTCACGTCAGTCATCTGCATACACCCAAAACACATGGCAATCCAGTTGTACTGTATACACAGATGAGTCCTCCAAAATTGATGTGCAAAACTGCATGTCCAGTGGAGACGGGCACACAGTCAGGGTACTAGGAACATTGGACAGTGGTAAGCCCAACAGATGTGCAACAGTGTAGGACAAAGATGGTAATCTACAAATGCTAAACGTACATCCCTGTGTCAAATGCTGAACAATACACCCTCAGACTGCAGCAAGGGATGCTATAGATCCAGACTAGATTAGGACACATATCCCATGGACCACATGGAGCCCATCACAGCAAAACTTCATTTACCTGATCTGAACACAATTACAACAGCAAATGCATGATTCTACACATCTACATCATGTACCTCCAAAGATTAACCACAAGTAAACAAAAAGAGGCTTTATTCAGCAAGTGTGCAACTGAAATCAAAAGTCCAAAATAAACTACGGCCAATGTCCAGTCCAAATACACAGTCCCAACAGGGTGATGTGTGACAACTTGTCACCAATTGGTTGCCTGCACAGGTACCGACAGGGGACATCCCCCTTGGAGGGGCATACGAGGGGCAGGCCAGGTCCGCAGGGACAGGATCAGGGGATGCCAGAAGGAGGCAGGGAAGGTGAGGTGGGTGCAGGAGTGTCACCGGCAACTGCAGTGGAGGTGTCTGACTCAGGGGGGGCCGGCACCATCGCAGGGCTCAAGTCCGATGGTGTTGGTGCTGCAACCACTGCAGTGGGCTGGGCAGATGGAGTGGACTGGGTCCCCAATGCAGTGCCCGAGTCAGACGGGGTTGTTGTGGACTCCACCGCAGTGCATGACTCCAAGGGAGTGGAAGGGGGGCAGAAGAGCTGGGCAGGACAGAGGGGGGGACACGGTCTCCACACCAGTGGCACATACAGGCAGAGCGTCTGGTTTGGGGGTGGAAGAGCAAGTGGCGGGGGGAGGGCCTGAGCAGTTTGGGGATGCGGTATCGGTGTGTGGGGGAACCTGGGGCATGGTGTGGCGGTGGAACCTGTGGAGTGGTGGCCTGGGGGATGGAGGTGAGAGACTGGGTGGGTGACTTGCAGGGCGGTGTCGGGGTCTTGCTCTTCCGGGTCCGGGGGGACTTGCGGGTGGGGGCTCACTCTGCCTGCGCCTGGGGGAGGGTGTCCGGGGGCGAGGGCACTCCCTCTCTGTGTGTGGACTTCCTCTTCCCCCGGTATGCTGGATCAGCGGGATTGGAGGGGAAGAGGCCGAGGTCAGAGAGGAAGAGCTGCTGTGTAGGTGGGGTTGCAGGTGAGGCAAGGGAAGGGGTCTTGGAGGGAGAGGATCTTGAGGATTGCGGAGTGACTGTGGTTGCCTGTGTGTGTGTCAGTTCCCCATCCCCTGTGTGTGTGGAATCAGTCCCCTGAGGATGCTTGTGTGCACGTCTTGCCTTGGTTTTGGGTGTGTGTGTGCTGCTCGTGTCTGTGTGTTTGGGTGATTGTGCAGGTGTGCATGTGCTTTGGACAGGTAGGGTGGTAGGAAGTGTGGATGGGGCAGAGGTGGGAGGGGTGAGGGACTGTTGGAGGAGGGACACTGCTGCCGTCAGGGAGGAGTCCATGGACCTATTGCTCCTCTGTAGGGCAGACATACCCGTCGAGATGCCCTCCATGAATGACACCAGCTGTGTCAACAGAGTGGTGTGTGCATGGAGGACACTCAGCATTGCTGTCCGCCCTACATGGAGCTGCCGAAGGAGGTACACAGACTCCTCACTCAGGGCAGCAGGGGCAAAGGGGCAGGGGGTGCGGTGCCTGGCTTGAAGGAGACACGCTCCCGAGCACGGGAGCCTCCACGGACCTCAGGAATGGGAGCCAATGGGAGGGCGGTGGTGGTGGTGGCGGGGTCAGACAGACTAGCTGGGGTGTGGTGGCTGCTGACACCCGCATCCACAAGGGAGTCATCCTCCGAGCTGCTGTGGTCCTCAGCTGAGGTGGATGGTGCTGAGGACTCCTCGGTGTGGCTCCCTCGCCCTCCGTGCCACTGGGTCCCTCTGACCACTCGTCGGACGCTGACCCAGTCTGGCTCCGCTGCTCCTCCTGGTCCGTGGAGCTGTCCCCTCCTGTGGCTGTGGATGTATCTGCAAACAATTTGGGAAACAGACAAACATCAGTCACCTGCACTGACCGCACACACCACAGTAAGTACAGCACATCACAGAGCAAGCCCTGGCATCTTTAGTAGAACATTGCCAAAAGTCATCACACAGATTAGGAGAAGCCAATTGTCAGTCTGATGGTCAACCATGGAACAGACACCCCTCCTGCCCTTGCACCCATCTGTCTGGTGCCTGTCTGATGGTAAGACCCCAGTGTGGACACATGCACCACCTACACAGTAGTTGGACATTGCTGAGAACACGGTGAAGTATGTGAACATGCCCACATCACATCTCTTGCCACTGAGTCAGTGCAGGTGTCTGGATAAATGGACGGCCAGAGTCTAAATAGAAATGCATGTGATGCATACCAGCACCAGACCCCATGAAGCACCCATGTCCGGATAGTCAATGCCACAATGGGGTGCATGTTGCACATGTCACTCCCCTGCAGGATCACTCTTAGGAAGTTTAATGCCATGACACAGGCATGCCTGCAAAGTCATACATCACTGTCTCCAGTCACATGGCCATGGCAGCCAGCCAACAACAGTCTGCACTGTGTCACAATCCTAGGACATGGGGAAGGCAAGTAATGTAACTGACAAGTGCACATGTCCATCCCCCAAAAACCACATCATCTGAACTACTATTTGTCCACGTCATACCAATTGGACATATGGGGGACATGAAACACAACTCTCTGAACATGAGCACCTCACAGTGTGCTGAGAATGAAAAACAGCTGCCTGAAAGTCACAGTGGCATACACCTGTCTGCACAGTCATGTGATCAAACACCTATAAGTCACAGAAGTCTTGTCTCACATGGTCCAATAGCAGATGGCATGCTGACCCCTAACCGATAAACATCACAGGAGTCCCGACAACGTAGTCACAGCACAACGACACAGAGGCAGACACCTGAGGGAACATTTCACTGAGCACAGCATGTCAGCTGATACACGGGAGTGGGAGTACAGAGTGTATTGTATGCCCTGGAGTAGGCATGACTGTCCGGCTCCACCTGCAAGATGGATGAGCCCTGGTCAGTAGGCAGGTGGCTAAGCATGTGTGACACACTTGACATACATACTCCTGAGGCCCAAACATTTTACCCACCCGCAGCATGGGGGTGTGGCAAATACCCCAGGGACATGTTGTGATTCTGATCTGCAAGTGGATCACATATCAAAGTTACACCCAGACTACATTGCACGACTCAGGCATTGTGTGAGCAATTGACCCACCCATGAAGGCTAACACAATATCACGGGAACAAAAGCTGTCACCCACCTTGAGCAAAGCAAAATGCAAGGACCCTGTACCCGAGTGACACAATGATCCTGAGCGTAAGGAGCACACCGGCCTATCAGATGGGTAGTGGTCATGTCACAATAGAGGGACATGGGTACTGAACAACAAGACTGATGTACTGGGGAAGTTTAACCAGGCCACAGGAGGGCACATAGAATGTCAGACAGAGTTCACAGTGCAGTCTTTGACTCACCCCCTCCTTGCTGCTGTCTGGCCTTCAGCTGCCCATCCAGCTCCGGGAAGACCACCGGCAGGATCTGGAGCATGTGGGGGTCAGGGTCCGGTGTCCGCCCCTCCTGCGAGGAGGCGACAGCTTCAGCTGGACCCTTGCGATCCTCCGGGTCCAGCCCCGAAGGTCCTGCCACCTCTTCTGGCAGTTGCGGATCCGGCGCTTGTAGACCCCCACGGATCTGACTGCCCGGACGATGGCCAGCCAGATATCCTGCTTCTGATGGGCATCAACCTGTGAGGATGACAAAGTGAAAAGGCCATTACTACACATGCAACATATCCGTGCATCACACAGTTGGAAATACATGTCTCAATCACAGGGGCATATGATGTACACAGGCAGTGCAACGAGGGCTATGGACAGTTTGCCAGCAGTTACTACATGGTATCATTGCATGGGAAGTGAACCTTGTTTGAATGCACTGTTACTCCACTGTACCTGTTCAGTGCATGTGACTACACACTTTGGGGGTGAGAACTACTCAGTGAGCATGCTAGCCAGTGGTGTGCACACTGTAAATCCTGCTAGTCAGACAACATGCACAATTAGTAAGGCAGTGGACAGCACACTCACCTGCTCCCCTGGTGTCCCATACAGCTTGCTGTACTGTGGAAGGAGGTTGTCCAGCAGGGCCTGGTTCTCCTCATGGGTGAAGGCTGGGGCTCTCTCCACAGTACGTGCCATTGCAGTAGCCAGAGGATGCAGAGACAGCAGCAGTGTAGTGGCAGATGTCGTCCTGGAGCATGTAGTGCAGGCAAGTGAGCCCTCAGGGGAACAGCCAGCATTATATGTGTGCTGCAGAGGCAGATACTGTGCCATGTGTCCAAAGTGATAGGTCCAAGTCGTATGCATCTTATGAATCTGACCAATCCATGGAATTGCAGCACCAAGACACGCCCACAGCATCCTTCAAAAATTTTAACTTCATGACACCCATGAATTTGCAACATTGTGGTGGCTGGCCAACTGAATTCACTGCATCAGACTCGTTGAAGCTTCAAAAACGCGTCCGTTGCCATGCCAGGCCCCAGCCAATGCGTGCGCACCGATCGGACCATTGCTGTACAACGCGTACCCGCGATACAACGCGTACCCGCTCACATTCAATGCAATGGTCCGTGCGGGCACACCGATCGGACCATTGCTGTACAACGCGTACCCGCGATACAACGCGTACCCGCACACATTCAATGCAATGGTCCGTGCGGGCACACCGATCGGACCATTGCTGTACAACACGTACCCGCGATACAACGCGTACCCGCTCACATTCAATGCAATGGTCCGTCCGGGCACACCGATTGGACCATTGCTGTACAACGCGTACCCGCGATACAACGCGTACCCACACACATTCAATGCAATGGTCCGTGCGGGCACACCGATTGGACCATTGCTGTACAACGCGTACCCGCGATACAACGCGTACCCGCTCACATTCAATGCAATGGTCCGTGCGGGCACACCGATCGGACCATTGCTGTACAACGCGTACCCGCTCACATTCAATGCAATGGTCCGTGCGGGCACACCGATCGGACCATTGCTGTACAACGCGTACCCGCGATACAACGCGTACCCGCACACATTCAATGCAATGGTCCGTGCGGGCACACTGATCGGACCATTGCTGTACAACGCGTACCCGCGATACAACGCGTACCCGCTCACATTCAATGCAATGGTCCGTGCGGGCACACCGATCGGACCATTGCTGTACAACGCATACCCGCTCACATTCAATGCAATGGTCCGTGCGGGCACACCGATCGGACCATTGCTGTACAACGCGTACCCGCTAATGTATAAGCTTAAGGCAACAGTGATATAAACAACACAAAACAACACAAATTTTGTTGACTGACTTAATAGAAAACAAAAGGAGAACCAACAGTATCTATTTTGTTATACAAAAATAATAATTTTTATTGATGCACAATAGCAAAAAGATTATAAAAATACTTTTATCATTTCATTTTTTAAAAAGAAAATGTAACAACCCATTTGTACTCATTCATTCCTCTTCATTCATACAACATATGACTAACAATCAATTTAAAAATACACATGTCATTATTTATGATTAGATGATAAATGACCATTGATTTCTGAGAATCTTGAGGAAACTATGTGGCAGAATTTTAATAATCTGTGTTATCGACGCGCTTTCGGCACAGCTGTGCCTTCGTCAGGAAAGGGGCCACAATGTTAACTTTTGATCTCTGTGAATAAAATATATATGTTACATTTCAGATACAGGGTTCTCACTTACTGATACATATTGTGCCACCATAAAGGTGTGCATTATATAGTATTTACAATATAAAGAGCAAGGCAAAGGACTAATTTGAGGTCCCCAATTAGTGTGTATACAAGAACTCATGAATTGTCCAGAAAAAGAATTGTGTATAACAGGATAGATTGAAAACAGATAAGAAGAATAGCCACCACCTCATTTAAAAAATCCATATCAGTCGATTCACCCAGTGATCTACTAAAGAAATATACGTGGTTTAAAAACTTTATAAAGAATGACCTTATATCTTGAAGTAAACTCGTCAGTATTGACCGCTACTGTATAAGCACTTTGAAGTATTGGTTGATTCTTGATTTAGAGGACCAACTGTAAAAATAAAATTAAAGTACCTCATTTTATTCTTTAGTTTATGATCTTAATCAATATATTTATTAGTTGGGTATATAAATACCTCGGCTATCTGTCTCCAATGCTAATTAGTATTTTTGTCGTCCAAGATAAAATTGTGATGTACTCAATTCCGCACTCGATATGTGCCGTCCTTATGATTTATACTGTGAGCACAAAGAATGATGTTTAGCCTTACATATTGACCATTTAATTAAATTTGCTGTAAGGCTACTAGCATGACTACAATCAAAATGCTGGTTTATAACCCAATTTAGTATTTTAAATTGTTGTAGTACTTACATATCCATCGAATATCCGCTAATATATCGATTTATCTAAAAAAAACAACAATTTAGAACGTATCACTAGTAATGAAAGGGGCTATATGTTCAATATAAAAATTATTTTCTGCCAACTCATGAATTGACACTATATTGACTCACAAGGCAATTATGAAATAAATGTTTGATGTTTAACTCCATACGATATGCCAACATAGGGTTAAACAATGTCTTGTCCCTCCCGTTTATTCCCCCTAAGTCAGCACTCGGATAAATGTCCTCACTATAGGCTATTTAGAGGAGTCAGAGTCAAGTACCTACTTTATAAAGGTCATCAACATAAACTAAAAGGAGGTATCAAAACTGTTGACTTCCCAAACACAACCAACAACCGAGAGCTAGGATAGACATCCCTACCGAAGGCTAATTTAGAGGAGTCAGAGTATAAATCTTGACCAACAAGAATACTGGCGTGAACTGATGAAAAATGTCACAGTCAGAATCTTGCTCCGGGTTTAACCTCAATCTTATTTAAAATTTAAAAAGTACTCTATGTAATATCTCGCCGTTCAATTGCCGTTATACCAAAACTTAAAGACTGCCGTTACGCGAGAAATTCACCAGTCGATGAACCAAATGCTAGATGCTACCAAGTACCTACTTACTGTCTTTTGATGACATTCGAATCCCGGATGATGGGGCCTCTATACGCCACGAACTCCTCGTGGAGACTGCACTGTGGTCCGTGCACTTCCGCATAAGATGTACACGGAGTCCATCACATGGTGTTCACGAGCCAATCATGATCAAGATCATGTGACGGCAGATGGTAATTTCAAATAAAGAACGAAAAGTAAAAGGGGACTATGTTTGTTACATAAACATTAGTCTCGATGTATTATTACCCTGATGTTCGTCCGTGCGATGCTTAATAAATAAAATCATCCCCTCGCCACGATAAACGTACGAAGAACAGAATACAATTTAACTCCTATTAAAAAATAAATCATTGGAATCTATCACGTGGTTAATCCTAACCAATCATAGTAGATACCAGAACCCAATAGCTGACCAGTTTCATTAATGGTAAACCCATACTGAATTCTTATCCATATATTGAGATATTCTAATTTGGATTGATTATAACAACGGAAATATGGTCAGCTAGCTCAATTGAATAATTTTATAATAAAGGTATGATGTGATATAGATACGATCCTCTTGACTAATATTACAAGTTATTAAATGAATTCTTTTGTATATCGAAATCCATAATTTTTAAGAGGATCCTTTATTATATATTTTTATTTACACTCAGGGATTCTAGATGTCTAATGTTTACATAGGTAATGAAATTAACATTTCCAACCAATATGTGATTTGTTTTAAAAAGATTATTATCCCCAATGTTAATTGTATAGACTTGGCATTGTGGAAAGATGTAATATTCCATCAGGATCAGACGGTAGATTCAGCTGTTATATCGTATCGCTTGTTCCCATGGGATTTCCAAATTTAAACCTCGTGCAAATGTATCCAGGGAAAATATCCAGAATACTTCTCTTCTTTTCCTCACTTCATCTGAGTCTATGCCTGTCTTTTCATTTATTTTTTCTAAAATTAGCCAATTAATTTGATCATGATTGTGTCCTGCTTCTAAGTAATGTTTTACTAACGGAGCATGAATCTTTTTAGTGCGTATAGCTGAGCGATGTTCAGTCAAACGGACTGCTAGGGTCCTAGATGTTTCACCCACATAGCCTTTATTGCATGGACACAATAGCAAATAAATAATATTCTTGGTTTTACAATTGGTGTATGATTTAAGAGTAATATTATATGAATTGTAAATACATTTCTTTGTGATTATTGCGGTATCACAAGCTTTGCATTGGGTGCATATATTATTACCCACTAGTGGCATTGAGTTATCAAGGGTAGTTTGAATAGATGTTTTTTTGGGCATACGAGAATGGACATTCAATGCAATGGTCAGTGCGGGCACACCGATCGGACCATTGCTGTACAACGCGTACCCGCGATACAACGCGTACCCGCTCACATTCAATGCAATGGTCCGTGCGGGCACACCGATCGGACCATTGCAGTACAACGCGTACCCGCTCACATTCAATGCAATGGTCAGTGCGGGCACACCGATCGGACCATTGCTGTACAACGCGTACCCGCGATACAACGCGTACCCGCACACATTCAATGCAATGGTCCGTGCGGGCACACCGATCGGACCATTGCTGTACAACGCGTACCCGCGATACAACGCGTACCCGCTCACATTCAATGCAATGGTCCGTGCGGGCACACCGATCGGACCATTGCTGTACAACGCGTCCCTGGACAGGCCACACGCATATGTCACCATGCTGGTCACTGGTGAACCTATGCCAGCCACATATACTTTCCAGGGACTCAGGGGCACACCTACTACACCACACCCAGTCCACACTGTATCTAAGGCATGTGTGGCAGCATGACCTTATCTGTGTATGGGGGTGTACATGTTGTTTTTGGGGTGGCACTTGGGGGCAGACACACCCAGGCTGTGCACGTGTTCATGGGGACAGGGTCCTTTGTGTGTTGTGCACATGACCACTGTGATGTGCAAATGTTCATTTTGGAGCGTGTGGCATGGCCACATTTCCAGGTTGTGTATGTGTATGACATGTCACATACCCCCAGGCTCACGTGGGAAGGCATGTATGTCACAGGGTGGACCATTGCCACAATAGTCATGTCCCTCCACAGTCTGTGTGCATGTAGAGTTTCACATGTCTGACTCCATGTGCACAATGGGAGACAGTATCCACATCCACGTTGTTTGTGCATGGACTTAGATGTTGTGTGTGTGTGTCACAGACGTCCATGTCTGTCCTGCAGAGGCTACATGGTCCACCACCTGTGGGTGTCATGTTTGTTTTTCTGACGTGTACATGATACGCCATGTCATGCCAGTGTCCATGTGGCAAGACAGGGTCCCTGGGAATCTACCTGTCAATGAGTCGTGATGCCTGTGGCGCATCTGTCCAGACATGTCACTGTGGTATGTGTGTGGAATGTGAGAGCAGTAAATGGGTACTGTGACACATCCAAATGGTTTCACATTCCACACCCTGGGACCTGTTGTCCACACTTGTTGAACAGAGATGTTAGATGATGTCCATGTAGGTGCCATATATGTCCAAACAGAACGAGACACACATCAAGTACTTGTGTTTGGTAATGATGTATCATGTGAAATTGAGTATGGTGAATGGAACATATGTGGGGTAACTGGCAATCTTGCTTTCTTCACCTCTGCACTGCAGGGCTCCTGCTGTCCATAGACCATTCCCAGACCTGGCAACGATGGTGGAACGTGACAGCATCCGACGGTACCGCTTCACCAGGCAGCTGATTGAGGATTTGGCAGTACGGTTGGACCCACATTTGCAGCCTGGCCGGCCGTATCCTACAGCGCTGACCCCCAAGGTGAAGGTGATGGCAGCCCTACACTTCTTTGCCACCGGTACCTTTCTACACACTGCGGCATCTACTGGTGGTATGTCACAGACTATGTTCAGCCATGTGCTACGCGATGTTTTGGTGGCAATGTTGAGATGCCTTAACCAGTACATCTATTTCCCACCACGTCAACGACTCACTGACGTCAAGAGTGACTTCTATGCCCTGGGGAGGATGCCACATGTCATTGGCTCCATTGATGGGACACATGTGGCTTTGGTACCACCACAGGCACATGAGCAGGCATACAGGAACCGTAAACATTACCATTCTATAAATGCTCTAGTGGTATGTCTTGCAGATATGACCATCACACATGTGTGTGCCCGTTTCCCCGGTTCGGCACACGATGCCTACATGATGAGGAGTAGTCGCATCCCGAGGATGATGTCACAGATGCAGAACCAGCGTGCCTGGCTTGTCGGTGTGTACTGACTTTGTACCATTGTGTGTGTTCTGCTATGTTGCTTTCCGCCCACTTTTCCAAATCGGCTAATGTGCAATTGTCTGTCTGTAGGTGACTCGGGATACCCCAACATGCCGTGGTTGCTGACACCCCTCAGGAACCCTGTGACACCAGCCCAGATGCGCTACAATGAGGCACATGGTCGGACGAGGAGGGTGATTGAGCGGACCTTTGGTCTCCTGAAGAGCCGCTTTCGCTGCCTGGACAAGACAGGAGGGTCCCTCCCATATGCCCCAGCAAAGGTGTGCAAGATTGTCATCGTCTGCTGCATGCTACACAACCTGGCAGTGCGGAAGGAGTTGCCTCTCATCTTGGATGATGATGACCAACATCCGCCACCTGTGGAGGATCCTGGCCTGGGCCATGATGCCAGTGATGATGATGATGATGTCCCCACACAGCTCATCACCAACTTCTTCAGCTGAATGTGAGTATCCAGAGGGTTGTGATGTCAATGCTTTAGATTTGCATGATATGTGTGTGTGGTGCTCTGGTGCTGTTTGAGTGTGGCCATGTGCAACTTGACTGGATGCGTGCAGGAATGTGTCCTTGCAGGTGGTCTGTACTGCCCAACAGTGTTGACCTGCTAACTTGCTTTTGTGTAGTTATCTTGTGACACGTATTAGACATGAGTATTGCCGTTCTGTGCTGTTCTTCAGTGGTTCTGACTGTGTGTCATGTCTGTCCTTCACAGGGTGCTGCCGGAGTTGTTTGATCAACTTGGATCCCCCGAATCCATGATTCAACTTCCAAGGTGGCAGCAGTTGTTTACCTACAGGTGATGTGCCACACACCCCTGGACTTTCTATCTTCTGCATTGTTTGACTTTGTGGCCACAGCCAGGTGGGATTAGCTTGCATTTCTAGTGGAAACAACATGTTGCAAATGTGTAATAAACCTGTGCTTCACTTTGGGATGTGCGTTGTCTGTAGTCACACATCTGAGTGACATTTGCTTACTGCACCTGTAGTCTAGTTGACACAGACTGTGAATAGGTGTGGTGTCTGTGCATTGCACTGTATTTCCTGGCAACATCAGTGTAGGGGATGAGTCTGATGGCCCTGGTGTGTATGTGTTGTGTGGCCCTAGTGGTGTGTCTCCCTCATATGTGTCACTTCGCCATGACTGACATGACGGTGTTGGAGTTGCTGTAGCAGTTAGCATGCACAGTGTAATCTTTCTGATCACCATCTCCATGACAGACACCACGTTGGAATCACAACAGAGGCAGATATGGTGTATTGGTGAGTTTATTTACAAAAGGTGTGGGGATGGTGCACAGGATGGTGGGTTCTGTACATAGAAATTGGAATCCAAAGTTCCCATGTGATTTGGAAGTCTTGGTAGCTGAAATGTCCAGAGTAAAGTCCACAGTCATCTGATGAATTTGGACAACTAGAGCTCCCCATGTCATGTGGGCGAGTTGGGTTGCTCTTCGACAGGGCGTGCAGTTTGCACACAGAGGAAAAGTTCCAGAACAGGTGTTGGCTTCCTGGGGAATGTAGCTGGCCATCGGCCTCTCAGTTTGGCCTCCTCGGACGGCCCCTCTTCTTGGGGGGACCCTCAGGTGCAGGCTGCGGCGGTGCAGGGGACTCTCCGCCAGAGTCCTCCGCCCTCCCTGTGGCATTTTCAGTTGTTTCAGCAGCAGATGTTGTGGGCACACGGGGAGGTGAGGCCATGTTGGTGCTAATCTGGCGGAGGCATGTCAGTATGTCCCTATGCACCGCTGTTAGTTGTTCCAATGTGTCCCACTTGGACTCTATGCCAGACATGTGTGTATCGACATGTGACATGTGTGTCTCGACACGTGACATGTGTGTCTCGACACGGGACATGTGGGAGTCCAAGCGGGCATGATGGGCAGCCTGCTGCTGTTGTATGTCCTTGAGGATCCCCACTACCTGGCTGACCTCTCCGGTGCTAGTCTGGTACGCATCCGCGATGCGTGCCAGTTGTGGGTCATCATGCAGTCCCGACCCCTCTGCAAAGAGCGACCTGTGTCTACCACCCCTCCCACCACCCCAGGCGACACGTGAGGGACCTGCGGTGGCACGCACAGGTGACCGTGTGCCCACTTGAGGGTTGTTCGTGGGCTCGTTGTCAGCAGCTCCAGTTTGGGCCTGGGTCCCTGCGCTGTTGTCACCTGTGGTCCTTGGTGTGTCCGTGTTGGCAGGGGTGGCCTGTGTGTTGGCAGTAGTTGGAGGGGTGGGTGCAGGGGGTGCAGATGTTGGTCCTGCTGGTGCTGCATGATGACTGACACCGGAGGGTCCAGCTAGTTCTTCGCCATCCGAGGAGTGCAGAGGCTGATCCACACCAGTGAGCTCAGTGTCCCCCCGGAGCCTGGGACAGGGACTCCTCCTGGTCTGCTGCTGAGTCCCCATCATCACCTGTTTTGGGGAGAGACACAGATTGTATGGTATGTTTCTACAGGCATCCATTGTTCAAACACCTGACAGTTGTGACTGTACCTCTGGATGCGGGCCTGGACATAGCATTCTCCTAAATTGTGACAGTCAGAGAGTGATATTGGTGTAGCACATTGTCCTGCCAACCTGTGGCATGTCAATGTGAATGTTGAGGTGTGTGCCTGACCAGCATTGGTGCTATTTGGTTGCCATCCGGGCCTCCTTCTCCCCCCAGCCCAGATATCCCACCATGGACAGTGCTTCCATTGCAGGGAGTGCAAGTTGTCTTTCAGGATGTCAGTCAGTGGTGTCCTGCTGTTGGTTGTTGCACAGTTCCCAGCAGGGCCTTGTGCTTCCCCCAGCAGTACCCAGTGTAGCCATCTTGTGAGTCCTTTTCCACTCCCTGTGATGTGTGCATTGTTCAGGGTGGTGTTGATGGGCCAATTGTGAGGGTGAGCAATATCTGTGACTACCACTACCATCATGCTATTGCCTCCGCCCCCCTTCCCAGAATGCCCATCCTTCCTTCCTTTTGAGTGGACTTCAGTGTGTGTGAGTGTGACAGCAATGGCAAGATGGCTGACAATGTGGTCGTGTTGTTTGTTGGTGCCCAGTTCCCAGCAGGGCCTTGTGCTCCCCACAGCTGAGGCCAGTGTCAGACATCTTTGAAGTGGCTTTTCACTCCCTGTGTGGTGTGCATGCTTCAGTGGTAGCTTGCTGGGCCATGTGGGTCGGGGATGTTGAGCTGTGACTACCACTCCCATCATGCTATTGCCTCCACCCCCTTCCCAGCATGCCCATCCTTCCTTCCTTTTGACTCTGCTTCCCTGTGGGGTGGGGTGCCTGTGCTGACAGGATGGCTGTGAGTGTTGTCCTTGCGGTTGTTTGGCTACAAGTCCCAAGAGTGTCCCTGTGCTTCACACAGCATGACCCAGGGTGGTGGTTCTTTGTGGGATCTTCAGTTAGAATGTGAGGCATTGCATTCTCCCAGGTGGGTTATGTGGAGTTAGTGTTGAGGGGGTGTGTGAGGGGAGGTGCTGGTAACTATGGTCAGAGCTGTCAGTCCTCCTTCCCACCCAGCCAGATATCCCACCATGGAACGTGCTTCCATTGCAGGGAGTGCAAGTTGGCTTTCAGGATGTCAGTCAGTGGAGTCCTGCTGTTGGTTGTTGCACAGTTCCCAGCAGGGCCTTGTGCTCCCCACAGCAGTTCCCAGTGTCAGCCATCTTGTGAGTCCTTTTCCACTCCCTGTGATGTGTGCATGGTTCAGGGTGGTGTTGATGGGCCACTTGTGAGGGTGAGCAATATCTGTAACTACCACTCCCATCATGCTATTGCCTCCACCACCCTTCCCAGCATGTCCATCCTTCCTTCCTTTTGACTCTGCTTCCCTGTGGGGTGGGGTGCCTGTGCTGACAGGATGGCTGTGAGTGTTCTCCTTGCGGTTGTTTGGCTACAAGTCCCAAGAGTGTCCCTGTGCTTCACACAGCATGCCCCAGGGTGGTGGTTCTTTGTGGGATCTTCAGTTAGAATGTGAGGCATTGCATTCTCCCAGGTGGGTTATGTGGAGTTAGTGTTGAGGGGGTGTGTGAGGGGAGGTGCTTGTAACTATGGTCAGTGCTGTGAGTCCTCCTTCCCACCCAGCCAGCTATCCCACCATGGAACGTGCTTCCATTGCAGGGAGTGCAAGTTGTCTTTCAGGATGTCAGTCAGTGGTGTCCTGCTGTTGGTTGTTGCACAGTTCCCAGCAGGGCCTTGTGCTTCCCACAGCAGTACCCAGTTTCAGCCATCTTGTGAGTCCTTTTCCACTCCCTGTGATGTGTGCATGGTTCAGGGTGGTGTTGATGGGCCAATTGTGAGGGTGAGCAATATCTGTGACTACCACTCCCATCATGCTATTGCCTCCACCCCCCTTCCCAGCATGCCCATCCTTCCTTCCGAGTGGACTTCAGAGTGTGTGAGTGTGACAGCAATGGCAAGATGGCTGACAATGTGGTCGTGTTGTTTGTTGGTGCCCAGTTCCCAGCAGGGCCTTGTGCTCCCCACAGCTGAGGCCAGTGTCAGACATCTTTGATGTGGCTTTTCACTCCCTGTGAGGTGTGCATGCTTCAGTGGTAGCTTGCTGGGCCATGTGGGTGGGGGATGTTGAGCTGTGACTACCACTCCCATCATTCTATTGCCTCCACCCACCTTCCCAGCATGCCCATCCTTCCTTCCTTTTGACTCTGCTTCCCTGTGGGGTGGGGTGCCTGTGCTGACAGGATGGCTGTAAGTGTTGTCCTTGCGGTTGTTTGGCTACAAGTCCCAAGAGTGTCCCTGTGCTTCACACAGCATGACCCAGGGTGGTGGTTCTTTGTGGGATCTTCAGTTAGAATGTGAGGCATTGCATTCTCCCAGGTGGGTTATGTGGAGTTAGTGTTGAGGTGTGTGAGGGGAGGTGCTTGTAACTATGGTCAGTGCTGTGAATCCTCCTTCCCACCCAGCCAGATATCCCACCATGGAACCTGCTTCCATTGCAGGGAGTGCAAGTTGTCTTTCAGGATGTCAGTCAGTGGTGTCCTGCTGTTGGTTGTTGCACAGTTCCCAGCAGGGCCTTGTGCTTCCCCCAGCAGTACCCAGTGTCAGCCATCTTGTGAGTCCTTTTCCACTCCCTGTGATGTGAGCATGTTTCAGGGTGGTGTTGATGGGCCACTTGTGAGGCTGAGCAATATCTATGACTCCAACTCCCATCATGCTATTGGCTACACTGACTTGACCAGCATACACAGAATTCCTTCCTTTCAGTGATCTTCCCTGTGAGGTGGTGTTCTAGTGGTGTCAAAATATCTGAGAGTGTTTGTTGGTTCTATTTGTGCCACTGCCTTGCTGTATTTGTTGTTAGGTTTGTACATGTCATGACACAGTTAGATATCAGTATGAGATGGCAGGTATTGTGTTTGTCTGACTAGCATTCACATCTTGGGATTAATATGTTTTGGTTGCTGTGTATTTGCTAAGGGTGCATGGTTTGCCTATCCCCTTGACTGTGATGTGTGTGTGTTGTCACACCATATTGTGTATATTAGTTGTGTACTCACCAGGCTCTGGGATGTCTGTTAGTCCGTATACGCTCACTGGTGGTAGGATGGCCCGCACCTTCTCCTCCCAGGGCCTGAGGTATACTGGTTTTGCAGGAGGGCCACTGCCGGTGTGCTGGCTGAGGAGGTAATCCTTTTTAAGTAGGACCCGGACCCTCCTGCGCACATCATACCACCTGTTCTGTATGTCTTCCTTTGTGCGCAAACATGGTGATTGTGCGTTCACCCTGTCGACAATCCTCGCCCACATCTTGGTTTTCTGCGACATGGGGGTCTGTTGTACCAATGTACCAAACAACTGTGGCTCTACCCAGAGAATCTCATCTACCATGACTTCCAATTCACTATCTAGGAACTTTGGATTCTTCTTTAGGGGCATGGTGGTGATTGATGTGTGTGTGTGTGCAAGTGGGGGTGTGTGAGTGTAGGTTTAGCTGGGTGTGTGCGAGGGTGCGATTTGTAGGTGTGGTAATGGTGTGTGGCTTGTGTGATGTATGAGCTGTGAGTGTGTCTGTGGTTGCTGTGTGATGGTGTTGTTTGCTGGCAGGTCAGTGGAATTTGCAAAGGATCATGGTAGGGATTTGTGGCCTTTATGTAGGTGGAGTTGGAGGTGTGTCCTTGTTCCATTCCCCCCAGTATTTATTGGCTTAGTGGTTGCTTGTTTGGCCCTTTTTTTGGGACTTTTTTTCCTTGGTGCTATTGATGCATGTAGGTGTCGTTCTTGTGTCCGAGTCGGACGCTGCTGTTGTCTGGTGCGATGTTGTCCGACTCGTTCCCGCTGTGTGTCAGCTATATTTCATATGCGGCGTACGAGTCGGTCGCGGAGTATTGGGTTGCTTCGGCTGGGTTTTGTATGCGTGTCGGTCGTACGGCTTGAGCTCCGTGCGAGTCGGTCGTGTTTTGCACGCACAGCATCGTACTACGCGGGTCGGAGTTCGCGGGTACGTTTCGTTCGGGTTCAATCCGGGAGCGTGTCGGTCGGTTAGTTTCGGCAGATTTTCCGGCCGGATGGCTTGTTTCCGTCCGGCTCGGTCGTTCGTTTTGTATTCCGTCCGAGTCGGTTGGGTTTCACATGCATTTCATTGTACTACCCGGGTCGTACGGCGCCGGTCCGAGTCGGTCAGACTAAAATCCCGCACCGAGTCGGTCGGTCCGTTTTCCGGCCCGAATCGGATTCGGCCCCTCTGTCTCCTGAGAGCATTGGATTTGCTCAAGCAAAGACTCAGCAAAAGAATCCGGATGCAGGCGGCTCCACGATTTTTGCACTACTCTGCACCAGACGCCCATGGCCCAAGTTCCAGTGGGCCAACACCACGAGGAGGTCTCCCCAGCGATCCTCACCTGGGATCTGGTGATCCTCAACCTCCCTTCAAGCCTCGAGCCGACGCCTGCAGCTCAACCTGAAGGGTCCCCCCGACCGTGACCAGAGCTGGTAAAAAAATCAGACGCCAAAAGACACCTCTGCACCGGACGCTCCGCGGCCTTGGGTGGCCCAACTGACGGTGTCCAGGCATCCCCAAGAACCCAACTTACCTCTCCAGCGGGTGGTCGCTTTCAAGTAGTCTCCCTGCCTGAGCCTGCAGCAACTTTGCCAACCTGAAGGTCTCCACTGGAAACCCACAGGGTCCTCGATGTCTTCTAGGCACATTGCACCCTGCTGCCCCTGTGCCACTGGTGGGGCAGCTCCTGTGCTGATTGCTGGCCCCTGCAGTGCTGACTTTAACCCCAGGAGCTTTGCTCCCACACCCGAGTGGCCTGCTTGTAAGTAGTCCCTTGCCGAAGGCCCCCTTAGCCTCATTGGCTAACATTGGGTCCCTGCCCTCTGCACCCAGCCGCCCCAGTGCCGCAATTTGAGTGACTACCTAGACGTTCGGGAACCTTGGTCCTAACCCTCAAAACTCCCACTCGTAAGTCCAGTACTTACCTGTAAAACCGATAATCATTTTTCTCCCATAGGAAACAATGTTACGATTTTTTGTTCCAAAAATGTTTCAAGTGTTGAACTGCTGTTTTGTATGGAAGAAAAGTTACTGCACCTTAAATCTTGAAAAGTCTTACTTACCTTGTATTGTGAGATCCCCGGAGTGGTATCTAGGCATACCACCCCGAGTAGTCGATGTAATCCAAAAGTATTCTAAAAGTAATTACTATGTAATTTAAACTGCTTTTTGAACCAATACAAAACTGTAACGATTGCAAATCAATTCCCAATTGCACTTCTTTACATGTTCTATGAGTGAAAGTATCTTTTACATATCTGTACCTAGATTTGCTTGGTTCCAGAAAATAAAACATAACTATACCTTTCTTATACTTACTTAATTAGTCTGGATTCCGTCTCTGAGTGTGTTCCATTAGTCTTGAGTGAGTGAATACAATAAATGCTTAAAATATCCTCTGGATAAGCCTAACTGCTCGCCCACATTACCACAAAGAGAGCTGTTAGTACTTACCTAATTTAGCCTCTGCTATACCTCTGGGGACTCCCTCGACTCTGTGCCCACTATACCTTACTTTGGTATAGTATATACAGAGCCAGCTTCCTACACCGAGGATGCATCGTGCAGCGGATGTTCAGAAGTGGTTGTGGGCTGTAGCGGCGATGAGAATCTTTGCAACCGGTCCAATCCACGCTGCAGAAGCATTATGTCAGTTCTGCTTGGGGTTGCACCATGCAGCAGATTAGGAGCAAGGATGTTGGAAGCCTGTTGTGTACGTGAAGCTTTATTATTATTATTAGTAAATATTTATAGAGTGCCTGGCTACCCTTATGCATCCTGCGCTTTAGATCAGGAGACCAGTCAACTGAGTCACTGGTCCAGTCCTTCTCATCCAGGCAGGAGTGTAACAGGCAGTAGGTCAGCACAGCAGAGCAGCAGTCCATCTGAGCAGAAGTTCAGCAGAGTGGTAGTCCTTTCAGCAGCCCAGCACTCCTTCTCCCTGGCAGAGTATCCACAGGTCCAGAAGCGTACTGAAGAGCTGATGTCTGAGGCCCAATAGTTATACCCAGTTGTTCCTTTAAAGTGGGAAGAGGCTTCTAGAGGTTTCCACCCCCTGAGGTGCCATGCATCCCGTTCCCCCCTGTCCTGGCCCCAGTTTGACTACGGTCACAATAAGCTAGTGACAAGCCTTTTGTGAGAGTGCTCAGGCAGAGTCTTTGCGATGCGCAAGTGTGGTAAGTGACAGCTCTCCTGATCATTAACTCACATCATCCCATCCTGCCAACACCTGCTTTCCATTTATCTCACTGGAGCAATACACAAAGACCAACTGCCAGCTACACCTAGTCATGTGACACAGGATCAGGCTGTAGGCACTAAATGGTTAGGATAAGAAAATGCCAACTTTCAAATAAGTGGCATTTACAGAAAAGTGATTACAAATCCGACTTTACCAACAAAGAGGGCTTTAAATTACAATGCTTTAGACACCAAACTTGACCTGCCTACCTGGTCCTAATAGGAAGTTACAGCTTATTGAATGTAATAAGGTAACTCCAATGTTATCCTATGGGAGAGGTCGGCCTTGCAGTAGTGAAAAAGGACATGTAAAACTTAAAAGTATGTCCAACGTTTTAAATACACTACACTCTGCCCTCTGGTCTGTCTAGGGTCTACCCTAGGAGTGACTTCTATGCATTAAAAAGGAAGGTTTGGGCCTAGCAAAAGTTTTATTTTGGCAGGTCAAAATGGCAGTTTAAAACTGCACACACAGGCTGCAATGGCAGACCGGAGACACGTTTAAAGTGCTACTTAAGTGGGTGGCACCCTTAATGCTTCAGGCCCGCTAGTAGCATTTAGGTAGTACCACCCCACTAGGACTTATAAGTAAATTAAATATGCCAAATTGGGTACAAGCCAATTCTACCATTTTTTAAGGAGAGAGCAACCACACTTTAGCACTAGTTAGCAGTGGTAAATACACAGTCCTAAAAGCCAACAAAAATGGGTTCAGAAAACAGGAGGGTAAAAGCAAAAAGTGTGTGGATGACCCTAAAGAAAGGGGCGAGTCCAACAAGATAGTCACCAGTTCACTCAATTAAGAAGAAATAAAGATGGGTATGGTATGTAGCAGGACCTTCACAAGCAAGTGTTGTTGGGGAGTGCAACCGCCATTGATGGGCCAGCCTCCAGTACATTGCCCTTAAGTGCAAGGAACCCCAGTAGATCTTGCATATGGTCAGATACTGAGAATCTTTGTGCATTTGATAATCTATATTCATGTCCAACATCAGTGCAAGCCTGCTGACTCTTCACTGTTGTTAATAGAGAGTGGAATATTTGCATGTTCTAATGTTTTCTAGGTCCTCCTTTAAATCCTCCAAATGTAACCAACATCAGTTTTCATATGATTCAGTTTAACAAGAGCTGCACGTATTTCTCCCACCAAACAGAGATGTTAAAGAAATGGTTTAATAACATAAATGCCTCAAACAAAAAATGCACTCTCTGCAATTGTGACCAGAGGTAAGTAGTGATAATCTTACAACAGAATTATAATCCATTAAATAAAGGAAAAAAAGAAGGGCTATCCCAACATGCTGGTAAACAGAGTCTCATTACAGTATTAGAACAGTAATAATAATATTAATTGAACATGTTAATGTGGGTTATAGAATCTAAATGGTTTATGGAGCACAGACTTGTATTCTGAGGGGAAACAACCTTTACTACGCATGCATTACATCGCATGCCATTAGATCGCAGTCTTTACAACGCAAGTCGTTACAACGACTTGCGTTGGAGGGCGCTATAGGACAAGGAATAGTTTAATTTACTATCCAACACCTTCCCTACTGTACGTAGGCTGGAGTTGGAATAGTAAATTAAACTACTCCTAAGTCCAGCGCCCTCCAACAAAAGTCGTTGTAAGGACTTGCGTGGTAAAAACCGCGAACTAATAGCATGCGATGTGAATGCATGCGTTGTATCATCATACATTCATTCTGAGGCACAATTTCTTAAATATCCTTCCTCCATAACATTTGCAGTGACATAAATACGTCTAGTACTAGGCCTTCTTCTAAGATCAATGAATAGGACAGCCACTGCCTAGAGGCATTGTGAGAGTTAGATCTAGTTCTGTAGTTCTGAAATGTTTTTAGATCTTGTATTACAGTAATCTACAGAATCAAAGGACTCATGGCTTATTTAGAGTTTTTTAGGCATGTACTCCATTGCCAAGGGATACTAAGGCCCTCCTTAGTTAGAGTTCTCCACCTGTCTAGTGGAGATCTTTATCCCTGCTGAGAAGGCGCCTCCAAAGAAACCAATGACCATAATGCCATGGGAGTTATCTTCCAGGCTGTGGCAGTCTATTTTATGTTTTTGCTGTCCTGGGTTAGCAGGCTTGTCCTGGTGGTCCGGAGCAGTACATTAGAATGTCTGATCTAAACAGAGCAGATGGTCTGTGGAAAGAAGAGTGTCGGCTCTAGTCTAAACAGATTGAGCAAATGAGGCCCTCCGTTGTATAGCCTATACAAACACTATTCTGTGGTCTTAACTAATCAATTAGATAAGATGGCTAAAAATAAGGGGTGTGATAACTTTGGTTACAACAGCAGGGGCAACAATTAAGCCTGGTGAACCCTCTATTGTAAATGGTAAAAAACACCATGAAATTACAAGCGTCTATGCATACTAATGGACAATATGGGTTGGTTCAATTAGGTATGCTTGTTCTTAGACTTTTTTTTTTTAACTGTGAGAAGAAGAAGGAACTGCTGACAGCATTTGGCAATTTAAAACCAATCTCCAAGTGCTGGGCTTGTGATCTGACCATCACCCAGGGCCCTCCAACACTACTGGTAGTGCAGAACTCAACAAAATAGTGCAACAACACTACCTGGAAGCCAGGATCTAGGAGTGAGGGTTTGTCCTGAACCTGACTGACTATCAGAGGGGATTTGGTGAAAGCTTGATCTAAACCTAAATAGTATCCTCCCTTATAAACCAGTGTGATAAGGAGATAGAGATACATCTGTACTCCACTGCACTTAGAGGTGACGACAATATCCTGATTGCCCCTTTTTTCATAGTTTTTAACCATTCCCACTCACCCCGCGAATAAAGGGATACCGTGGGGTGAATGAGGAATTCTTATATCTAATAACAACTAACCCCAAAGAAAAAAAACAATACTTCTGCGAAAAGCTCCCTGGAATATGGTTGAGCCCACCCTTAGCTTTAAAAGTCAGGGTGAACCCAATGATGAAGCATGCCACTACTAGAAAGGGTGAGGGTCATATATAAAAAAAAGTTATTTTCCTTTTCCCACCTCTAAGTGCGGTGGAGTTCAGGTGTGTCTCTATCTCCTTATCACACTGGTTTATAAGGGAGGATACTATTTAGGTTGAGGTCATTAAATTGGGAGTATGTATCCCCTTTCCTTACAGTTTTGAAAGGATCTCTCTACCCTCTCTGGGATCTGGAGTTGCTCTCCAGGCCCCACTTGGTTAAGAAAGTTTAATCTACCCTTCTGGGGGCCTTGGGGGAAACCTAAAGAAACTCCCTGTGTTTTCAAGCTTGTCACTGTGCCTGGGGGAAATAGTGGTGACTGGAGTATTGCACTGTCATAGAACTAAAACTCACTGTTTACTGGATATCTTGATCTTTTCCTGAACCAGATGTGATGACGTCTTAGTGATTTTAATAAATCACAGCACAAAGTGAACTCCCCTCAGATCTACTTTAAAGTGCCTGGCCTGAGACCTTCGAAGTCATTGCTCCCTATGCCACCCCACCCTCACTCTTTATTTGGCTAATCTTGTTTTATAACCTATTTTTTTCAGAAATTTTCTTTTTGTGCTAGTGATTTGTTTTGTCAGTAGTTCGTTTATCCTAGTGCCACAAACATTTGGTGATAGAGCGCTCAACGAATGCATGAACAAATAAAATAAAATTAGATCTGGAGCTAACCACATAGCAGATGTCATAAGAGGTGACAGCATCTGCTTAACTTATGTACCATGAACTGCAGGTTCAGTATGTAATGTGAACGATGAAAGTGGCATACGCTGGCTGATGAAACAAAGGCAAAATCAAAAAAGTCAAAAGATACTGAGTAGTAGACCTTGCAATCAGCAGAGGAGACAAAAGAGCCTACCACGCAAAGAAAAAGTTCACTAGACATAGAATGAAACTAAATATATTCTATATCATCTGTTGTAAAACAAGGAACCGAGGTGCATGCTCTACTGCCTATAGATGGAAATGTTTGCTTGCACAGCACGCATGTGCAATACTGAGCAACACACTACACTTGAAACAGTTTTAAAGTGCAGTTTCTAGTCTGAGGATTAGTTGGTTGGAGCCCAACGTTTTGGGGACTATTTCGGAAATGAGATCAAGTCTGTCAAGCTCGTCTGTGCATCAGATCACTTTATCACCCCTCTTTTTCACAGATCTCTCCTGCATACATGGTGATGAATGGGTCATGTTACTATTGGATTTCAAGGAAATAAAGGGGACAATCTTCTAGTAAATGGACTGACCTAACTATCAGACACAGCCTGGGATTCAGTGGCACAGCAATGACTGAAAGTGTTTGATACAGTTGAAGGTGGTCAGGAAAAAACACAGGCATGTTGACCTAGGCAATGCAGTCATAGTATGTACTAGTATGGGGTGGAGAAGGGGATAGCTGACCGGGCTTTAAGCCACTTGAGCTATAGACCTTATGTCGGTTTGCACACACCATGTGATGTTTAACTAATGAATATCTCCATTGCTCAGTTTCCTGGACCACAAACAGTGGGACAGCACTAAAAGTGATGGGCTCTGACCATTCTCCAAGGGAAGCAGATAAGTCGCCCTTGTAGTCTATCACTCAGTGCTGACACGTTCAAGCACAGAAAGATATGAGGTCCGTTGATACATGAGGGTCCTGGGGTTGACTCCTGCTCAGGATCCAGGGCTCTGCGGAGTTTAGCACCATGCAATGAAGCTAGAAAAATGTCACCCAAAGGGAGATGGCGGCTGTAAGGAAGAGGCCGAGCTCCGGGCGGATGGTGGTGCTGTCACCGCACACCTTGGTGAATATTGCGATCCGGGGGTCGTAAGCAATCTCGGAGCTACGATCTTCACAGACGTCTTTACTCCCACAGCCACGTAGGGCAATTTTAGTAAACCTTCCACCTGCACCAGAAAACATTCATGTTATTATGTTGTTATCAGCACTACAAGATATCAATAAATTCACACCACAACGTTTCAGATTTTCTTTTTAACTTTAAAATTTTATTCAGTTTTTAAATAAATATTCTAAGCTTTAAATTGTTGTCAAAATACGTTTGCGGTCTTTTAAAGTGTAAAATATAAAACTATCTTTAAAAAGTCCATTGTTGGGACGGACAGAGGTCCCCTGCATGGCTCTGGAGAGCATGTGTTCTTGTTTTTAACTCCCCCTAGCGACATACACTGTTTTTGGCCCCCACCTCCCCAGCACACACGAAGATCATGTGAGTGCACTTAGGCCTTGCCATAATGTTAACTGAGATCCTCTGGTCAGGAGGGCACACCAAGTGCACCTTCCATTCTTATGAGAGTGATAACGGTCATCTCCCCGACCTGTAGAGGACTCATGGTGCTGGGAGAGAAATTATTCTAGATAAATTATTATAACAATTCCAGATTATTATTATAACCTTTTACCATGTTGTTTGCTTGTTTGCTTTGGGGGAGTAGCTGTGAGAAAGTGCCATCTTTCTTGCATGGTATGCCTCCACTTTTTGCTGAATTGCTGATGTGCTTTGACTGAGTGTGCCCTGGGCTCCTGCCAACCAGGTACCCAGGGCCTGTGTTCCTTCCCTAAAACTGCATTGATGCCTACACCCAATTGGCATCCCTGGCCACAGGTCAGCCCCTGGTAAATGGTACCATGGGTACCCAGAGCACTGTGACCAGGGAAGGCCCCTAAGGGCTGCAGCACTTGTTGTGCCACCCTTAGGGACCCTGTACCTTTACACACACACACACTGCCTTTGCAGGCTGCGTGTCTTGGTGCAGAACAAAAGTGAAGAGTCGACATGGCACACATCCCTGTGTGCCCTGCCTACAAGCCACTGCCCTGGCCTAGGTCAGCCACCCCTCTAGCTGGGTGCACTATGCCAGTGGTGAGGGCACAGAGGCATGAGCCCTGTGCCCCTACAGTGCCCAAGTCCATTCTTGGGCATTGTAAGTGCAGTGCTGCCATTAAGAGTAAATGGTGCTGGGAGTCTGTCATTACGAACTCCACAGCACCATAATGGCCCCACTGAAAACTAAGAAGTTTGGTATCAAACTTCTCAGCACATTAAACCCACACTGATGCCAGTGTGGGATTTAATGTAAAACACACTCCAGAGGGCATCTTAGAGATGCCCCCTGAAACCAACCCGACCTCCAGTGTCCGGACTGAGTGGCTGCCACCACCAGACATGTTTCTGGACCCCTGGGTCGAGAGCCTCTGCTCTCAGGGGCCTGAAACAATGCGCATCCTGGGGCGAGGTGCCAAAGCCTCCTCCCCCAGGATGGGCAGGGGAAGCTTCAAAGGCCTGCCGCCTTTTGAGCTTCCCCAGACCATTTGCTGCTCCCATCAAACTGGTCCCCACTGGTTCTACCCCCACTTCTGGCGGGAGAACCGGCGGGAAAACCAGAGGCAGGAAATGGGTTGTGCCCACCTCTGC
Organism: Calotriton arnoldi; assembly: GCA_963921515.1. NCBI lineage: Eukaryota > Metazoa > Chordata > Amphibia > Caudata > Salamandridae > Calotriton > Calotriton arnoldi. Next base: position 145,255 of record CAWUFW010014112.1, read on the forward strand.
CAACTCCACCCCTAAGGTGGGGGAGGCGAGGTGAAGCACAAACTCGAGTCCCCGCCATCTTGAGGATGGGGGGGACCCAGCCAACCAGGGACAGGCTCCTGCCCCCCTCCCACTGGAGAGTGGCAGAATAGGGGGTGTACCCACCCCAGGGACGGGACCCATTGGTCCCTGCCCTTACCTACCTGTAACCACCCCTAAATTCAGTATTTAGGGTCTCCCTGAACCTTCCTTCCTCAGTTCCCGAATCCGAAACAAGAAGGGAAGACGAAGCAAGAAGACCAGCCGTGCAGCTGCTAACAAGGAGGCGACGACAACTGACTTGGCCCCAGCCCTACCGGCCTGTTGACCTCCGAACCTGCTCCTGCGGAACCCCGGCCTCAGCAACCTCAAAAACCCCGGAGGACCTGACTTCTGTGCCACAGCCTTCAACCCAGGGACTCCCACGAGCAGTGGTACTTTTCAAAAGAAAAACTACAAAAGACCCGGCCCTGGCACGGAACCGCGAAACCTGCACACTCTGCACCCGCCGAGCCCAGCCTGTGCCTGAGTGAACAAAGACTTTGAGGACGTCCCCCCGGTGATTCTGACCTGGAATCCAGTGCCCAAGGACCCTCCTCGACGACCCAGACGACGCCTGCAGCCTCAGGACAAGGGACCCCTCCAACCGCGACCAGCAGGGGGTAAGATTTCCCGACCTCAAAAGACACCCCTGCACCCGGCGCCCCACTGCCCCCTGTGCCCAACTCCTGGGTGTCTACCTATCCTCCAAGACCCCAACTTACCTCTCGAAGTGTTGGTCGCTCCTGAAGAGTCACCGTCCCCGAGCCTGCAGCCTTTGTTCACCTTCCAAGATCTCCATTGGTTAACATTGAGCGCCCGACGGCTCAAAAGCACCCTGCACCCAGCCGCCCGAGTGGCCCTGGCAGTGCAACCTCCGTCCTAATAAACTTCCCCATTTGCCCTGAGCAAGTGACCAGGAGCCCAGCCCCCACAGCCGCGTGGCCTGCTAGCCAGCAGCCACCAACCAAGGGCCCCCTGCCTGCCATAGGATAACATTGGGCCTAACTCACTCTGCACCCGGCCGCCCCTGTGCCGCTGGGGGTGAAACAACTGTACTTACCTGACCCTGGGAGACCCCTGAGTCTATGCCCAGAACCTTAACTTTGCCAGTCAAGTACTTACCCAAAAACCGATAATTCACTTACCTTCCATAGGGTAACATTGGCTGGCATCACCGGAAAATTCTTCTAAGTGTGGAGTTTCTCAACTTTAAATTATTCACCTAAAATCAACCGAGTAACTAAAACGAAAATACTCACCTGCTAGTAGGAGAGATCCCAGTGCTGGATCTTGGTGCCCAGCACTGACCCTGAAAAGTAATCACAACGTTACTTATTGCTAACTCAATTTTCTTCCATAGGGACCTATTGACTGGTTTTCTGTGAAAATTCTTCTAAGTGTCTACTTTTGAAATACTAAAATATTGCCTAAAAATCACAACAGTAACGAATTCCGATTTACTCACCTGTCATCAGGAGAGACTTCAGTACTGCATCTTTCAGCCCAGTACTGACCCCTCAAAGTAATTTTTACCGTACTGAACAGTAACTTGAAATTCCTTCCATAGGATATCATTGCCTGCTTTTTGTTGAAAAAGTTTCTAAGTGTCGATTTCTGAATCTTACAAATATTCTTTAAAAATCGTGCCAACGATACAAACGTAATTACTTGCCTGTTTTAGATAGATATCCCAGTGCTGAACCTGAGACTCCAGCACTGGATTACAAAAGTAACGTAAACATACTTTGCTTGCAAACTGTATTTCCTTCCATAGGATAACATTGGTAATTTTACCCAGAAAAGTTTCTAAGTGTCAACTTTTGAAATACCATAATATTCCTCAAAAATCACTACTATAACCAATACGCTTTTACTTAACTGTTTACAGGAGATGTCCCGGGACTGAATCCAAGATCCAGTCCTGTGGTTAGAAAAGTAATCCACAAAGTAATTAATTGCATTTAACCAAAACTTTCCATTGAGCTCAATGTTGCATTGTGTTTGAAATTGTGTTGCCTCTTGCAACAACTGTGACTACTGTCATCAAAAAGACTATTGCCTATTTGAAAAGTGTTTAAACAAAGCATTTCATTCTGAGAAAGTATATTTTGATTCCTATTGTTGGTTCTAAAATAAAACAAGCCTATATTTTTATATACAAACCATTGGCCTAGAGTTCAGTTCTTGAGTGTGTGGCTTCATTTGCTGACTGAGTGTGTACAACAAATGCTTTACACTGTCCTCTGATACTGCCTTACTGCTCGACCAAGCTACCACTTTAGAGAGTAAGGTTATATCTAACTTTAGCCTCTGCCTTACCATTGGGGAACTGTGGACCCTATACACCCTGTACCTTACTTTGGTGCAGTATATATAGAGTCACTTTCCTACATTGGTGGATCAGCGGTGGGATACAAACTTGCATTTGTTGGACTACTTGGTTACCATCTGATCACACGACAGAACTCTTAAATTGCCTTTAGAATTCTGATTTTTTTAAATTGGTATTTTTTTCGAATTACTAAAAATCTTGTTAGGGCCCTGCTTAAGCCCCTTTAGAATTTTAGAAAATAAAAAGTCACTATAGTCAAGGGTAGAGGGGTTAGAACTTTTTGTTAAAATGTCTCAAGACAAGAACCCAGCTATTAGTGAAGATAATAATGACATACAGGACCTGGTTGAGGAGCTCGACCTCACCCCTTATCTTCATTTGTCTTTCAAAGAGATAAGGTCCTTATGCAAACTTAAAGATATACCAATGGGCCAGCATCCAACCAAACAAGGGCTCCAGGAGCTCCTGGCTGAGTATGCTAAGGCCCACCCCTCTGAGCATGGTGATGACCAAGCAGAGGAGGAAAGGAGGGAGGAGGATGGGGATGGTAACCCACCTCCACCACTGCCTAGGGAAGATAGGGTCCCTGCACCCTTATCTCCAAGAATCAACCTCTGGGGACCTAGAGGCCACATAGGTGGCTCAGGTCTCAGAGAGGACCCTGAGGACAGCCTCAGGGAAGAGGACAACTTTTAGCAAAGTTGGCCAAAAGACTGGACCTAGAGACCAGACTCCTGGCTCTAGAGAAGGAAAGAAAAGAGATGGGTTTAGCACCCATCAATGGTGGCAGCAATACCAATAATAAGGATAAGGAGGAATCCTATGATCCTAAAATCCCCAAAGGGATTGTCCCTAAATATGAGGAGGGTGATGACATTACCAAATGGTTCACAGCCTTTGAGAGGGCTTGTGAAATGAGAAGGGTGAAGAAACCTCTCTGGGGGCACTCCTGTGGGAACTGTTCTCTGGTAACTGCAGAGACAGGCTTCTGACCCTCTCTGGGCCAGATGCAGGGTCCTATGACCTCATGAGGAAGACTCTGATTGAGGGATTTGGATTCACTACTGAGGAGTATAGAATTAGATTCAGGGGGCTCAAAAACCCAAACCCAGTCCTGGATTGACTTCGTGGACTTCTCAGTAAAGACACTGGATGGTTGGTTAGCTGGACATGGTGTGCAGGATTTTACTGGATTGTACAATTTGTTCATGAAGGAACATTTATTAAGTAACTGCACAAATGAAAAGTTGCATCAGCATTTGGTAGACCTAGGTCTAATTTCTCCCCAAGAATTGGGAAAGAAGGCAGACCACTGGGTCAAGACTAGGGTGACAAGGACAACCACTGGGGGTGACCAAAAGAAGGTGGTCACCAAACCTCCCCAGGGGAAAGGTGGTGAGAATCCCCAAGATAAGAAGTCTGAGTCTTCCAAAGGGCCCCAAAAACCTGTTCTGGGGGTGGGTCCCAAACTACTCCCTATGTGCCTCAACCCTATAGGGGGAAGAACTTTGATTCCTTGAAGGCCTGGTGTAATAACTGTAAGAAGTTAGGACACCTAACTTTAGATAAATCTTGCCCCCACAACAAAGCCCCTAAGGCACCCAGTACAGCTACTCCTGGGGCAGCAAGTCTACAGATGGGATCAGAAGAGTGCCCTGAGCAAATCTGGGGACACACTCAGGCGAGTCTAGTCTCACTAGGGGAAGTGGAGTTTGCCACTGTAGCTGTGTGGCCACCCAACTTAAAGAAATATTTACAATACACCTGGGTGAATGGAACTAGGGTAGAAGCTCTGAGGGATACAGGTGCCAGTGTCACTATGGTGAGAGACACACTGGTTTCCCCTGAGCAATACTTGATTGGGAAACCTTACCCAGTCACCAATGCTGACAGTGTCACCACTAGTCATCCCATGGCCATGGTGACATTAGGCTGGGGGGGGTGGGGGGGTGGGGGGAGGTTACTAGCCTGAAGCAGGTAGTGGTCTCTCAGAAGTTACCAGCTGCATGTCTGCTAGGAAATTATCTGGAAACCTCAGCCTGGGCAGAGGTTGAGCTAAAGGCTCATGCAGCCATGCTGGGCATCCCTGAATTGATGTGTGTAAAAACAAGAGCACAGAGCAAAAGGCAGGGTGAAGAAATAGTGTTGGAGCCTGAAATGATGGCCCAACCTACCAAGAGAAAAGGAAAGAAGACTGGGGGACCAGCTTCTACACAGCCACAAGAGCAGGACCCCTCTCCTCAGGGAGAGAACCTGGATACCGCAGAGGGAACTGAGCCCCTGGAGCTTGACCCTTACCAGGTTGAACTCTTGGGCCCAGGGGACCCTCTAGGGAAGAGCTGTGCCAAGGACAGCAAGACTGTCCCACTCTTGACAGCCTGAGGCAGCAAGCTGTTTCAGAAGCCAAGGGAGATGTCAGTGGTACCCACAGAGTCTATTGGGAAGAGGGATTACTGTACACTGAGGCAAAAGACCCCAATCCTGGAGCCACCAGGAGAGTGGTAGTGCCCCAGAAGTACAGGGAGTTCCTCCTAACTTTGGCTCATGACATCCCCTAGCTGGACATCTGGGCCAAACCAAAACTTGGGAAAGGCTAGTTAGCCACTTTTACTGGCCCCAGATGCACCAAAGGTGAAGGAGTTTGTCAGCTCCTGTGTTACCTGTCAAGACAGTGGCAAGACAGGTGGCCATCCAAAGGCCCCCTGATACCACTGCCTGTGGTGGGGGTTCCCTTTGAAAGGGTAGGTGTGGACATAGTGGGTCCACTGGAACCTCCCACAGCCTCAGGGAACAAATTCATACTGGTGGTAGTGGATCATGCCACTAGGTATCCTGAAGCTATTCCCCTTAGGACTACTACAGCTCCTGCAGTAGCCAAGGCCCTCATTGGTGTCTTCACCAGGGTAGGGTTTCCTAAGGAGGTGGTTTCAGACAGAGGTTCCAACTTCATGTCTGCTTACCTAACCCACATGTGGAAGGAGTGTGGGGTGCAGTACAAGTTTACTACACCTTACCATCCACAAACCAATGGCCTTGTTGAGAGATTCAACAAGACATTGAAAGGCATGATCATGGGACTCCCTGAAAAACTCAAAAAGAGATGGGATGTCCTACTACCATGCCTGCTTTTTGCTTACAGAGAAGTGCCACAGAAGGGAGTAGGTTTCTCACCCTTTGAACTTCTGTTTGGCCATCCTGTGAGGGGACCACTCTGTCTTGTGAAGGAGGGCTGGGAGAGACCTCTCCAAGAACCCAAACAAGACATTGTGGACTATGTGCTTGGCCTAAGGTCCAGAATGGCTGAGTACATGGAAAAGGCATCCAAGAATCTTGAGGCCAGCCAGGAGCTTCAGAAGCACTGGTATGACCAAAAAGCTGCACTGGTTGAATTTCAACCTGGGCAACAGGTATGGGTTTTGGAGCCAGTGGCACCAAGGGCACTCCAGGACAGATGGAGAGGCCCTTACCCTATCCTAGAGAAAAAGAGTGAGGTCACCTACTTGGTTGACCTGGGCACAAGCAGGACACCCAAAAGGGTTATCCATGTGAACCGCCTAAAACTCTACAATGACAGGGCTGACATCACCATGCTGATGGTGACAGATGAGGAACAGGAAGCTGAGAGTGAACCTCTCCCTGATCTCCTCTCCCACAGCCCAAAAGATGGGTCAGTAGATGGAGTTGTCTTTTCAGACACCCTCACTGCCCAACAGCAGACTGACTGCAAGCAAGTCTTGCAGCAGTATGCTGGGCTCTTTTCCTTGACCCCTGGTCTGACAAACTGGTGTACCCATGATGTGGACACTGGTGACAGTGCACCTGTCAAAAACAAGATCTATCGTCAGTCAGACCAAGTTAAGGAAAGCATCAGAGCTGAAGTCAGCAAGATGCTGGAGCTAGGGGTTATTGAGCCCTCTGAGAGCCCCTGGGCTAGCCCAGTGGTTCTGGTCCCCAAACCTCATCAACAGGGTGAAAAGAGAGAGATGAGGTTTTGTGTGGACTATAGAGGTCTCAACTCTGTCACCAAAACAGATGCACACCCTATCCCAAGAGCTGATGAACTGATACACAGATTGGGTGCAGCCAAATACCTGAGTACCTTTGACTTAACTGCAGGGTACTGGAAGATTGGCATGGCCCCAGGAGCCAAAGAGAAAACCGCATTCTCCACACCTGATGGGCATTTTCAGTTCACTGTTATGCCCTTTGGTTTAAAGAATGCCCCTGCCACCTTCCAGAGGTTGGTGAATCAAGTCCTTGCTGGGTTGGAGTCCTTTAGTGCAGCCTATCTTGATGATATTGCTGTCTTCAGTTCCACCTGGCAGGATCACCTGGTCCACCTTGGGAAGGTTTTAAAGGCTCTGCAAACTGCAGGCCTAACTATCAAGGCATCCAAATGCCAGATAGGGCAGGGCACTGTGGTGTACTTGGGCCACCTGGTTGGTGGAGGCCAGGTACAACCCTTACAGCCCAAGATCCAGGCCATCCTGGACTGGGCAGCTCCAACAACTCAGACCCAAGTCAGGGCCTTCCTTGGCTTGACTGGTGTTAGACCTGGCATCCTTGGCGTGGGTCTCCCTTCCATTTTTTCGTAATGCCTCCACTGTTGCCGATATGTTTTTGCTGGACTAGATGCTCATGGGCACTTTGCCGCTGCTAATCAGTGCCAAAGTGCAAGTGCTCCCTATCGTTAATTGATATATGTATTAGTGACTCCATGATTGGATGATTGGTTTACTTGTCAGTCCCTAGTACAGTGCACTCAGTGTGCCCAGGGCTTGTAAATCCAATGCCGCCGGTGGGCTTACAGCACTGGTTGTGCCACCCACAGAAGCGGCTTGTAAAATGTGTCTCAGGCCTGCCATCGCAGAGCCTGTGTGCAGCCTAGGGCTGCCATGTCGACTTGGTGAGTACACCCACTTACCAGTCCCTAAACCTTCCCTTTACTGCATGTTGGTCACCCCTAAAGTAGGCCCTAGGGCAGGGTGCATTGTAAGTATAAGGTAGGACATGCCCTGGTGTGTGTGGCATGTCCTAATAGTGAATTACAGCCATTTTCGTTTTTCACTATTGCAAGGCTACCTGCTCCCCATAGGCCAGAATGGGCAGACTGACTATTACACCTTATAGTCAGAACTGACCCAGGGAACATGGTAGAAAAACGAATTTAGTATGCCTGAACTCAGGATGATAAAATACATCTTTTAGTGAAGTTGGTTTTAACATTCTGTGTTTGAAAATACCACTTTTAGAAAGGGGGTATTTTCTTGCCTAACTATCCAAGCCTGCCTCTGCTAGGTTGTGTATTCCTTGTCTGGAGATTGAGTGACAGGGGCTGGGGGTGGCTACAGGAGACAGGGTGAGTCAGCGCAGGGCTGAATAGAAAGATCTGCATCCAGAGTGGAGGGAGGAGTTGCACCTGGGTCTGAATAGGGCTGTGCCTGCCTTCCACAATGCTGGCTCCACCTCCTGCCGGGCGGCTGAGCACTCTGCCCCACATTCTGAAAGGAAAGAAGGAGTCAGAAAAACAAAGTGCTCCAGGACTGACCAGAACTGGTTTTGGACTAGGCAGAGGCCTCTCTGCCTCCAGAGAACAAAGAGAATCAGGGTATAAGAGGGGCACCCAGACCCCAGGAAGATCAGATCACTTTTGGGAACAAGAAGAAACCTTTGCTGAGGAGCGGAACCAAGAAGAAACTGAGGAGAGACTATCCCTAAGCTGAAGTGCTGCTTGGGGGATTGGCCTGCAGTGGTTTGCCTGACTGCCAAAGAAAGGAGAAAGGAACTTTTGCTTTACTGTGACTTTCATCAACTTGTGAAGGATCTCCAAGGGCTTGGAAGAGAGCTTGCCCCCTGACCGAAGTCCCAGGACCATTGGACTTCACCCCCTTTGTGAACTGCTGCTGGAAACTCTGTTTCAGTGGCTGCAGAGGTAGGGAGCTGTGACCGACTCTCACGACCGACTCGGTGTCCTGTAAGCACCGCATCGAAGCACCGTCTCGCCCTGCAACGCCCGGCCCTGGTCTCACCGACTCCGTCAACGAGCCGCTGCCTGCACCGCATCGAGGGACAACGCGTCCTGCAACGCTTCGCTACGCCGAATCGAACTGGTCCGACCGACACGGTCACTGCTGCTGAGTTCGAGTCCTGTGACCGCACCGGAGTTGGGCACCGCTCGCACGCTTTGCGACGCACCGCCCGACTCGAACCGCTGGCCGGACTGATCGACGCCAGCTCCTGAATCCGGCTCCGTCGCCGCACCGCAACCTGCCAGCACCGCATCGAAGCACCGTCTCGCCCTGCAACGCACGGCCCTGGTCTCACCGACTCCGTCTCGACGACGTCAACGAGCCGCTGCCTGCACCGCATCGAGGGACAACGCATCCTGCAACGCTTCCATTTTTGCATCGCGACCGCGACGAACAGCCATCCGGCTCGCACGCCCGTGCCTGCCGCTTCAAGTAAAAGGTACTGTGACCGAGTCTGTCTACGCTGTGTTGGCCCGTCTCGACGCGGTCAGCTGGATTTGTTAGACTCTGTTTGTTCTTGACATCGCCGTAGCCGGAGGAGGCTACCGACTCGCACAGAACCTTGAATTAAGCCTTTTTGATCAGAACTAAGTATTCTTAACAGTATTGTGGATTATTTTTGTCGTTTATGGTCTTGTGATAAATCTATATAAAGTATACCTATTTTTATAAATATATAACCTGTGTGGTGTCCATTTGTAGTGTTGTCACTTGATTACTGTATGTGTTCACAAATGCTTTACACACTGCCTCTGAACTAAGCCTGTCTGCTCGTGCCAAGCTACCAAGAGGGTGAGCAGGGGTTCTTTCAGGAGTGTACCTACTTTCCCTGACTAGACTCAAGGGTCCCTATTTGGACAAAGGTACATACCTCTGCCAACTAGAGACCCCCAAATCTAACATTGGTGGTCAGCGGTGAGGATTCTGGATTTGCATTTGTGACTCATGTACAGTGATTGGTGAACACTACTTAGTGAGTGCAGACCAAAACGCAACCACATACTCTTATAGCATTTTTTCTGGGATTTCCTATTTTTGCAAATGCCAAGTTCAGTCACTATGGAGAAACCAGCATCAGTAGCCTCTGTTGAATGTGATTGGGAAGAAGAGAGGCTAGAATGCTACACCATTAAGCAGCTCAAGCAATTCTGCAAAAAGTTTAAAGTGTCCATGACCGGGATCTCCAGGAAGGAGGACCTCCAAAAGGCGCTGAGGGCCTGGGTCGAATCAAGGAGTGCCCCTGTGGAGGGGGCTGAGAATGCAGAAGGGCAGCTGGAGGGGCTATTGGGTCTAGGGGCTAGAAGACCACCTTCCCCAGTAGGTAGCAGTGTTTCTGCCAGAGGACTGTCTCCAGAGGAGTTGGAGGACAGGAAAGAGAGTAGGATGCACGAAATGGAGCTGACCAAGCTCAAGCTGAATGGGCAGTTAGAATTCGAAATGCAAACTAGGAAATTGGCCCTAGAGGAAAAGAAAATGCAGTTTGAACATGAGAAAGTTTTGAGGGAGTTAGAATTGAAGGCCAAGAGCTTAGAGATTACTCCCTCTGGTGGCAGTGTACCGCCTGTGCCTGTTGAAGCTAGGGTGTATATTCCAAAAGATGTGGTTAAGGAATTTTTTAAAAATGATGACATAGGGGGGCGTGGCTAGCGGCCGAGGGAAATGGTCGCTTGCTGAAGCGGCTCCACAGCCCACGCCGTATTAATCCGTTTACAGATCCGTAGACGGCACCGAAACTTCCCCCAAACAAAAGGGAATGTTTCCTAAGCCAGTCCACATCGAAGAAATCGCTTCGAGGCCAGTGGGGAGGACCGGAGCGACATAGGAGGAGTGACCCAGGGCAGAATGGCGGCCCGGATCGGGAGGCTCGGACGGCGGTGGGAGTGAACCCCACATTGAATCCGCCTTGAATTACGCGACACCAGCCGGAAGGAAAGGCAGCGGCAACCCCCGGAGCTTCATCCCTGATCGGCGCTGGACGTCACCGGCTGGGTTCGTAGAAGCGGCGTATGAACTGCGGGAGGAGCCGGCCGTGGGTGAATCTGCCGTCTTCGACCTGCCCGGTCGGGGTCCCTGGCCGGGGGCCTCTCCGGAATACAGCGGGTGAAATCGGGCAGTGCTAGGCCTCCGACGGTGTCAGGTGAGGAGTTGCGGGCTGGGTGTGGCGGCGGGCGGAAGAGCGCGCCTGCCCACCGGACTGAGACCCAGGCAGCCAGTGAGGGAGCAAAATCGAGCCCCCGGCCTTGCGGCCTATCATCGGGGGGCGGCTCGGGCGACTCGGACCCTGTGGGTGAATGCGCCCGAAAAAATACACCAGCGAGCGTCCCGCTCCCACCTTGGTGCCCGAAAACGCGGGTGCAACATCTGCACCTCCAGGCGGGAAGAGAGCACCCCGATAACCCGCGGTAACACAGCCTCAGCGGGAGCTTGGGGATCATAGAGCGGCCAGGGGAGAAACAAAGCAGAGCCCGGGCCTTGCGGCCTAACAGCGAGGGCCGGATACCCTCAGAGCAGCTAAGTCAAGAGTGGCCCCACAGGGGGGTGCGCCTGCCCCAGATCCCGTTTACTCTCTGGTGCCCTGGACTGCGGGCGAGACATCTGACCCCCGAGGCGAGAGGGCGGTGTCGGAGTGGCCCACGGCAGCACAGCCTTGGTGGGACACTAGAGAAACCATTGCAGCCTGCGAACACGTCCGGGATTGAACCCACCTGGCCCTGTTCACCACGAACCCTTGCGTAACCAGCCCTAACATCTTCTGGGCACACAGATAGAGATATACCAGCGCTCAACCCACTCCTCTAATAATTGTGGCAAGGAGTCGCGGAAGGGGACCGCCGTGGGGGCCCCAATCGGCCACCTAGCCTACAAGCTCCACCTTGAAAATCGACAGGCCTCCCACATACCGGTGACGGCTGGGACGGGGGGGGCCCCCTCGGGGTTATCCCATGGCTAATACCAGAGGTCCCAAAATTCAGGTCCAGAAACAACTTGACAAGTTTGCCTGGACGAAAAAAAATGAGGAGAGCAACCAGGCATCTGGCGAAGATCCTAAAACATCGCAACAGTGTTCCCAGGCCAAATCTCCCACTCTGGAAGATGTCATGGAGGCCATAGCAGGAGTGCGAACGTCCTTGGAATCGCGCATAGATTCCGTGAATGTAGAGGTGACCCTTTTGAGAGCAGACCTACGGAAGATGGACTCTCGAGTCCGAGAAGTTGAAACCACCACAACAACTCTGGTGGCAGACACCTCAGTCCTACAAACTCAAGTCACACAACTACAACACCAACAAAAAAGGATGGAGGACCTCCTCGACGAATATGAAGGGAGGGCCAGAAGAAATAACATCCGCATCCTCGGCGTACCGGAACGAATGGAGGGACCCACAACTGACCTCTTCGTTGAGGATCTCATCCTCAATAAACTCCAACCAAGCGTCTCTCCAATTATTTTTCCATAGAGCGAGCCCACAGGGTTCCCGGCGGGCGCCCAAGGCCCGGGGCTCCTCCACGTCCACTGATCGCGAGGATTTTTAACTTTAGGGACAGAGACGTGATTTTGCAAACCGCCAGGACTGGACCTCCCCTGAAATTAGACAATGCAAATATCACTTTTTTCCCGGACTACACGGTCAAGGTGCAAGCCCAAAGACGAAGCTTCACAACCGTAAAGAAAGCTCTCCGGGATAAAAATATCAAGTATTCCATGTTATTCCCGGCCAAACTACGAGTAGAATCCGACGGAAAGACCTGGTTCTTCCTGTCCCCGGAGGAGGCCTGGGACTGGATTGAGGGCTGGCGTAGAGCGGGCAAACACCTAGACGGCCGGAATAATGGAGGCGCCGATGGAGGCAGACGCCAGCCCCCTGTCACGGGTGAAGGACGATCAGAGGGAGGTCTGGAGGACACACACTGACTCAATCTACAGGGCTGCATGGCCTTTCATGACCGATTGACCTATACCCACTGAACCGAGTCCAGTAAGGCCAAGAACGACCTACTAAGAAAACAACAACTCAGCTATCGACGGAGGGACCTCCGAAACCCAGCGTACTGGGGATAATTGGACACTGTCATCACAATATCTATAGGACTGGACTGTAATGTTAGTCATTACTAAAATAACATTGAAAGCGGGAGGGACGGCGAGGACTGGTTGCGGTTAGCCAGGCACCTCACGAATGGGAGGGAGGGCGACAGGCACTCTGCCTTGTTGGGGGGTGGATAGTTCAAAATCCACTGGCAGGGGGGCGGGGAGGGGGGTACAGGGGGGGGGGAGGGGGGTTAGTTGGGGTTTTAATGGTTTGATTTTGTTGCACAGCACACACAACGCAGTGGGGTATCTCAGGCTTGAGAGGCCAAGAAACAACGTTTGGGGGACATCAGCAGCTATGGAAGGGAGGGCTCTCCCAAAGCAACTAGATCGCTTACATCACCCTGTCCTCAAATCAGGCACCACAAGCTCCAACTCTTGGCTAAGAGCTACAGACTTGTCAACCCGTAACACTCGACATGGCTCATACAACACATAGGAAGCTGTCCATACTGACGTGGAACGTCAATGGACTGGGAAGTAAGATCAAAAGGGGGATAGTCCTGCAATATCTTAAACGTCATTCCCCAGATCTGGTGTTACTACAGGAAACCCATCTAGTGGGCAATAGCTGCAAAGCACTCCACCGATGGGGGTACAAACTGGTGGCCCACGCTGGTTTTACATCCGGCTCTAGAGGCACTGGAATCCTTATGCGTAAGAACTTAGCCCTTACCCCAACTCGTGTACAGACCGACCCGCAGGGCCGGTTCGCAGTACTGGAGGCCACCTGGGAGGGAAAACATCTCAACATAATCTCAGCCTATCTCCCACCAGCCCTAGGCACAATAGCACTACAAGAACTGGGACAGATACTTATAGCTCTCCCTCTGGGCACGCTGGTTCTAGGGGAGACTTTAACATGACTATGGACGACAAGGTCGACAGACACCCTCATACAGTTTCTCCCAGACGCCCCACACCACTAGCAAAATTTGCTCACGCCATGGGAATTACAGACCTGTGGAGATCACTGAACCCACAGCAATTTCACTTCACGCATTATTCTAATGCACACAATAGCATGTCGCGAATTGATTATTTTTTTACCCTCCTCTCTGACGTAGGGAACTTTAGATGTCTTCGGGGACTCCCCAGGGGAATATCCGACCACTCTCCCCTTGTGGTGGACCTCACCTTTTACAAACCCGTGGACCGGGGGCCCATAATTATTAACCCATGGCTGCTCACTATTCCTGACATTAAAGAGGACCTGGCCGTCCACACAGATCACTACTTTACTGAGAATCTTGGATCGGTGGACTCAGCGAATACCATTTGGGAGGCTTACAAGGCGGTCATTAAGGGCCGGGCGTTGGGTTTGAAAATAGGGTACCTGCGGAACCAAAATGAACAGCTGCATCGGATGGAGAGTGAGGTGCTCCTTTTGGAAGCGGAACATAATACTTCCTCTACTGTTGATACGGCCCAAAAACTCCGCAATAAACAACTAGAATACAGGGAACTAGCAAGAGAGAAAGCCCAAGCAAGGCTATTTCAAACTAGACACAGGGTTTACGAGCACGGCGAAAGGGCCGGGAAAATGCTAGCCTGGCTAGAGAAACGAGATCAAGAATCGCGGTGGGTCCCGGAAATCATATTGGGAGATGGGAAAATAGTTACAGATCCTCAAGAGGTGGCTGATACGTTTGCGAACCACCTAGAAGATATATACACTTCTAAAACCTCGTATTCGTTTGAGGAATCCCGCCAGCTTTTAGAGGAAATGGCCCTACCACGACTGTCAGATGCCGACAGGGAAGCCTTAGATGTTGATATCACAGCAGAAGAGGTCTGTGGAGCTATTTTCGCTCTAAACTCAGGAAAAGCGATGGGACCCAACGGGATTCCCATTGAATTCCTGAAAGGATTGGCTCTTAAGGTTGCTCCTCACCTCAAAAACATGTATGAGGAAAGCAGAGAGGGGAATCCTTCCCTTAGACCAAAGGCTAGCTAATATTGTTGTCATCCGCAAGCCGGGCAAACCAGGGACTACTTGTGGGTCATACCGACCCATCTCACTAATTAGCTCGGAGGCTAAGGTGCTGGCTAAACTTCTAGCATCCCGACTAACAGCTGTACTCCCATCTTTGGTCCATGAGGACCAATCAGGCTTTATACCAGGTCGAAATACCGCCCTTAATATTCGACGGGTCCACAATGTTCTGGGTAGACGGCCTTACCTGCGCGAAAACGCGGTCATACTCTCGTTAGATGCCACCATGGCGTTTGATTCAATAGAGTGGCCATATCTGTTTGAGGTGTTGGCTCGACTGGGCTTTGGCCCCAATTTTCGACGGTGGGTAACACTACTATACACAGACCTGCTAGGACAGGTAAGGGTAAATAATCACACCTCCCGCACATTCGCCTTACATAGAGGCACTAGACAGGGCTGTCCCTTATCCCCCTTACTATTTGCCCTCACTCTTGAACCATTGGCCCACTGGATAAGACAAGATGTTGTAATAAGGGGACTAAAATGGAGGGAGGACATAGAAGATAAAATCTCATTATATGCTGATGACATCCTTATATATCTGGCATCCCCTCGAACTTCCCTAAACAGACTGTTTGATGTTATCACGAACTTTGGCAAATATGCAGGCTACTCTATCAACTGGTCAAAATCAGTCTTATATGTGCTTCACGGCCCTCCACCTCGCCTGCCTGAGGGTTACTCAGTCCAGTGCACATCGACAGGCTTTAAATATCTGGGCATCTTCATCACTTCAGACCCTAAATTGTTTTATGACCGCAACCTCCTGGGCCCCTTGCAGCGGCTACAGGATGATGTGCGACATTGGCGATCGCTGCCCCTATCTCTCCTTGGCAGGGCAGCCCTATTTAAAATGCTCTCCTTGCCCAGATTTTTGTATGTCCTCCAGAATAGCCCCTTCCCCGTAACAGACCATTACTTCACCGCCATAGAGAGTGAGCTCCGCACCCCTACTCTGGGACGGGAAAGCCCCGCGGATCGCCCTCCAGAAACTTACCAAGAGCTGGTACGACGGAGGAATTGCCCTTCCTGATCTCCGCCTTTACTACTGGGCCTCTCAGTTGGTACCAGTTAACCAATGGATTCATGGCCCCCCAACAAACCCGGCCTTTCACTTAGAAAAATACCAAACAGGCCGAGAAGGATATATGGGAGCCCTCTATAGCAAAATCCGAAGGGGCCGTTACCTAGGACCCATGTCGCACACAGTGGCGGTCTGGCACAAGGCTAACAGACGTCTGGGGTGGGCGGACAAGTTCACCAAGGCTACTCCGTTGTGGTCTTCACAGAGACTGGGGTCGCTCTGCTTTCACAAAGGGTTTGATAGGTGGGATACTATCGGAATCACTACACTGGGGGACCTGGTGGATAAGGGGGAACTCCTCACATTTACTGACTTGCAAACCAAACACACACTCGCACAAGGAGAGATCTTCCGATACATACAAATCCGACACGCCATTCTTACCACTATCCCTGACCTCTCTACCTTACCCGACGCATCCCCTTTAGAAGACCGATTACTCATTGACCCACTCAGGACCAAAGCTGTATCTAGTACATACCGTAAACTCTGCAATAATTTACCAGATACCCTTCAGGTTCTGAGAACGCGCTGGCAGGCAGACTTAGAGGAATTGGACGATGACGAATGGCAGGCCGCCTTGATGTCCCCTAGGGAAATAGCTGTGAACCATCGGTTCCGCCTCATACAATTGAAAATACTCCATAGGACATACCTGTCGGGCACCCTATTGGCAAAAATAGGTAGCAGAAGCGATGCACTATGCCTGAGGGGATGCGGACGGGAGGGCTCCTTTTACCACATCCTCTGGGACTGTCCTCTCGTTCGCCCTTTTTGGGAAAGAACCACTACTAAGATGAAAGATACGCTGGGCAAACACATTCAGCTGTCGCCAAAAACAGGGATCCTAAATATATGGCAACCTACCGACCTCACGGAAATCGAACAGCAGTGGGTGGCGTTGGGGTACCTACTGGTAAAAAGGGCAGTGGCCATGTCCTGGGGATCCAACACACCACCATTCACGATAAGTTGGGTAGCAGAAATGGACAGATGTATGATCATGGAGAAAGAAGTTTACAAGAGGAGGGGCTGCCCTAAGAAATGGGATAGAAAATGGGGAGGATGGAACGCTTATCGGGGGAAATTTGTACTTCTCCCACGGAGGAGATGGCAATGAGACGAACAAATGCTGAGAACCCGTACTGCCCTAATATGTGATGGATTTGACATTGACGTAATATGTTGTTTTAATCATATACCCTACGATCGTATTGATGTGTGGATATTGTGCTTTATTTTCAATAAAAAGTTTATAAAAAAAAAAAAAAAAAATGATGACATAGGGCAGTGGTTCAAAGCCTATGAGGTAGCCATGTCTTCCCACCGGGTCCCTGAGAAGGATTGGGGAGCGGGGTTGTGGGGACGGTTCCTCAGTGAAGGGCGGGATACCTTGTTGGATTTGCCCTCTGAAGTCTATAATTCGTACAGCCACATGAAGGATGCCTTAATGACTAGGTATGGTTTGACCCCTGAGCTTTATAGGCAAAGGTTCAGGAACTGTAGTAAGATTGAAAGCAGTACCTGGGTTGAATATGTGACCTTCTTTTGCAGAGCCTTGGATGGTTGGGTAAAGGGTAGCAAAGCGACTGATTTTCAGGCGCTCTTTGATTTAATTGCCTGGGAGCACTTGTCCGGTAATTGTTTTCCTGAGCTACGCCAGCACCTGATTGATAGTAAGCTGACTAACCCTAGGCAGCTTGCTGAGAGGCGGACCGCTGGGTGAGTACCCGGGTCCACAAGGGTCACGTGGGAGACTCCGCCAAGGGTGGGCAGGGTCCCCAGCAGAAGAGTGGGGGGACAAGGGTAAACAGAAGGAGTTCCATAAAGGGCCCCAAAGTAAACCCCAAGGGAACCAAGGAAAGGTTCCCAGCCTCCCCTGAGAAGAAGCCAGTGGCCCCGACAGGCCCCCTGTTCACCAGGGACCACTGGTATGTTACAAGTGTGGCGCCCCTGGCCACAAGGCAAACGATCCTCGTTGCCCTTTGTATGGAAAACCAGCACCCACCAGTGCAGTCCCCGGCAGTTGGCTAGTGTAGCCCTGGGGGAGGAGTTGGGTGCCCAAGGTGGGGGGATCCCACAGTGTTTTCCCTTGTCTCATTAGGAGACTCTGAGATGGTCCCTAGGACCCCGCTGCCTGAGAACACTAAGAAATACAGGCAGTGGGTGACCATCAATGGCCATAGGGTGGAGGCTCTGAGAGACACAGGAGCCAGTGTGACAGCTGTCAAGTGTCACCTGGTGTCTAAAGAGCAGGTTATCCCTGATGCATTCTATCCGGTTGTTGCCGCTGACAACACAGAGAGTCACTGCAAGGTGGCTCAGGTTCCCTTTGAGTGGGGGGTCTCGGGTACTCTTCAAGTAGCTGTGAGGCCAGCCATGCCTGTTGACTGTTTGTTAGGGAACGATTTGGAGAGCTCACCTTGGGCTAAGGTGGAGCGGAGTGCGCATTTAGAAATGTTGGGCTTGCCTGATTGGGCATGTGTGACCACCCGGTCAATGGCAGCTAAAGGTGTTCAAGAGGACCTGGAGCCTGAGAGGCAGGCCCAGGTGCCTGCCGGAGAGAGAGAAGGCAGGGGGCGCGGAAACCGGCCCCTGAAGTTCCCACGGTCCAGGAGGAGGCAGACCCTGAGGGGATGCCCTGGAGCCTACAGGGGAACAGGTAGCTGAACTGGGGGACCTACCTGAGCTGACCCATTGGCAGCAAGAAGGAGGACCCTCCAGGGAAGAGTTCTGCAAGGAGCAGAACACATGCCCTTCTCTCGTGGGTCTGAGGCAACAGGCCACAGACCAGGCAGCAGGTGATCAGTCTGGATCACATTGGGTTTACTGGGAGAATGGTCTCCTGTATTCAGAGCCTAAGGTTGCTGAGCCTGGGTCAGCCCGTGTGCTGGTGGTACCCCAGCGCTTCAGAGCCTTCCTACTGGGGTTGGCTCATGATGTACCGTTAGCGGGACATCTGGGGCAGGACAAGACCTTTGACAGGCTTGTTACCCATTTCTATTGGCCCCAGATGCGCAGGAGTGCCGCCACTCACTGCAGGACATGCCAGACTTGCCAGGCAAGTGGAAAGAGTGGGAGGAAGCACAAGGCTCCTCTCCAGCCATTCCCTGTGGTCAGCACCCCCTTTGAACGGGTGGGTATTGACATTGTGGGGCCACTGGACCCCAAGACAGCCATGGGCAACAGGTTTATCCTGGTCTTGGTGGACCATGCCACCCGGTACCCTGAAGCCATCCCTCTGAGGACAGTGACGGCCCCCGTGGTGGGACGGGCACTGATGGGAATTTTCTCACGTGTAGGATTCCCTCAAGAGGTGGTGTCTGACAGAGGTACCAACTTCGTGTCCAAGTACATGAAGTCCCTGTGGCAGGAGTGCGGTGTAACTTACAAGTTCACCACTCCTTACCACCCTCAAGGAAATGGTCTGGTTGAGAGATTCAACCGGACCCTCAAGGGCATGATTATGGGTCTGGAAGAACCCATGAGGCGTAAATGGGACGTCCTCTTACCATGCCTGTTGTTTGCATACCGGGAGGTGCCACAGAAGTCTCTAGGGTTCAGTCCCTTTGAGCTCCTCTATGGACACCCGGTGCGAGGACCTCTGAGTTTGGTCAAGGAAGGCTGGGAGCAATCTCCCAGGAAACCTCCCCAGGATGTATACAGTTACATGCTGGCCTTCAGGAACCAGACTAGGCGTTTCAGAGAACTTGCTGAAGCAAATCTAGAAGCCAGCCAGGAGGAGATGAAGCGGTGGTACGACCAGAATGCCACTCTGGTAGAGCTTCAGCCTGGTCAGAAAGTGTGGGTCATGGCCCCTGTGGAGCCCTGTGCGCTCCAGGACAGGTGGACCGGCCCTTTTACGGTGGTGGAGCGCAAGAGTCCAGTTACCTATTTGGTGGACTTGCAGTCTCCCAGGAACCCCTTGCGGGTCCTGCATGTGAACCGCCTGAAGCCCCACTTGGAGAGGTCCCAAGTGGGCATGCTCTTAGCTACAGATGATGGAATGGAGGAGGAGACCGAGCCTCTTCCTGACCTCCTGTCAGCCCGAGAGCAAGATGGATCAGTGGAGGAGTAAACCTCTCTACCTCCCTGACACCTGAGCAGCAGGGTGACTGTCGCCAACTGTTGGGACAGTTCCCTGACCTGTTCTCCCTGGTTCCCAGTGTCACTCATTGGTGCGTCCATGATGTGGACACTGGGGACAGTCTTCCTGTGAAGCACAAGGCTTACAGGGTGACTGACAGGGTCAGAGCATGCATCAAGGAGGAGGTCTCCAAGATGTTTGCGCTAGAGGTCATTGAGTCCTCTAACAGCCCTTGGGCCAGCCCAGTGGTCTTGGTTCCAAAGGCTGCCGCGCTTGGTGCCACACCAGAACTCCGGTTCTGTGTGGACTACAGAGGACTCAATTCCGTCACCAGGACTGACGCCCACCCCATCCCCCGAGCTGATGAGCTCATAGATCGGTTAGGGGCTGCGCGGTACCTCAGCACGTTTGACTTAACGTCTGGGTACTGGCAGATCGCCTTGACTGATGGGGCAAAGAGAGGTCAGCATTCTCCACACCAGATGGGCACTACCAGTTCCGGGTGATGCCCTTTGGGATGAAGAATGCCCCTGCCACCTTTCAGAGGTTGGTCAACCAGGTGTTGGTCGGACTGGAGGATTTCAGTGCCGCCTACCTGGATGACATCGCAGTGTTCAGTTCCCGTTGGGAAGAACATCTGCGTCACCTCTGGGAAGTGTTGATGGCGCTGCGGAGGGCAGGCCTCACAATCAAGGCGAGTAAGTGCCAGATTGGGCAGGGTTCTGTGGTGTACTTGGGACACCAGGTTGGGAGCGGCCAGGTGGCGCCCCTCCAACCGAAAATTGATACCATTCTGGCTTGGGAGCCCCCAAAACCCAGACAGAGGTGAGAGCCTTCCTAGGACTCACCGGGTATTACCGGAGATTCGTCAAGGGGTATGGCAGCATTGTTGCCCCCTTGACAGAGCTGACTTCCAAGAAGCAGCCCAGGAAAGTGATTTGGACTGACGCCTGTCAAAAAGCTTTTGACACCTTGAAGACTGCCATGTGCACGGCGCCTGTGCTCCAGGCACCCAACTTCTCCAATGAGTTCATTGTTCAGACCGACGCTTCAGAGCATGGTGTAGGGGCTGTTCTATCACAGATCAATGAGGAGGGCCTAGACCAACCTGTAGCCTTCATCAGTAGGAGGTTACTTCCCGGGAACAGAGATGGAGTGCTATCGAGCGTGAGGCATTTGCTGTGGTCTGGGCACTGAAGAAGCTGAGACCATACCTGTTTGGGACTCACTTCCGGGTTCAGACAGACCACAGGCCCCTCAGATGGTTGATGCAGATGAGGGTGAGAATCCAAAGCTGTTGAGGTGGTCCATTTCCCTACAGGGGATGGACTTTACGGTGGAACACCGCCCTGGTACAGAACACGCCAATGCTGATGGACTGTCCAGATTTTTCCGCCTTAGCGATGAGAACTCCCTAGGGGTAGGATAGTTCTCCCCACATTTCAGCTGGAGGGGACACGTGTTAGACCTGGCATCCTTGGCGTGGGTCTCCCTTCCATTTTTTCGTAATGCCTCCACTGTTGCCGATATGTTTTTGCTGGACTAGATGCTCATGGGCACTTTGCCGCTGCTAATCAGTGCCAAAGTGCAAGTGCTCCCTATCGTTAATTGATATATGTATTAGTGACTCCATGATTGGATGATTGGTTTACTTGTCAGTCCCTAGTACAGTGCACTCAGTGTGCCCAGGGCTTGTAAATCCAATGCCGCCGGTGGGCTTGCAGCACTGGTTGTGCCACCCACAGAAGCGGCTTGTAAAATGTGTCTCAGGCCTGCCATCGCAGAGCCTGTGTGCAGCCTAGGGCTGCCATGTCGACTTGGTGAGTACACCCACTTACCAGTCCCTAAACCTTCCCTTTACTGCATGTTGGTCACCCCTAAAGTAGGCCCTAGGGCAGGGTGCATTGTAAGTATAAGGTAGGACATGCCCTGGTGTGTGTGGCATGTCCTAATAGTGAATTACAGCCATTTTCGTTTTTCACTATTGCAAGGCTACCTGCTCCCCATAGGCCAGAATGGGCAGACTGACTATTACACCTTATAGTCAGAACTGACCCAGGAACATGGTAGAAAAACGAATTTAGTATGCCTGAACTCAGGATGATAAAATACATCTTTTAGTGAAGTTGGTTTTAACATTCTGTGTTTGAAAATACCACTTTTAGAAAGGGGTATTTTCTTGCCTAACTATCCAAGCCTGCCTCTGCTAGGTTGTGTATTCCTTGTCTGGAGATTGAGTGACAGGGGCTGGGGGTGGCTACAGGAGACAGGGTGAGTCAGCGCAGGGCTGAATAGAAAGATCTGCATCCAGAGTGGAGGGAGGAGTTGCACCTGGGTCTGAATAGGGCTGTGCCTGCCTTCCACAATGCTGGCTCCACCTCCTGCCGGGCGGCTGAGCACTCTGCCCCACATTCTGAAAGGAAAGAAGGAGTCAGAAAAACAAAGTGCTCCAGGACTGACCAGAACTGGTTTTGGACTAGGCAGAGGCCTCTCTGCCTCCAGAGAACAAAGAGAATCAGGGTATAAGAGGGGCACCCAGACCCCAGGAAGATCAGATCACTTTTGGGAACAAGAAGAAACCTTTGCTGAGGAGCGGAACCAAGAAGAAACTGAGGAGAGACTATCCCTAAGCTGAAGTGCTGCTTGGGGGATTGGCCTGCAGTGGTTTGCCTGACTGCCAAAGAAAGGAGAAAGGAACTTTGCTTTACTGTGACTTTCATCAACTTGTGAAGGATCTCCAAGGGCTTGGAAGAGAGCTTGCCCCCTGACCGAAGTCCCAGGACCATTGGACTTCACCCCTTTGTGAACTGCTGCTGGAAACTCTGTTTCAGTGGCTGCAGAGGTAGGGAGCTGTGACCGACTCTCACGACCGACTCGGTGTCCTGTAAGCACCGCATCGAAGCACCGTCTCGCCCTGCAACGCCCGGCCCTGGTCTCACCGACTCCGTCAACGAGCCGCTGCCTGCACCGCATCGAGGGACAACGCGTCCTGCAACGCTTCGCTACGCCGAATCGAACTGGTCCGACCGACACGGTCACTGCTGCTGAGTTCGAGTCCTGTGACCGCACCGGAGTTGGGCACCGCTCGCACGCTTTGCGACGCACCGCCCGACTCGAACCGCTGGCCGGACTGATCGACGCCAGCTCCTGAATCCGGCTCCGTCGCCGCACCGCAACCTGCCAGCACCGCATCGAAGCACCGTCTCGCCCTGCAACGCACGGCCCTGGTCTCACCGACTCCGTCTCGACGACGTCCAACGAGCCGCTGCCTGCACCGCATCGAGGGACAACGCATCCTGCAACGCTTCCATTTTGCATCGCGACCGCGAGACAGCCATCCGGCTCGCACGCCCGTGCCTGCCGCTTCAAGTAAAAGGTACTGTGACCGAGTCTGTCTACGCTGTGTTGGCCCGTCTCGACGCGGTCAGCTGGATTTGTTAGACTCTGTTTGTTCTTGACATCGCCGTAGCCGGAGGAGGCTACCGACTCGCACAGAACCTTGAATTAAGCCTTTTGATCAGAACTAAGTATTCTTAACAGTATTGTGGATTATTTTTGTCGTTTATGGTCTTGTGATAAATCTATATAAAGTATACCTATTTTTATAAATATATAACCTGTGTGGTGTCCATTTGTAGTGTTGTCACTTGATTACTGTATGTGTTCACAAATGCTTTACACACTGCCTCTGAACTAAGCCTGTCTGCTCGTGCCAAGCTACCAAGAGGGTGAGCAGGGGTTCTTTCAGGAGTGTACCTACTTTCCCTGACTAGACTCAAGGGTCCCTATTTGGACAAAGGTACATACCTCTGCCAACTAGAGACCCCCAAATCTAACAACTGGGTACTACAGGAGGTTTGTGAAGGGATATGGGTCCATTGTGACTCCCCTCACAGAACTCACCTCCAAGAAGATGCCAAAGAAAGTAAACTGGACAGTCTGTTGCCAAAAGGCTTATGACACTCTGAAAGAAGCAATGTGCTCAGCACCAATTCTAAAAGCACCAGATTATGCCAAGCAGTTCATTGTGCAGACTGATGCCTCTGAGCTAGGGATAGGAGCAGTCCTATCCCAGACCAATGATGAAGGCCAAGACCAACCTGTTGCTTTTATAAGCAGAAGGCTTCTCCCCAGGGAGCAGCGTTGGAGTGCCATTGAGAGGGAGGCCTTTGCTGTGGTTTGGTCCCTGAAGAAGCTGAGGCCCTACCTGTTTGGGACTCACTTCCTAGTTCAAACTGACCACAGACCTCTCAGATGGCTAATGCAAATGAAAGGAGAAAATCCAAAACTGTTGAGGTGGTCCATCTCCCTACAGGGAATGGACTTTGAAGTGGAACACAGACCTGGCACTGCCCATGCCAATGCAGATGGCCTTTCCAGGTTCTTCCACTTAGACAATGAAGACTCCATAGGGCAAGGTTAGTCTCATCATCTTTCGTTTGGGGGGGTTGTGTGAGAAAGTGCCATCTTTCTTGCATGGTATGCCCCCACGTTTTGCTGAATTGCTGATGTGCTTTGACTGAGTGTGCCCTGGGCTCCTGCCAACCAGGTACCCAGGGCCTGTGTTCCTTCCCTAAAACTGCATTGATGCCTACACCCAATTGGCATCCCTGGCCACAGGTCAGCCCCTGGTAAATGGTACCATGGGTACCCAGGGCACTGTGACCAGGGAAGGCCCCTAAGGGCTGCAGCACTTGTTGTGCCACCCTTAGGGACCCTGTACCTTTACACACACACACACTGCCTTTGCAGGCTGCGTGTCTTGGTGCAGAACAAAAGTGAAGAGTCGACATGGCACACATCCCTGTGTGCCATGCCTACAAGCCACTGCCCTGGCCTAGGTCAGCCACCCCTCTAGCTGGGTGCACTATGCCAGTGATAAGGGCACAGAGGCATGAGCCCTGTGCCCCTACAGTGCCCAAGTCCATTCTTGGGCATTGTAAGTGCAGTGCTGCCATTAAGAGTATATGGTGCTGGGAGTCTGTCATTACGAACTCCACAGCACCATAATGGCCCCACTGAAAACTAAGAAGTTTGGTATCAAACTTCTCAGCACATTAAATCCCCACTGATGCCAGTGTGGGATTTAATGTAAACGCACTCCAGAGGGCATCTTAGAGATGCCCCCTGAAACCAACCCGACCTCCAGTGTCCGGACTGAGTGGCTGCCCAGGCTGCCACCACCAGACATGTTTCTGGACCCCTGGGTCGAGAGCCTCTGCTCTCAGGGGCCTGAAACAATGCGCATCCTGAGGCGAGGTGCCAATGCCTCCTCCCCAGGATGGGCAGGGGAAGCTTCAAAGGCCTGCCGCCTTGAGCTTCCCCAGACCAGTTGCTGCTCCCAGCAAACTGGTCCCCACTGGTTCTACCCCCACTTCTGGCGGGAGAACCGGCGGGAAAACCAGAGGCAGGAAATGGGTTGTGCCCACCTCTGCCAACTCCACCCCTAAGGTGGGGGAGGCGAGGTGAAGCACAAACTCGAGTCCCCGCCATCTTGAGGATGGGGGGGACCCAGCCAACCAGGGACAGGCTCCTGCCCCCCTCCCACTGGAGAGTGGCAGAATAGGGGTTGTACCCACCCCAGGGTCGGGACCCATTGGTCCCTGCCCTTACCTACCTGTAACCACCCCTAAATTCAGTATTTAGGGGCTCCCTGAACCTTCCTTCCTCAGTTCCCGAATCCGAAACAAGAAGGGAAGACGAAGCAAGAAGACCAGCCGTGCAGCTGCTAACAAGGAGGCGACGACAACTGACTTGGCCCCAGCCCTACCGGCCTGTCGACCTCCGAACCTGCTCCTGCGGAACCCCGGCCTCAGCAACCTCAAAAACCCCGGAGGACCTGACTTCTGTGCCACAGCCTTCAACCCAGGGACTCCCACGAGCAGTGGTACTGTTCAAAAGAAAAACTACAAAAGACCCGGCCCTGGCACGGAACCGCGAAACCTGCACACTCTGCACCCGCCGAGCCCAGCCTGTGCCTGAGTGAACAAAGACTTTGAGGACGTCCCCACGGCGATTCTGACCTGGAATCCAGTGCCCAAGGACCCTCCTCGATGACCCAGACAACGCCTGCAGCCTCAGGACAAGGGACCCCTCCAACCGCGACCAGCAGGGGGTAAGATTTCCCGACTGCAAAGACACCCCTGCACCCGGCGCCCACGGCCCCCTGTGCCCAACTCCTGGGTGTCTACCTATCCTCCAAGACCCCAACTTACCTCTCGAAGTGTTGGTCGCTCCTGAAGAGTCACCGTCCCGAGCCTGCAGCCTTTGTTCACCTTCCAAGATCTCCATTGGTTAACATTGAGCGCCCGACGGCTCAAAAGCACCCTGCACCCAGCCGCCCGAGTGGCCCTGGCAGTGCAACCTCTGTCCTAATCCACTTCCCCATTTGCCCAGAGCAAGTGACCAGGAGCCCAGCCCCCACAGCCGCGTGGCCTGCTAGCCAGCAGCCACCAACCAAGGGCCCCTGCCTGCCATAGGATAACATTGGGCCTAACTCACTCTGCACCCGGCCGCCCCTGTGCCGCTGGGGGTGAAACAACTGTACTTACCTGACCCTGGGAGACCCCTGAGTCTATGCCCAGAACCTTAACTTTGCCAGTCAAGTACTTACCCAAAAACCGATAACTCACTTACCTTCCATAGGGTAACATTGGCTGGCATCACCGGAAAATTCTTCTAAGTGTGGAGTTTCTCAACTTTAAATTATTCACCTAAAATCAACCGAGTAACTAAAACGAAAATACTCACCTGCTATTAAGAGAGATCCCAGTGCTGGATCTTGGTGCCCAGCACTGACCCTGAAAAGTAATCACGTTACTTATCGCTAACTCAATTTTCTTCCATAGGGACCCATTGACTGGTTTTCTGTGAAAATTCTTCTAAGTGTCTACTTTTGAAATACTAAAATTTGATGGGCTCATATGCAGGGGATGTTTTTGAACATCTTACTCCCTTATCAGCTCCTCAAGGTATGGAAGCAGAAAATTATGATTGTTTTACAGAAGCTTTAGACAGGTTAATGAAGAGATTTGTGGAACAACCACATATTGTGTTGGAAAGGTTTCATTTTTATGCACATCATCAGATGGTTGATGCATCAGTAGACGCTTATGTTTCAACTTTAAGAACACTAGCTGCTGATTGTGAACTTGGGATACAAGCAGATACGTACATCAGGGACCAGTTGATAATACGTGGTGCTAATAAGATAATTCAGGAACAACTTTGGCGACACCAAAACCCTACATTACAAGAAACCATAGAAAGTGCAAAGAGTGTTGAAAGGTCTATTATCTCTTTTAAAACTATTAACGCGGAAAGTGTGTCTGAAGGAGTAGCAGCAATTTAGGTTAAAAATCAAAATGTTAACAAGGGTAAACCAGTGAAGTATAATGAACCTAATATTACTATGAAACAAAAGGGGTCTACTTATAGATCTCCGTGCACTCGATGTGGGTCCAAATCACATACATAGCCATTTAAAAATTGTCCAACAAGAGGGAAGGAATGTTTCAAATGTAAAAAAAAAATTAATTTTGGCAATGTGTGTCAAAGCGGGGGTAAAAGAGTATCTGTTGTCCTAGAGGAAAATCTTGAAACTGTTGTGGATGATGGAAATGAGTTTGTGAACAAGGTGCTATGTTAAAGAGAGCAATATAATATTCAGGAAAAGGAGGGAGCCGCAACTTTTCAAGATAGTCAAGGAGAGGAAGGAACAAGTTATGATGGGGTAGTGGCTAATGCCATGACCGGTTCAGAGGTAGATAATGAACCATATGTTCCTCCGTTGTGTACTATTGCTATCGAAGGAAGAAGTTTAGAAGTAATGGCGGATTCAGGATCCCCATATACTATATTTATATATTTACTATATATACCCATATACTATAATGTCTCAATTTATCAAAAATTGGAAGGACAATGTATTGCTACCTAATGATGTGAGAGTTTTTGGTTTTGGAGGAAAAGAAATTAACATGTTAGGATATTTTATTGCAGACATTTCATTCAAACATAAGACGATCATTGGCAAAGTCTATGTTGCAGTAGATGGGTTACAGGTTTTGGGATGGAAACAGCAAGGCAGATTTAATGTTAGATTGAATCCAAATGCTAAAGTGTAAGTTTGTATGGCAGAAGAATTATTATCTGTTCAAAATGACACAAATGAGAATAAAGAATTTGAAGAATTCTTAAACATAAAGAGGTATTTAGGAAGGAACTTGGGAAAGTGAAAGGATTTTCTCACAAAATTCAACTTAAGAAAAATGCAATACCAACTAAACACAAATTAAGAAATGTGCCCTTATTTGTCAGACATGAGTTATCGGAAATGATTAAGAAGTTATGTGAAGAGGGTGTGATCGAACCAGTGAATGCCCTGGAATGTGTTTCACCTATTGTTTGGTCAAAAAGAAGAATGGATAACTCAGAATGTGTGTGGACCTAAGATCTGTCAACAAACAAATTGTTGTTGAATGTCACCCGTTACCTAACGTGCAAGAGTTACTGGCAAAACTTGATGGAGCTAAATAGTTTACTACAATAGATTTGAAAGCTGCGTACCATCAGATTGTATTGACGGAGGATTCACGTACATATTACAACATTTATAACTCCATAAGGTACATTTAGATATGTTAGGATGCCTTTTGGTTTGTCATCTGCTGCATCGGTTTTTCAGAAGTTGATGCATTGTCTTTTTGGAGATATCGATGGGGTGGTGGCATTCCAGGATGACATCCTGATATACTCTGAATCGGCTAACAAGCATCGTGAGATGGTGAGTAAAGTATTGACTATATTAAATGAAAATGGTATGACCGTTAGACTGGATAAGTGTACGTTTTTTGTTTCAGAGGTGGAATAATTAGGCCATACAATTAGCGGGTCTGGTATTGCTCAAAGAAAGATTTACTTGATTCTATTAGGAAGATGGCAGAGCCTCAGTATAAAGATCAGTTCAAGTCGTTTTTAGGACTTTGCGAATATTATTTGAGGTTTTAAGCAAGTTTGCAGATATTGTACTTCCTTTGAGAGTCTTGTTAAAAAAGGAGTTAAGTTCCAATGGATGAGTGAACATGTTGAGACCTTTAACCCCTTCCATGCTTATGACTGAGCTGGACTCGTCATGGCACACAGTGCTCGTGTGCTCATGACGAGTCCAGCTCGTCATAAGACTACCCACGGGGAAGCGCTGGCGCTCCCCGTGGGAATCTGATCGTCAGGTTTTTTTAGGAGGCAGGGGAAGGACTTCCCTGCCTCCCCTCGCCCCCACCTCCCATCACGACGTCAGCGCGCGAGGCGCGCTGACATCATTGAGGGTTTCCCTTTCTTCGACGCGCTGGAAGCCATTTGCTTCCAGCGCGTCGGGGAAATAAGGTGAGTTTTGGCTCGGGAGGGGGTTTGATTCAAAGAGACATCGAGGGAAAGGAAAGGGTTTTCCTTTCCCCGATGCCTCTTTTGTGCATTCCTGCTGCACGATCATGTGATCGTGCAGCAGGAATGCCCACGAGGGCGGGATTGTGAGCGTGGAGATGTGCCTTCTCTCCATTGCCACCCTGTAAAGTTAGCTGTAATCCTTGATGGAGGTCTCTGCACCCTTGATTTTCTTGAGCGCAATCCTTCTCCTCGTCTGCCGCTGCGATCCTGCAATTCTTCTGGTCCTTTACGCAGCTGTAGTGTAGGAAAGGCATTATACATTTACCCAACGAGGTAGCACTTACTGATTAGCCAGTAGAAAGTACTCCAGTTGAGTAGAGGTATTGCACAAAACGGTGGCATCTTCGTGAGCGTGGAGATGTACCTTCTCTCCATTGCCACCCTGTAAAGTTAGCTGTAATCCTTGATGGAGGTCTCTGCACCCTTGATTTTCTCGAGCGCAATCCTCGTGTAGTTCCTGTGACCAGGAGGTTCCTTCTCCTCGTCTGCCGCTGCGATCCTGCTCTGACCCTTTATAAACAAGAGGCATGTGAACGGGCCTAGAAGCCCCGCTCGTTTGGCCCCGCCACACATACACTAGCGGTATGCAACGTATGCCCGCCCTTTCCCTACTATGATGGACAGGTTACTCAAAGGATCCCGGCGCTTTCGGCGCGGTGGCAAAGTTACAGACACACAGGTCACTGGAGACAATCCTTGATGGAGGTCTCTGCACCCTTGATTTTCTCGAGCGCAATCCTCGTGTAGTTCCTGTGACCAGGAGGTTCCTTCTCCTCGTCTGCCGCTGCGATCCTGCTCTGACCCTTTATAAACAAGAGGCATGTGAACGGGCCTAGAAGCCCCGCTCGTTTGGCCCCGCCACACATACACTAGCGGTATGCAACGTATGCCCGCCCTTTCCCTACTATGATGGACAGGTTACTCAAAGGATCCCGGCGCTTTCGGCGCGGTGGCAAAGTTACAGACACACAGGTCACTGGAGACAATCCTTGATGGAGGTCTCTGCACCCTTGATTTTCTCGAGCGCAATCCTCGTGTAGTTCCTGTGACCAGGAGGTTCCTTCTCCTCGTCTGCCGCTGCGATCCTGCTCTGACCCTTTATAAACAAGAGGCATGTGAACGGGCCTAGAAGCCCCGCCACACATACACTAGCGGTATGCAACGTATGCCCGCCCTTTCCCTACTATGATGGACAGGTTACTCAAAGGATCCCGGCGCTTTCGGCGCGGTGGCAAAGTTACAGACACACAGGTCACTGGAGACAATTCTTCTGGTCCTTTACGCAGCTGTAGTGTAGGAAAGGCACTATACATTTACCCAACGAGGTAGCACTTACTGATTAGCCAGTAGAAAGCACTCCAGTTGAGTAGAGGTATTGCACAAAACGGTGGCATCTTCGTGGATAAATATGCAGGGCAGATGTGCCTTCTCTCCATTTACACCCTGAAAAGTTAGCTGTAATCCTTGATGGAGGTCTTTGCATCCTTGAATTTCTCGAGCGCAATGCTCGTGTAGTTCCTGTGACCAGGAGGTTCCTTCTCCTCGTCTGCCGCTGAGATCCTGCTCTGACCCTTTATAAACAAGAGGCATGTGAACGGGCCTAGAAGCCCCGCCAAACATACACTAGCGGTATGCAACGTATGCCCGCCCTTTCCCCACTATGATGGACAGCTTACTCAAAGGACCCCGGCACTTTCGGCGCGGTGGCAAAGTTACAGACACACAGGTCACTGGAGACAATTCTTCTGGTCCTTTACGCAGCTGTAGTGTAGGAAAGGCACTATACATTTACCCAAGGAGGTAGCATTTACTGATTAGCCAGTAGAAAGCACTCCAGTTGAGTAGAGGTATTGCACAAAACGGTGGCATCTTCGTGGATAAATATGCAGGGCAGATGTGCCTTCTCTCCATTTACACCCTGAAAAGTTAGCTGTAATCCTTGATGGAGGTCTTTGCATCCTTGAATTTCTCGAGCGCAATGCTCGTGTAGTTCCTGTGACCAGGAGGTTCCTTCTCCTCGTCTGCCGCTGAGATCCTGCTCTGACCCTTTATAAACAAGAGGCATGTGAACGGGCCTAGAAGCCCCGCCACACATACACTAGCGGTATGCAACGTATGCCCGCCCTTTCCCCACTATGATGGACAGCTTACTCAAAGGACCCCGGCACTTTCGGCGCGGTGGCAAAGTTACAGACACACAGGTCACTGGAGACAATTCTTCTGGTCCTTTACGCAGCTGTAGTGTAGGAAAGGCACTATACATTTACCCAACGAGGTAGCACTTACTGATTAGCCAGTAGAAAGCACTCCAGTTGAGATAGAGGTATTGCACAAAACGGTGGCATCTTCGTGGATAAATATGCAGGGCAGATGTGCCTTCTCTCCATTTACACCCTGAAAAGTTAGCTGTAATCCTTGATGGAGGTCTTTGCATCCTTGAATTTCTCGAGCGCAATGCTCGTGTAGTTCCTGTGACCAGGAGGTTCCTTCTCCTCGTCTGCCGCTGAGATCCTGCTCTGACCCTTTATCCCCTTCGGTGCTTATGACGAGCTGGACTCGTCATGGCACACAGTGCTCGTGACGAGTCCAGCTCGTCATAAGACCACCCACGGGGAAGCGCTGGCGCTCCCCCGTGAGAATCTGATCGTTAGGTTTTTTGGGGGAGGCAGGGGAAGGGCTTCCCTGCCTCCCCCGCCCCATCAATGACGTCAGCGCGCTGACATCATTGAGGGTTTCCCTTTCTGCCGACGCGCTGGAAGCCATTTGCTTCCAGCGCGTCGGGAAATCAGGTGAGGTTTGGCTCGGGGGAGGGGGTTTGTATCAAAAGAGGCATCGAGGGAAAGGAAATGGTTTTCCTTTCCCCCGATGCCTCTTTTGTGCATTCCTGCTGCACGATCATGTGATTGTGCAGCAGGAATGCCCACTAGGCACCAGGGTTTTTTTTTAATTTTTGTGTTGGGGAGTGGCCAAAAGGGCACGGGTTGCTCCCCTTTACGGGTGTGAATATTTTATTTATACTGTTAGGCCCAACTACCCCTTAGCTTGGCTGGTGGATTGTGTGTGGACTGGTGCATTATTTGCATATGTGATTGTAATGTTTTTTTCCTCCTTTTTATTCTAGTGTAAAGCTTTTGATTCCTGTTTGCGGTTTCGGCAGTTGTGGTTCTGCAGTTTTGCGTAATTGCATTTATTTGGTAAGAAAAATATTTTTGTTGTGTGTACTCCAAATGAGTATTATTGTCATGCATGAATGAATTTTTTGTAAGTGGTGCCATAATGGCAGCATATTTGTTAGTGTTCAGAGCATGAAATTCTTTGCGATGTTTTGCATTGTCTTATGTGTAATTTTTTTCCTTCTTCTTTTTAGTGGGATATTGTTGATCCTTACTGTGTCTGTGCAGAGTAGGTGGTGGTGAGTCTAGCTGCTTCTGTCACGTGAGTGGTATAGTGTTGGAGTATATAGGTCTTTGTGATAAAGCTACATTTTGTTTATTTCTTTTTTTTTTTACAAAGGGTTTGTTGTTGTTGACTTGTTTGACAAGTAACCTTTATTAGTAAGCATTATGGCTAGCCGTAGAATTACTGCTCAGCAGGTGGTTGGTTTGCTTCTTGAATCTTCCTCTGAGCAGGATTATGAGACTGACAGTGCGTCTGAGGGAGAGGAGGGAGGGGAAGATTCAGGCAGTGAGTTTTCTCTCCACATGGAATCATCGGATGATGAAGGTACTCTCAGTGCAGATGAAGTGCCTGATTTAGAGGAGGATACTAATGTGCCGATGGTGCAAGAGGCATCTGGATTGCAGCCTGGGGCTGCTAGGCTTCCTACTGGAAGTGCTGGACTCTGGGTTGATCCAAACATGGTGCAGCCGGTGTTGCCTGCCTTTAGTGGTTATGCAGGGTGTAGAGTGGATTGTGAACATTATTTGCCTATACAGTATTTTCAGTTGTTTATGGATGATGTATTTTTGGGTGAGATTGTTGAGCAGACTAATTTGTATGCTGAACAGTTTTTGAGGGACAACAGTGCCAGACTTAGGCCCCATTCTAGAGCTACCCGGTGGAGTCCCACAAATCTGGAAGAGATGAAGAAGTTTTTGGGTTTGACTTTTTGATGGGTTTGATAAGGAAGCCGTCCATGAGTTCATATTGGTCTACCAGTCCCTTGATGGCAACAGCCATATTTCCTGCAGTTATGACTCGTGATCGGTATTTACTTTTGCTTCGGATGCTGCATTTTGTTGATAATGGTTTGGCGTTGCCACGAGATCACCCTGAATGTGACCGTCTTTTAAGATTCGGCCTGTTCTTGATCACTTTGTAGATCGATTTTCGGAGATCTATACTCCAGGGAAAGAAATATCTATTGATGAGTCTTTGGTGCTGTTCAAGGGCCGTTTGGTTTTTAGGCAGTACATTCCTAGCAAGAGGGCACGCTATGGAATTAAGCTGTATATGTTGTCTGAGAGTAGGACAGGATATGTTTTTAATTTGCGTGTGTACACTGGTAGGGATTCCACTATTGACCCCCTGGTTGTCCGTCCACTTTAGTAGGAGTTTCAGAGAAAATTGTGTGGGAACTTGCTAGAGGACTGTTTAACAGAGGCCACCATTTGTACATTGATAACTTCTACACTGCTGTGCAATTGTTTAAGGAATTGTTCAAAGTGGACACTTTTGCTTGTGGCACAATCCGCTCTAACCGTAAAGGTTATCCAAAAGAGCTTGTTTGCAAAAAACTTCAGAGGGGACAGTGCAGTGCCTTGCGTAGTGAGGAACTGCTAGCTGTGAAATTTGTGGACAGGAGGGATGTGTACATGCTGACTACCATCCATGATGAGAGTACTTCACCTGTGGCTGTTTGGGGTCAGATTGCTGAAGTGCGCAAACCTGTGTGCATTTTAGACTACAATAAGCACATGGGTGGTGTTGATAGAGTAGATCAGAGGTTGGAACCTTACACTGCTATTCGTAAGTCTTACATTTGGTATAAGAAGTTGGCCATCCATCTCTTCAATTTAGCAACTTTCAATGCTTTTGTTGTGTTCAAGGAGTGTTCTCCTGCGTCAAAGTTGACTTTTGTTCAGTTTCAGGAGTCTGTCATAGGCAGCCTTGTTGTTGTGGAACAGGCAAGTGTTCCTAGAGTTGGAGTGGTGGAGGATGTGGCTCGATTGAAAGATCGCCACTTTCCTGATCACATTCCTCCTACATCCTCAAAAGACTTTCCCACTAGGAGATGTAGAGTCTGTTGGCGAAGAGGTACGCGGAAGGAGACTCGTATGTACTGCCCTGAGTGTCCTTCTAACCCTGGGCTGTGTGTGCCTGCTTGTTATAGAGCGTACCACAAGCAAAAGAATTATTGGGAGCAACCATGAGTGGTAAAGTGAACTGCCTGGTCTGTAATGTTTAAGAATTGTTGTTCTGTTTCAAGGTTGGCATTAGTGCAATGTTTCTGATTTTGTGTTAGTAGATTTGTATCTATTTGCAATTTGTTTGTGTTTTCTTTTTGTATAAAAAAATCCTAAATGTGATGGTGGTGTGTGTAGGCTGGTGCTTGGCTGGCGGTGTGCGTGGAGTGGCGCTCGGCTGGCAGTGTGTGAGTAGTGACTTGCTGCTGGTCACTACACACACTGCTAGCCGAGCGACACTCCACGCAATCCATCAGGTTGTGTGGTTGCTGTGTTAGGAATGTGGGCGTGTGAAAGTGATGGGCCCTTGAATGGCGCTGTCTGCTGGTGTGAGTGTTGTAATGTGATGGGCCCGCGGCTGGTGGTGTGAATGGTTTTGTATTTGTCACACGTATGAAAGGTGTATGAATGGCCTGTAAAGAGGTTGGTGCCTTGTCGTGGCTTTACAGCTCACGAGCTGTGAGTCAATGGTTCAGTTTCTCGTCCTTTCAATTATTAACAGTGCATTTCATTTTTGTGAAATCACTTGTTAATACAATTGTATATACTGAACCATCACTCACCCTCGTGCCAAATCCAACCAGTATGTGTGTGTGTGCTTGAGGATTAGATGGTTGTGCAGTAATATTTTTTTTTGTCTTTCTCAAGCAGGGTGTACCTTGTCCCTTTTTGTGAATGTTGTAATGTGTTTGTTTCGTGCCTGGGGGTGTGAATGGTCTTGTGTGTATCACGTATGAAAGGTGTGTGAATGGCCTGTAAAGCGGTTGGGGCCTTGACGTGGCTTTACAGCTCACGAGCTGCGAGTCACTGGTTCCGTTTTTGTCCTTTCAATTATTGACAGTGCATTTCATTTTTGTGAAATCTCTTGTTAATAAAATTGTATATACTGAACCATCACTTGCCCTCGTGCCAAATCCAACCAGTATGTGTGTGTGTGCTTGAGGAATAGATGGCTGTGCAGTAATCTTTGTCTTTTTAGTCTGTCTGCCAAGGTGTACATTCCGTCTAAGAATAACCTACCAACTGTAGATATTGTCGTAAACGAAACACCCATGGGAGTACATGGTGATATCTCTCTTGTGGATCCCAACAAGTTATGGTACCCACAATGTCCTGCAAACCTCAAAATGTCTGTCACATTTTCCTTGCAATATTGTGCCAACATTTTCACGCTGCAGAAATAAACAACACATTATCTCATTATGACCTGGTTTTGCAAGGGGGTCACCTGGGTTTTGGCCCGGGCTCGGCGGCCATCATAGGGAAACCTACCAAACCCACACATTTCTGAAAAGTAGACACCGGGGCTTCCAGGAGGTATGGCTTGCGTGGATCTCCCAACGTTTCCTTACCCAGAATCCCTGCAAACCTCACTTTTAGCTGGAAAATCACTTTTTCACACATTTGTGTGTGGGAAAGTGTGGCATCACTGGCCTCACACAAATTTCCTACCACCCAGCGTTCCCCAGGTCTCCCGATAAAAATGGTGCCTCACTTGTGTGGGAGGCCCAAGTACCCGCGACAGGCAAGGCCCACAACGTATTGAGGCGACCTCAAAATGGCCTTTCACAAAACCACCTGGTTTTGCAGGGGGTCACCTGGGTTTTGGCCCCGTGCTCGGCGGCCATCTAGGGAAACCTACCAAACCCACACATTTCTGAAAAGTAGACACCGGGGCTTCCAGGAGGTATGGCTTGCGTGGATCTCCCAACGTTTCCTTACCCAGAATCCCCTGCAAACCTCACTTTTAGCTGAAAAATCACTTTTTCACACATTTGTGTGTGGAAGTGTGGCATCACTGGCCTCACACAAATTTCTACCACCCAGCGTTCCCTCAGGTCTCCCGATAAAATGGTGCCTCACTTGTGTGGGAGGCCCAGTAGCTCGACAGGCAAGGGCCCACAACGTATTGAGGCGACCTCAAAATGGCCTTCACAAACCACCTGGTTTTGCAAGAAGTCACCTGGTTTTGGCTCGTGCTCGGCGGCCATCTAGGGAAACCTACCAAACCCACACATTTCTGAAAAGTAGACACCTGGGGCTTCAGGAGGTATGGCGTGGATCCTCCAACGTTTCCTTACCCAGAATCCCCTGCAAACCTCACTTTTAGCTGAAAAATCACTTTTTCACACATTTGTGTGTGGGAGTGTGGCATCACTGGCCTCACACAAATTTCCTACCACCTAGCGTTCCCCAGGTCTCCCGATAAAAATGGTGCCTCACTTGTGTGGGAGGCCCAAGTACCAGCGACAGGCAAGGACACAAACGCTTTGAGGCAACATCAACATTGCCTATCAAAAATGTTTTGGGCCCTTGCCTGTCGCTGGTACTTGGGCCTCCCACACAAGTGAGGCACCATTTTTATCGGGAGACCTGGGGAACGCTGGGTGGTAGGAAATTTGTGTGAGGCCAGTGATGCCACACTTTCCCACACACAAATGTGTGAAAAAGTGATTTTTTCAGCTAAAATTGAGGTTTGCAAGGGATTCTGGGTAAGGAAACATTGGGGGATCCACGCAAGCCATACCTCCTGGAAGCCCCCGGGTGTCTACTTTTCAGAAATGTGTGGGTTTGGTAGGTTTTCCTAGATGGCCGCCGAGCACGGGCCAAAACCCAGGTGACTCCCTTGCAAAACCAGGTGGTTTTGAGATAGGCAATTTTGAGGTCGCCTCACTACGTTGTGGGCCCTTGCCTGTCGCTGGTACTTGGGCCTCCCACACAAGTGAGGCACCATTTTTATCGGGAGACCTGGGGAACGCTGGGTGGTAGGAAATTTGTGTGAGGCCAGTGATGCCACACTTTCCCACACACAAATGTGTGAAAAAGTGATTTTTTCAGCTAAAATTGAGGTTTGCAAGGGATTCTGGGTAAGGAAACGTTGGGGGATCCACGCAAGCCATACCTCCCTGGAAGCCCCTGGGTGTCTACTTTTCAGAAATGTGTGGGTTTGGTAGGTTTCCTAGATGGCCGCCGAGCACGGGGCCAAAACCCAGCTGACTTCTTGCAAAACCAGGTGGTTTTGAGATAGGCAATTTTGAGGTCGCCTCACTACGTTGTGGGCCCTTGCCTGTCGCGGGTACTTGGGCCTCCCACACAAGTGAGGCACCATTTTTATCGGGAGACCTGGGGGAACGCTGGGTGGTAGGAAATTTGTGTGAGGCCAGTGATGCCACACTTTCCCACACACAAATGTGTGAAAAAGTGATTTTTTCCAGCTAAAAGTGAGGTTTGCAGGGGATTCTGGGTAAGGAAACGTTGGGGGATCCACGCAAGCCATACCTCCCTGGAAGCCCCCGGGTGTCTACTTTTCAGAAATGTGTGGGTTTGGTAGGTTTCCTAGATGGCCGCCGAGCACGGGCCAAAACCCAGGTGACTCCCTTGCAAAACCAGGTGGTTTTGAGATAGGCAATTTTGAGGTCGCCTCACTACGTTGTGGGCCCTTGCCTGTCGCGGGTACTTGGGCCTCCCACACAAGTGAGGCACCATTTTTATCGGGAGACCTGGGGGAACGCTGGGTGGTAGGAAATTTGTGTGAGGCCAGTGATGCCACACTTTCCCACACACAAATGTGTGAAAAAGTGATTTTTTCAGCTAAAATTGAGGTTTGCAAGGGATTCTGGGTAAGGAAACATTGGGGGATCCACGCAAGCCATACCTCCCTGGAAGCCCCCGGGTGTCTACTTTTCAGAAATGTGTGGGTTTGGTAGGTTTCCTAGATGGCCGCCGAGCACGGGGCCAAAACCCAGGTGACTCTCCTTGCAAAACCAGGTGGTTTTGAGATAGGCAATTTTGAGGTCGCCTCACTACGTTGTGGGCCCTTGCCTGTCGCGGGTACTTGGGCCTCCCACACAAGTGAGGCACCATTTTTATCGGGAGACCTGGGGGAACGCTGGGTGGTAGGAAATTTGTGTGAGGCCAGTGATGCCACACTTTCCCACACACAAATGTGTGAAAAAAGTGATTTTTTCAGCTAAAATTGAGGTTTGCAAGGGATTCTGGGTAAGGAAACGTTGGGGGATCCACGCAAGCCATACCTCCCTGGAAGCCCCCGGGTGTCTACTTTTCAGAAATGTGTGGGTTTGGTAGGTTTCCCTAGATGGCCGCCGAGCACGGGGCCAAAAACCCAGCTGACTCCCTTGCAAAACCAGGTGGTTTTGAGATAGGCAATTTTGAGGTCGCCTCACTACGTTGTGGGCCCTTGCCTGTCGCGGGTACTTGGGCCTCCCACACAAGTGAGGCACCATTTTTATCGGGAGACCTGGGGGAACGCTGGGTGGTAGGAAATTTGTGTGAGGCCAGTGATGCCACACTTTCCCACACACAAATGTGTGAAAAAAGTGATTTTTTCCAGCTAAAAGTGAGGTTTGCAGGGGATTCTGGGTAAGGAAACGTTGGGGGATCCACGCAAGCCATACCTCCCTGGAAGCCCCCGGGTGTCTACTTTTCAGAAATGTGTGTGTTTGGTAGGTTTCCTAGGTGCCGGCAGAGCTAGGGTTCACAAACTACAGCTAGGCATTTTGCCAAAAAAGGGTCATTTTTCACTGCGAAATTGAGGTGTGACCACGTTGCGTTTTGCGCCGTTTCCTGTCGCAGGCACTAGGGCCGACCCACACAAGTGAGGTACCATTTTTCTCGTTAGACTTTGGGGAACGCGGGGTGGGTGGAAATTTGTGGATCCACGCAGATTCCAGAACTTTCCACCACAGAAATGTGGGGAAAATGTGTTTTTTTGACAATTTTTTATGTTTGCAAGGGATTCTGGGTAACAGAACCTGGTGGGAGGCAGTCAAGTCACCCCATCCTGGATTCCCCTGGGTGTCTAGTTTTCAAAAATGTATAGGTTTGCTAGGTTTCCCTAGGTGCCGGCAGAGGTAGGGTTCAAAAACTACAGCTAGGCACTTTGCCAAAAAAGGGTCATTTTTCACTGCGAAATTGAGGTGTGACCACGTTGCGTTTTGCGCCGTCTCCTGTCGCAGGCACTAGGCCGACCCACACAAGTGAGGTACCATTTTTCTCGTAAGACTTTGGGGAACGCGGGGTGGGTGGAAATTTGTGGATCCACGCAGATTCCAGAACTTTCCACCACAGAAATGTGGGGAAAATGTGGGTTTTTTGACAATTTTTTATGTTTGCAAGGGATTCTGGGTAACAGAACCTGGTGGGAGGCAGTCAAGTCACCCCATCCTGGATTCCCTGGGTGTCTAGTTTTCAAAAATGTATAGGTTTGCTAGGTTTCCCTAGGTGCCGGCAGAGGTAGGGTTCAAAAACTACAGCTAGGCACTTTGCCAAAAAAGGGTCATTTTTCACTGCGAAATTGAGGTGTGACCACGTTGCGTTTTGCGCCGTTTCCTGTCGCAGGCACTAGGCCGACCCACACAAGTGAGGTACCATTTTTCTCGTAAGACTTTGGGGAATGCGGGGTGGGTGGAAATTTGTGGATCCACGCAGATTCCAGAACTTTCCACCACAGAAATGTGGGGAAAATGTGGGTTTTTTGACAATTTTTTATGTTTGCAAGGGATTCTGGGTAACAGAACCTGGTGGGAGGCAGTCAAGTCACCCCATCCTGGATTCCCTGGGTGTCTAGTTTTCAAAAATGTATAGGTTTGCTAGGTTTCCTAGGTGCCGGCAGAGGTAGGGTTAAAAACTACAGCTAGGCACTTTGCCAAAAAGGGTCATTTTTCACTGCGAAATTGAGGTGTGACCACGTTGCGTTTTGCGCCGTTTCCTGTCGCAGGCACTAGGCCGACCCACACAAGTGAGGTACCATTTTTCTCGTAAGACTTTGGGGGACGCGGGGTGGGTGGAAATTTGTGGGTCCACGCAGATTCCAGAACTTTCCACCACAGAAATGTGGGGAAAATGTGGTTTTTTTGACAATTTTTTATGTTTGCAAGGGATTCTGGGTAACAGAACCTGGTGGGAGGCAGTCAAGTCACCCCATCCTGGATTCCCCTGGGTGTCTAGTTTTCAAAAATGTATAGGTTTGCTAGGTTTCCCTAGGTGCCGGCAGAGGTAGGGTTCAAAAACTACAGCTAGGCACTTTGCCAAAAAAGGGTCATTTTTCACTGCGAAATTGAGGTGTGACCACGTTGCGTTTTGCGCAGTTTCCTGTCGCAGGCACTAGGCCGACCCACACAAGTGAGGTACCATTTTTCTCGTAAGACTTTGGGGGACGCGGGGTGGGTGGAAATTTGTGGATCCACGCAGATTCCAGAACTTTCCACCACAGAAATGTGGGGAAAATGTGTTTTTTGGACAATTTTTTATGTTTGCAAGGGATTCTGGGTAACAGTACCTGGTGGGAGGCAGTCAAGTCACCCCATCCTGGATTCCCCTGGGTGTCTAGTTTTCAAAAATGTATAGGTTTGCTAGGTTTCCCTAGGTGCCGGCAGAGGTAGGGTTCAAAAACTACAGCTAGGCACTTTGCCAAAAAAAGGTCATTTTTCACTGCGAAATTGAGGTGTGACCGCGTTGCGTTTTGCGCCGTTTCCTGTCGCAGGCACTAGGCCGACCCACACAAGTGAGGTACCATTTTTCTCGTAAGACTTTGGGGAACGCGGGGTGGGTGGAAATTTGTGGATCCACGCAGATTCCAGAACTTTCCACCACAGAAATGTGGGGAAAATGTGTTTTTTTGGACAATTTTTTATGTTTGCAAGGGATTCTGGGTAACAGAACCTGGTGGGAGGCAGTCAAGTCACCCCATCCTGGATTCCCCTGGGTGTCTAGTTTTCAAAAATGTATAGGTTTGCTAGGTTTCCCTAGGTGCCGGCAGAGGTAGGGTTCAAAAACTACAGCTAGGCACTTTGCCAAAAAGGGTCATTTTTCACTGCGAAATTGAGGTGTGACCACGTTGCGTTTTGCGCCGTTTCCTGTCGCAGGCACTAGGCCGACCCACACAAGTGAGGTACCATTTTTCTCGTAAGACTTTGGGGAACGCGGGGTGGGTGGAAATTTGTGGATCCACGCAGATTCCAGAACTTTCCACCACAGAAATGTGGGGAAAATGTGTTTTTTGGACAATTTTTTATGTTTGCAAGAGATTCTGGGTAACAGAACCTGGTGGGAGGCAGTCAAGTCACCCCATCCTGGATTCCCCTGGGTGTCTAGTTTTCAAAAATGTATAGGTTTGCTAGGTTTCCCTAGGTGCCGGCAGAGGTAGGGTTCAAAAACTACAGCTAGGCACTTTGCCAAAAAAGGGTCATTTTTCACTGCGAAATTGAGGTGTGACCACGTTGCGTTTTGCGCCGTTTCCTGTCGCAGGCACTAGGCCGACCCACACAAGTGAGGTACCATTTTTCTCGTAAGACTTTGGGGAACGCGGGGTGGGTGGAAATTTGTGGATCCACGCAGATTCCAGAACTTTCCACCACAGAAATGTGGGGAAAATGTGTTTTTTTGGACAATTTTTTATGTTTGCAAGGGATTCTGGGTAACAGAACCTGGTGGGAGGCAGTCAAGTCACCCCATCCTGGATTCCCTGGGTGTCTAGTTTTCAAAAATGTATAGGTTTGCTAGGTTTCCCTAGGTGCCGGCAGAGGTAGGGTTCAAAAACTACAGCTAGGCACTTTGCCAAAAAAGGGTCATTTTTCACTGCGAAATTGAGGTGTGACCACGTTGCGTTTTGCGCCGTTTCCTGTCGCAGGCACTAGGCCGACCCACACAAGTGAGGTACCATTTTTCTCGTAAGACTTTGGGGAACGCGGGTGGGTGGAAATTTGTGGATCCACGCAGATTCCAGAACTTTCCACCACAGAAATGTGGGGAAAATGTGTTTTTTGGACAATTTTTTATGTTTGCAAGGGATTCTGGGTAACAGAACCTGGTGGGAGGCAGTCAAGTCACCCCATCCTGGATTCCCCTGGGTGTCTAGTTTTCAAAAATGTATAGGCTTGCTAGGTTTCCCTAGGTGCCGGCAGAGGTAGGGTTCAAAAACTACAGCTAGGCACTTTGCCAAAAAAGGGTCATTTTTCACTGCGAAATTGAGGTGGGACCGCATTGCGTTTTGCGCCGTTTCCTGTCGCAGGCACTAGGCCGACCCACACAAGTGAGGTACCATTTTTCTCGTAAGACTTTGGGGAACGCGGGGTGGGTGGAAATTTGTGGATCCACGCAGATTCCAGAACTTTCCACCACAGAAATGTGGGGAAAATGTGTTTTTTTGACAATTTTTTATGTTTGCAAGGGATTCTGGGTAACAGAACCTGGTGGGAGGCAGTCAAGTCACCCCATCCTGGATTCCCTGGGTGTCTAGTTTTCAAAAATGTATAGGTTTGCTAGGTTTCACTAGGTGCCGGCAGAGCTAGGGTTCAAAAACTACAGCTAGGCACTTTGCCAAAAAAGGGTCATTTTTCACTGCGAAATTGAGGTGTGACCACGCTGCGCTTTGCGCCGTATCCTGTCGCAGGCACTAGGCCGACCCACACAAGTGAGGTACCATTTTTCTCGTAAGACTTTGGGGAACGCGGGGTGGGTGGAAATTCGTGGATCCACGCAGATTCCAGAACTTTCCACCACAGAAATGTGGGGAAAATGTGTTTTTTTGACAATTTTTTATGTTTGCAAGGGATTCTGGGTAACAGAACCTGGTGGGAGGCAGTCAAGTCACCCCATCCTGGATTCCCCTAGGTGTCTAGTTTTCAAAAATGTATAGGTTTGCTAGGTTTCCCTAGGTGCCGGCAGAGCTAGGGTTCAAAAACTACAGCTAGGCACTTTGCCAAAAAAGGGTCATTTTTCACTGCGAAATTGAGGTGTGACCACGTTGCGTTTTGCGCTGTTTCCTGTCGCAGGCACTAGGCCGACCCACACAAGTGAGGTACCATTTTTCTCGTTAGACTTTGGGGAACGCGGGGTGGGTGGAAATTTGTGGATCCACGCAGATTCCAGACCTTTCCACCACAGAAATGTGGGGAAAATGTGATTTTTTTGACAATTTTTTATGTTTGCAAGGGATTCTGGGTAACAGAACCTGGTGGGAGGCAGTCAAGTCACCCCATCCTGGATTCCCCTGGGTGTCTAGTTTTCAAAAATGTATAGGTTTGCTAGGTTTCCCTAGGTGCCGGCAGAGCTAGGGTTCAAAAACTACACCTAGGCACTTTGCAAAAAAAGGGTAATTTTTCATTGTGAAAATGTGGTACGTCCACGTTGCATTTTGAGCCATTTCCTATTGTGGGCACAAGGGCTACCCACACAAGTGAGGTACCATTTTTATCGGGAGACTTAGGGTAACACAGAATTGTAGAGCAACTGTTATTACCTATTGACTTTCGATGCATTTCTGCCTTCCAAATGAAAGACAATGTGTAAAAATAAGTCATTTTGAAAAATGACCTATAATTCTCATGCTAGTATGGGTACTCCCAATTTCGGAAATGTGCAAATATCTACTGTTTCTAAAATCT
Source organism: Calotriton arnoldi (assembly GCA_963921515.1). NCBI lineage: Eukaryota > Metazoa > Chordata > Amphibia > Caudata > Salamandridae > Calotriton > Calotriton arnoldi. Next base: position 189,189 of record CAWUFW010014112.1, read on the forward strand.
ACATTTTGTTCCCATTTCAGAAATACATAGGTGTCTTTCATAACAATTTTTCCATGTATACATTTTCCCAAAATAATTGCTATATACCCGGTACTTAAAAAAAAATCATTGCAAGATGTTGCTCAATTATTGGCTCTGGGTTCGTCGGGTTCTTGGTGAACCTACAAGTCCTATATATCCCCACAACCAGAAAGGTCCAGCGGATATAACGGTATATTGCCTTCAAATAGCTGTCATAATTAGAAGAAGTTACAGGTGAAAACGTTGACACAAATGGCTGTTTTTTTCAACTAATTTTCAATTTTTCCTTTATTTAACTGTTAGTTTCTATAAGGAAAACTTTAAGGATCTACACAAATGACCCCTTGCTGAATTCAGAATTTTGTCTACTTTTCATAAATGTATGGCTTTCCAGGATCCATTATTGGTTTCATACCCATTTCTACCATTAACTGGAAGGAGGTTGAAAGCACAAAAATAGCAAAAATAGGCTATGTCCCAGAAAAATGCCAAAACTGTGTAAAAAAGTTGGTTTTCTGACAAAAGTCTGCTTGTCCCTGAAAGCTGGGAAGATGGTGATTTCATCCCCACAACCCTTTTTTGATGCCATTTGCAGGGAAAAATCAAGACGCTTTCATCTGTAGCCCTTTTTTGCCTTTTTCCAAAAAACCCCAAAATTTAGCTGTATTTTGACTAATTTCTGGGTCCCCTCCAGGGGAACCCACAAACCCTGGGTACCTTTACAATCCCCATGATGTTAGAAAAAAGGACGCAAATTTGGCATGGATACCTTATGTGGTCAAAAAGTTACAGGGGCCTAAGCGCGCACTACCCCAAATAGCCAAAAAAAGGCTTAGCACAGGAGGGGAAAAGGCCTAGCAGCGAAGGGGTTAATGCAGTAAAGGAAGCAATCATAAGTTGAAAACCATTAACTGCATTTTCACAAATTGTGACTAATATTGTTACAGTAGATGCAAGTGCCACTGGTCTGGGAGCTGTGTTGAGCCAATTGAAGGGAAATACTGAGAATACCGTTGCCTTTGCATCAAGACCACTTACTATTACTGAAACTAGATACTCCACTACAGAGAGAGAGGCCTTGGGATGTGCGTGAGCAGTTGAACATTTCAAGACATATTTATGGGGCAAACATTTTAAACTTAGAACGGATCATAAACCATTAATATCATTATTATCTAAAAATGGAGCAGGAAAAGCGTAATCTAGATTGGTAAGGTTGCTGGCAAATTTGTATGAATATAATTTCACAGTAGTGAACATACCCGGAATGCAAACTGTGCAGGCAGATTGCCTATCTATATTGGCTGGAAATGTGGTTTCTGATGATGAATTATTTGCACATGAGGAGTGAGTAGTTGCTAGGGTGGAAGATGTTGTACTTTCTATGGGACAGGTTATATCCAAAGAAGAATGGATGGTAGCTACTTCTGGTGATGAGACCATGAAAATATTGAAAGATTTTATTATTAATGGTTGGCCGTTGGAGAAACATTTATCCAAGGAATTGTGTGTTCATTGGAAAGTCAGGCATGATCTTTCGCTGGCAAATGATATTGTGTTGAAAGGCGAAGTAACTGTTCCTCCTGTTGGGATTAGGAGAAAGTTGATGTCTATTGCCCATTTGGGACATTTAGGACAAACCAATACTATCAAGAAACAAGAAAGTAAGGGATCAATTTTGGTGGCCATACATGGACACTGATATTACTTGTTTCGTAAAGGATTGTTCTATGTGTGAAGATTCTGACAAAACGCAACAAGTTACCCATTTACATTCATCTGTCCCCGAGAAGCCATGGAAAAATTTAGCTATCGATGTCTTAGGTCCTTATGAAGGTATTTTGAATGGCAAAGCATATATTATAGTAGTGATAGACTATTTTTCAAAATGGGTGGGAGTAAAATGGGTGTCACATGTGAATTCGGATGCTGTTGTTGAATTTTTAAAGGAATTGTTCAGGAGAGACGGTTTACTGGAGTATGTAGTTTCAGATAATGGTACACAGTTTACGTCAAGTTGTTTCACATCCTTCCTTAAGAAAGCTAATATTCAACATTTAAAGATAGCATTATATTCACCAAATATGAATGGCTTAGTCGAAAGGTTCAACAAAACCTTGGTTGAAGGTATTCAATTAGTCCTTAAAGCACGCTTGGTTGTTAGAAAACATGTAGTGGATCTTATTTGGTCTTACCATTGTACACCACATTGTACGACCAAATTTTCAACATTTCTTTTACTTAAAGAAAGGAAACCTAGACAAGAGATAAATCCTAGTTGGTTGAAGCCAAAAGAGAATATGGTTGATCTTAAAAAAAATTACAAATTAGTGAAAGAAAATTGTATAAGAAAAGAAAAGAAAAGAACTTGATGGAGGGAAGAGTTTGTAAACAGAAACGGTTGACTGTAGGCGATAAAGTTAAAATCAAGCTACCTTTACATGTAAAGAAAGGTTATTCTAAGTTTTCTGTAGTATTTGAAGTTTTGAAACTTGGGAAAACATTGGCCTATCTAAGCAATGGCTCATGGTGGCGTTTATCCAGGTTGGCCATAGTCAATATTTCTATGCAGAAAGAATGTAATAATTACAAAGTTCCTGATTTTAGCAGTGACACTGTGGAAGTTAAAATGTGGGATCTCCAAACTATGAGTCAGATGGTTTATCTAACAGTTCTAATTTGCAGGTTAGAAAGAGGTGTTTACCTAAAAGATTTGAGAATTTTATATTGTATTAATTGTACAAGTTGATAATTACACTTAGAAACTGTAAGTACGGTTCATATTTTAAGTACAATTCTGTATCATTCGTTTTTAATTGTTTATTTTTTTATTATAAGGAAGGGAAGGTATGTAGTAATGTAGAAGAATGTTAGATGTGAAGAAGTCCTAGTTCTTCACAGTTTGGGTACACTGTAATGTACAGCTTAGCTTAGCAGCTAGGTTTGTTATGTTATGTGTTGAGATGCAAGTTGGGTTCTTACTTCCAAATGTGTGTGAAGGCAGTTGATGCCGGAGTTGAGAGATGAGTGGATGCTCCAATAAAGCTTCTTCACAATTGTAACTTGTGGGGCGTTTTTACTACCACAGTACCCTCTTTGCATACTCCGGTTTGAGCCAGTTCAGGAAACCTTGCTTCCCGCTCTGGCACGAAACTGGGCATAGGACAGAGGAGTATCCTCCCCTCTGTCCAGCCCCTCTTCTGGGAGGGATCCCTGAGTCGTTCCAACCCTTTTGGGTATTTAAGGGCTCCCCCTTGGGTAGGTCCTCAGATTCGTCATGGAACAAGACTTGCCTCTGAAACCAAGACACTTATTGACCGCCTGGACACTTGGACTTCGTGGGACTTCGCCTGGAAACAAGACTGCATCAAGGAAGACTCCTACTGCTCCTGCTCTTGCTGTTTTGCACGTCTTCTGCCTCGTCTGTGTCTGTGCTTCGTTCAGGTTCTCCAGAAGACCTGTGGGCATCAAGGACATCCAAAGAAATCTCCCTTGGAGTGAAGGAGTCACTCCCCTGCATCTGCAGGCACCGCAACGAAGCTGACCAGTCTGCTACTCCTGTTGTCCTATGGACTTCTTGAGGCTCAACAACACAGGTGGTGGTTTTGTGGCTCTCCATGTCTTCCCTGCAATTTGGAGGACAGTATCCCTTGTCGGAGCCACTGGGACCAAACGCCTGGGGACCGCGTCGACTTACTGTTGCCAAGGCTTGTTGGCTCTGCACTCCAGAGAACTTCAGGCTACAAGAAGCTCTAGCCTCCGGCACCTCATCCCTCAAAGATTATTGTCCTCACTGCATCCCTTGCACTGTGGGCCTCCATCATTGGTGAGCTGCCTGAGGTCCTCTTGAGACTCCTATGCCTCTGGCCTGTGGGTCCTCTCGAGGGTCTTCTCCTGCTTGCTTGGGGCCTGCTCTGACTCTCCTGCACTTGATGGGTCCCTTGGACCTTGTTCGTCCCAATGATTGCATCTTGTCGTCTTCCACGCCAGATGCGGCTGCCAAGGCTTGTTGGTGCTACTGCCGTAAACCGACCACCTAGACACCGACATCCAAAGTTGGACAGTTCGTGTACCCGTCCTGGTATTCCTCAGTTTCGCCTGGTCCCCACAGCTGCAGCGACAAGGACCTCGTCAACTCTCCTGAGCTCCCTGCCAAGGGTGGGCATTGTGCTTCCGTGCCTCCTGGTCACCTCCGGGTGACATAGACTCTGTGCCCTCTGCTTCTCTTCTTTTCAAGAATCCACCCTTGGATTCCACCGGACATCTTCAGAGACTTCTCCAGAGACCTTTCTTCCTAAGTCTTCCATTGTCGTCTACGGGAGGTTCTGACGTCAGTTCACCACTATGCACCTGGCTTACCTGGTGCAGATAAACTGGTTCATTTTTTTTTTTTTTTTAAACAGAATTTTATTGATTTTCAGAAGACATATTGAAACATCTTACAAAGATTATTGGGATTGCGCACGAGTCTCATCTTACATCGTAATGTAGTTAAACATATTAACCTCAGGATGTCCAGCTGCAAACAATCATCAGTCCCGCTAATGAGCAAGGAAATAAGTGTTCATCCTAGCCCCAGAGTAATCCTCAGCCCTTTGTCCTTTAGTGCTTTGCAGTGCACGCTATTAGCTATGGATCTCCTCAACGTTCTTCACCGCAATCGATGCCCCAACAGAGTTCCCCCCCACCCCACTCCCCTCAAACATCCACCCTCCCCACCCCCCAGGCATGCCGCTGTATTATCAAAGCCTCCGCATGTGGGTGTTGGCCGATCCAACAGTACACAGTGTGTTCTATTACATTGAACCCGCCCTACTGGTGAAGCTGTGGGGGATGCTTATTGTACCGGTCAGTCCTATTATGCAGTCAGCAGACAGGGACACTAGATGTGCCAAGAGATCAATCTCCCGCAGGAGGGTCCTCCCCGTCAGGGTTTACCGCTTCGTCATCAGTCGGTTGTCGCAGTAGGTCCACTAATGCCACCCATGCCCTCGCGGCTTCCAACGTCTTTTCATTCCCGGTTCTTTGGGCCATTTGCAGTCTGAAGGTCCCTTCGCATTCTGCCCACTTCACAAGCTCCCTCATCCACATTGGCACGCTAGGGCCATTTTTCGCCTTTCAATGGCTAGTGATTTCTCTTTTAGCCAACACCAACCCCAAGTCTATGAACTTGCTAGTGACCTTATTCCTGGTAGTGTGAGGGAACCAGTGCAGCAAGCAACACCCTGGGGTCAGAGCCACTTCTCTCTCCGTCGTGGTCGCCAACCCCGCAGTTACCCCTCTCCAGAACTCTCCCAGACGTGGGCAATCCCAGAGCATGTGTAAAAACCCCACACCCTCCATGTTACACCTCGGGCAAGCGGTCGAGGCCCCAAAATATTCGTTAATCTTACTCGGGGTGAGGTATACCCTATGCAATACATAGAAGTGAATCAGCTGGAACCGCACATTTCTAGTGCTCTTCCAGGCCCTTTCCACAAGTTCTCCCCATGGTTTCTCATCAATAGCCTCGCCTAAGTCCTCCTCCCATTTAATGCGTAAGGCTGTCAGGGGTCGGCGTATCTCCTGCGTGAGGCGTCTATATAGGCAAGTGACCGCCTTAAAAGTTCCAGTAGCTATCACTATATATTGACAAACCATGGAAGTCTGGGGTTCCACTATCCCCTCCTGCCAATGCTTTCTGATAGCTGCTGTCAGAGCGGCATGTAGAAGAAAATCCACTCTTGGGAGGTCGTAACGCTCTAAAAGATCATTAAAAGGGAGCAAGGTATTTTCCTCATACAAATCCTCTATTGTGGAGATTCCTACCTCTCCCCATGCCTGCAATCTATGCCAATCCCCACCATGGGGTAGTGCCTCGCATACAGCTAGCGGGATGTCCGACGCATAGGGGCATCGTACCTGCGCCCGTCTGAGTGACCGGTTTCAGCACTTGCGCACCGTCTGCAGGTCCCAGGGGATCGCACGATCTCTCATTGGGAGGCGCAACAACACCCGGGAAAGGAGCCGCAAGCTCGGATCTTGATTCCCAAGGTCTTCTGCATTCCTGAACTGCCCTGCCATCCACTTCGTGAACCACTGTAATTGTGCTGCATGATAACAGGCCTCGAAATCTGGCACTGCAAATCCCCCCTCCGTTTTGACCTCATCATGGTGGTAAGTGCCACTCTCCGCCTTCCAGTGCCCCACAGAAACCCCGTAATCAGTGTATTGAGTTGAGCAAATATTCTGGGCGGAATCCAGAGTGGAAGCAACCCGAAGTAATAGAGGAGCCTAGGCAGCGTCACCATCTTTAATAATGCCACCCTGCCCGCTACAGACAGTGGGAGAGTCCCCCAGAACTCAAAGTTGCTTTTGGTGCTGCGTATTGTTCGCCCTATGTTGCCCTCCAGTAGATCTACAGGGGCATGGTATATTTGAGTACCCAAATAGGGCAGACATCTGCTTTCCCATGTCACGTCCTCCGTTTCCGGCGGCCCAACTCTATCCGAGTGCGTAGGGAAAGGCACAACTTGGCCCAATTTACCCTAAGCCCTGCGACTCTCCCCAGTAAACTCAGGAGATCTTTGGCTCCTCTAAGGGCTTCTCCTGAATTAGCCAGGTACATCAGGAGGTCGTCCGCATAGAGTGCTATATATTGGAGTTGTCCCGTCACCTCCAACCCCTGATAATAGCGGCCTGATCTAGCGTGCACAGCCAGAGGCTCCATTGCCAGCGCAAATAACAGGGGCGACAACGGGCAGCCTTGCCTTATTCCTCTGCCCACCATGCAGGCATCCGAAATCAGCCCTCCCGTCCTGACTCTAGCAGTAGAATTTTTATATAAGATTGCCGTCCATTCCACGAAATGTTCCCCCAACCCAAACGCCCTCATAACCCTAAAAAGATATGGCCACTCCTGGCTATCAAAAGCTTTCTCGATGTCAACTGCCAAAATGCATACCTCCTCCCTCCAGTAAGTGTCCGCTTCTAAGACTCGTAGAAGCCTACGTATATTCATCGCTGTATTCCTGGTTGGTATAAATCCCGCCTGATCCGTATGTATTAGCGTCGACATGTGTACGAGTAGTCGGCTGGCCAATACACGGCTTAATATTTTATAGTCCAAATTAAGCATGGCGAGGGGGCAATATGCAGTCCGTCCCAAGTCGGTTTGCCGGGTTTTAAAAGTGGAATGATTACCGCCTCCCTCGTTGAAGCAGGTAGACATCCTTCTCGTTTTGCCCTGCTATACAGCGCCACTAGTTGAGGAGCTAAGTATCTACATATGTTGAATAAAACTCTAATGGCAGCCCATCTGTCCCCGGCGTCTTATTCCTGGCCATATGTTTAATGGCGCTACGTACCTCCCCAATCTCGACTTCTCTACCCAGAGCTTCTGCTGCCTCAGCATCTACCTTTGGAAGTTCTATATCCGCCAGGAATCCCACCTCTTCCTCCACTCCGGGATCAAGCCTACTCTGGTATAGGGCAGTGTAATACTCCAAAAACTGGACGTTGATATCTTGTTGGCTATAGTAGATCTCGTCTTCCCGCCCTCGTAGCTCAAGTATTGTCGCCCCTCTGCACGCTGGGTTGGCCAGCCAGGCTAACAGTGCCCCAGATTTATCCCTCTCAGCATGGGCCTGGGCAATGTAAGCCTTATAATCGAAGCAGCACAACCTTTCTACTTGTGTTGCTAATACCTCCCGAGCTGCAAGGAGGTCTGCTTGCCTATCCATCCTCTCCGGCCTATCCTTTTCTATCTCCCGGAGTTGTTGTTCCGCGCTTTGTATGTCCAGCATAAGAACCTTCCAAACTCCTACCACTTCCCCAATGCAGCGGCCCCTTATAACAGTTTTAAAGGCATCCCATTCGATGAGGGGACTTGTCGCCGTATTGGCATTCTCTAAAAAATAATTCTCGATACCGGAACCTACAGTGGCCCGGAACACCTGATCTTCCAACGCTTCCGGTCGCAGGCGCCAGACAGGTATTTTAGGTCTAACCCGTATCCAATCTAATGTCACCAGCAGCGGGTTATGATCGGAAACAGTTCTAGTCAAGTATTCCCTTAATCTAACCCCCCCATGCACATCCGGGGAGCACAGGATCGAATCTAACCTAACATGTAGTTCGTGTAATGCAGAAAATAAGAGTAATCCCTTTCCTCCGGGAGTTGGGCCCTCCAAGTATCCGTCAGCCACCAGTGTTGTTGCCAATCACGTCTAGCCTCTGCAATTCTATGTGTGGAAGCGTCAGGAAGTGGCGGGTGTGAGCGGTCCAGTCTAACATCAGTAATACAGTTAAAGTCACCCCCTAGCAGTACCGATCCTGTCAATACTGACGCTAGTGACCGTGAAAGCTGCGCTAAAAATGCGGGCTGGTCCACGTTAGGGACATAGAGACTCCCTATCACTATATCCCTGCCGTCTAATCGCCCCGAGAGCACCACAAACCTGCCCTCCGGATCTATTATTTGCCTGGTACCCAGACTAGAGTTCCCCTGGCAAAAAGCCGAGTATGTAGTATAAAACACCTGCCCCCTCCACCTCCGCTGTATGCAGCTCCTTCCTTCTGTGATAAGTGAGTCTCCTGTAAAAGGGTGATCTGCACCCCTCTCCTGACCAGGTATGCGTGTATTTTATGGCGGCGCAACATGGTGTGCATCCCCCTAACATTCCAAGATATACATTTAAGACCTATGGCGGGTCCCATTGTACCAGTCGTGTCATATCTTTAGCAATTTCCCCCACAGCGACATGCCTGGTCCCAAACAAAATCCCCTCAACAATAAGAACCCCCCAACACCTCCTCCCCAGGACAGGTACAGGCAAACAAGTTCCCATCCAAACTAGAACGTGTGAACAACTATTCAGCGTAAGCTGACCCTGCTGGACCCAGATCCAGACCCAGATCTCCCCCAGGCCACCCCCCCAACCTCTTAGGTCAGTTGAGAGCCCCAGTATCTGCTTCAGTGCTATCAGGTTGCTGCTATAAAGCGGGAGTCACAGCAGAAGTCAACTCGCAGTACCATAAAACCCTCTTACATACGACCTGGTGTGCGAACTTCAGACTATTTCATCTGCTGTTTGAGGAGTGACGTCCGTGAGCACAATCTCAGAGTCTCCGCTTGTGCTACCTGGGTGGGAGCTTTCATATCTGTCCATGCCATGCTCGCTGGTGGCCGATTTCGGGCAAGCGCCTCCATGACTAAGTTCTGCTACTGCCTGTAAAGCTTTGTGCCGCTCTAGTCGGCGTTCTTTAGGTGAGGGAGCTCTTGGAAGATGCGGCGAAGTGGTCGGTGTCCGCTGTGTCAAGTCCGGCGATGAAGTACGAGTTTCCGTGCTCTGCCGGGCCTCCAGCCATTCCCATGCGTCATGCGGGGTAGTAAAGAAATATGTATCTGATTTATCGATCACCCGGAGGCGCGCCGGGAACAGCACGGCATATGGGATTTGCAACTGCCGGAGTTTCCGCTTGATGGCCATAAAGGAAGCACGTTGGCGTTGTACTTCCCTGGTGAAATCCGGAAAGATCATCACTCTATTATTCCCAATCTGCAAGTTCTGTTTCTCTCGGGCTTGCTGCAATATGTGGTCCCGATGCCGATAGTGAAGTAGGCGCACCACCAGCGGTCGAGGAGGATCTCCAGGTTTGGGTGGTCTAGCTGGGACCCTGTGGGCGCGTTCAAGTGCATAGAAGGAGGAGAGACCCTCCGGGGCCACCTCCGCTCTAAGCCAGCTCTCCAGGAAGTGCACTGCATCAGCCCCTTCCTCTCGCTCCAGAACTCCCACAATGCGTAAGTTATTTCTGCGGGAGCGACCTTCGCTGTCCTCCGCTCTCACTTCCAGTATCTTGAGCCTGGCCTCTACAGTTTTCAGAGAGCGCTGCAATGTGGAAACTGCTTCCGGGACCTCCTCCAGATTCTTCTCATTGAGTTTCACTCTCTCTTTGAGCTTGCGATGGTCGTCTTTCAACAAGTTGAGATCTGCCCCTATGGAATCTATCTTTGTCTCCAGGGCTTGTCTTGAGGAAGTGATGGCCTGCATAATATCCGCTAGGGTTGGCCCTTCAGGGGCAATACCTTTCCGCCTCTCTGCCGTCTCGTCTTCATCATCAGTGTGCTGGCCTGCCTCTTCCACGTTTAGGACAGCATATCCCTTCTTTTTGGACACTCTCCCCATTGTTAACAGTCTGCGCGCTCCCACTGGGCTGCTGCAGGGCGATGCCAGCAATGTACGTAGATCACTGGCAACCGATTTGGCGTCAAAGTGGGGCAGGTCTTTGGATCTGGCTGCAGGCAGATGAGTTTCCCGGCCTCCGGGCTCTCTGCAGTATACGCAGTCCTCCGAGGTGCTACTCAGTTATGTAGGTCCTCAAATAGTGCTTATAGTCGCTCCGCCTGCCGTCTCCTCAGCCCCCCTGTGCCTGCCATATACACCCAGGAGGTGATTCAGGGCCGCGCCATATTCAGCGTGATTGCCTCCACTCTTCCATGCTCTCTGGGCCAGTCCTCTGCTTAATAAAATATCTCTGTGCTCCCACAAGTGCTTTTCTGCAGCAATGGGGCTCAGAGGCGTAATGATGTGTCCCAACTAGCCGGTCGCAGGTGCCCCACTACAGCCCTGTGTCTGCGCCTCATCTGCCGTGGACCTCTCATCCAGCCCCCGGTGCAATTCAACGGGCTCGCACTCCCAGGTTGGCAGCCACTTTTCGCCCCTCAGAGTTACCGCTCAGTCCTCCCTGCGTAGTGGGGCTGGCCCAGTGCCTTCTCACCTCTCAGTGCTGCAATTCAGGTTACGAGGCGTACGCTCCAGCGCTCCTCACATGGTCAGCATATATTGGCTTCATCGTCCGGCGCTCCTTCACCGCAACTCCCTGGTCTGCCGCGCACCTCTGCTGTTGTCAGGGCCCGTTACCACAGTCCACAGCCACCATTTTGTAGGCGCAACACACGCTGCGATGCCCAGGAGATCGCGCCCGTTAACCTCATCCCTCGGGCCGCCGCTCCCACTACTCTCCGCCGTAGTTCTGCACTCCTCACCCCCACCAGGCAGCTCGCACACACAGCTCAAGTCCGCCGCCTCTGATCTCGGTGGAGGGCGCCGCTTCAGAGCCTGGCCGCCATCTTGGAAGCACCGCACTCGGTGCTCAGTCAGGGAATTAACTGCGTTTTCACCTCGTCAGAGGCACCAAAATTCCCCGCTAGCAGTCCAGCCTGGGCACCAGTAATTCCGCCATCAGTATTGCGGCAAGGGGCCTCACTGTTGGACCAGGATCATTGCTGTTAGGGGAGAGCCGCGGACGGAGCTCCGGAGTCCGCTTCCCCTCACATTGCCATCTAGCCACGCCCCCCCCAGATAAACTGGTTCATGTGGCATCCACGGGTGGTGTGGCTCTCCAACCTTCCGTCCCACATACGGTTTCTTCGGGAGCCTCTGGAAAGGGTCTTTTTTCTTTAAAACTGCAACCGCGACTTCTCCATTGACCTCCATTGGGCACACAGCCTTCGTGGGATTCCTGGGTACTTACCTTGGATGGGTCCTGGTTCTCCCAGCTCCTCTGAGTCCTTTGGTCTAAGTTCCATTCTTCTTTGCAGTTGGCATTTCACTTCTTTAGTATATGGTTTGGTCTCCCCTTGGAGACCAGTGCATATTTGTACTACTTACCTGATTTCTTTGAAGTATTTTCATGTGTACTGTTGATCTCTCTAGCTAGGAGATATACCAATGTGATAGTGATTGTATTGTGCAATAAGTAGACATATTTTTTATAAACACTGTGTGTTTTTTTTTATCTGATCTACATTACTAATTAAATGTGGTAAAACAAGCTGCTTAACACTCCTTCAAGATAAGCCTGAAGGCTGCTCTCCACAGCTACCACTTTGCGAGCCTAAGGTTATCAAAGACCACTAAAATCACCATAAGGGTTGCGTGGATTAGTGCAAGGTGCATCACTCTTTTAAGTGTGCACCATATACTAAGCCATCCTCCAACATTGGTGCACAGTGGTTGGGATTAAAGCCTGCACTGTTTTACCACTTAATCAAGTGAAGGTTACATGAGAAACCATCACTAGCTAGGCACATATAAATACTTTATCAAGTAAGTTCTACTGAACATTTTGGATTGGTTGCCAAGGATCTTAGCACAACCCTTTCTCCAATCTTTGGAAGTTTAGAATCACTAGGGTAGGTAGGTACACTACACCACACTACAACTACTATCATGTCTCAGGTTGGTGAGTCCAGTGGGGCTCAACCCTCTATATACAATGGTCTTCGGTTCTAAGAAACTTAAGACTGGTAGCAACCCTACCAAAGAATATCTCTTAGAGATGATCCTGCAGGATGACCTCCAAATTCCTGGTAGGTCAGAGGGGCAGGATAACTTGGGTATCGGTGGTGATGCTCCAGAGGAGAAGTCAGGGGTGTCCAACCCATTTGACTCCACTTCGAAGTTCGACCAGGAGGATTCTGAAGACCCTTCACTGGTGAACAGTAGTCCTCCAGGGAATAGTACTGATGGTACAGAGGGAGGCCCTAGAGGTGGGTCCCCCTTTATTTCTCCTGGGAAGGTACAAAGAGTTCAGAGGAGGTCCAGGTCCTCCTCTTCCACTTCAGTAGGGACCTCCATCTCTAGCAAGAGGGAGGACCCCTTAGAAAGGGAATACCACCGACTCAAATTTGAGAGTGACAAGCTCAAGCAAGAACAGTTGGCCCTAGATAAGGAGACCCTAGAAGTCAGAAAGCTAGGAAGAATTTGGGAGTAGAATCCCATGGTGGCAGCACTAGTGAACCTAGAGTCAGGGAACCCTCATTTGACACTAGGAACTTGAGCAGGATAGTCCCTACTTACCAGGAAGGTGATGACATCTATGGATCGCTGCTCTAGAGAGGCCCTGTAAGGTACAGAAGGTCCCTCGTGGGCAGTGGCAGCTATCCTGTGACTCTCCTTTACAAATAAAAGTAGAGACAAAATTTAACTGTGAGGGAAAAGATGCTGATAACTACAAAGTCTTGAAGAGTGCACTCATAGATGGGTTTGAGTTAACCACTGAGTAATTAGGTGTGAAGTTTAGAGAAACACAGAAGACACACACCTGAGACTGGGTAGATTTAATTGATAGTGCTATTAAGGCTCTGGAAGGCTGGCTTCATGGGTTTAAAGTACATGATTATGAAGGACTGTACAATTTACAAATGAGGGAGCACATCCTAAATAACTGTCAAAACTAGCAACTGCACCAGTACCTGGTTGACTAGGATCTGACCTCTCCCCAAGAATTGGGAAGGAAGGCAGACAAATGGGTTCGCACCAGGGTGAAACAATGGTCTCATGGTGGTGGTAACCAGAAGAAGCAAGATTCTGCTAAGTTTCAAGAGAAAGGTGGGTAGAAATCTAAAGAAAAGAAAGAGTCTTCAGAAGGTCCCCAAAAATCTTCCTCTGGGAGTGGGTCCCAATCCTCTTTATCCTCTGCTAAGAAACCTTGGTACTATTTATGTAAAGAAAAAGACCATAGGGCAAAATATTCCAGATGCCCTAAACCTAGCACCACAACTACTACTACTCCTAAACCACCTAGTGCCCCTAAAAGTAGCACTGGTAGTAGTAGTACACCCAAGAATGTAGCTGGGTTCACCTTGGGTATTGAAGTGGGTTCTGGCCTAGTCAGGAGACCCACTCAGGCTGTCTTACTCTGTGAAGGTTGCCGCTACGAGGCCTCAGGGTAGTAACGCGCTATAGAAATTTAATTTCATTCATTCATTCAAAAGAAACAATTGATGGACGGAATGCTGGACAATGCAAACATTCACCCCCAGTCACAAGGATCTGGGTTAAATCCATCATTCTTTTGCTCACCACACCACCCCAGTTTGGACCCAGCCATATGCAAATCAGTCTTGACCCTGTTCCTTGTGGGAACAGTCCAGCCCCAACTGCCAAGCCAGGTCCTCCCTGAACCGGAAACAAGCACCCTGGGACCGGTTTCAGGCCATCACCCTTCATCAGCCAGGCTAGCTAGAATCCAGTGGTGTAGTGAGCACTGGACTCACATCTGAGCATACCCTTCCCACTTAAGGCGACAAATGCAAAAGAAACAATTGATGGACGGAATGCTGGACAATGCAAACATTCACTCCCAGTCACAAGGATCTGGGTTAAATCCATCATTCCTTTGCTCACCACACCACCCCAGTTTGGACCCAGCCATATGCAAATCAGTCTTGACCCTGTTCCTTGTTGGAACTGTCCAGCCCGAACTGCCAAGCCAGGTCCTCCCTGGACCGGAAACAAGCATCCTGGGACCGGTTTCAGGGCATCACCCTTCATCAGCCAGGCTAGCTTGAATCCAGTGGTGTAGTGAGCACGGGACCCACGTCTGGGCATACCCTTCCCACTTAGGGCGACAAATGCAAAAGAAACAATTGATGGACGGAATGCTGGACAATGCAAACATTCACCCCCCGTCACAAGGATCTGAGTTAAATCCATCATTCTTTTGCTCACCACACCACCCCAGTTTGGACCCAGCCATATGCAAATCAGTCTTGACCCTGTTCGTTGTGGGAACAGTCCAGCCCGAACTGCCAAGCCAGGTCCTCCCTGGACCGGAAACAAGCATCCTGGGACCGGTTTCAGGGCATCACCCTTCATCAGCCAGGCTAGCTTGAATCCAGTGGTGTAGTGAGCACGGGACCCACGTCGGGGCATACCCTTCCCACTTAGGGCGACAAATGCAAAAGAAACAATTGATGGACGGAATGCTGCACAATGCAAACATTCACCCCCAGTCACAAGGATCTGGGTTAAATCCATCATTCTTTTGCTCACCACACCACCCCAGTTTGGACCCAGCCATATGCAAATCAGTCTTGACCCTGTTCCTTGTGGGGACAGTCCAGCCCGAACTGCCAAGCCAGGTCCTCCCTGGACCAGAAACAAGCATCCTGGGACCAGTTTCAAGGCAACACCCTTCATCAGCCAGGCTAGCTTAAATCCAGTGGTGTAGTGAGCACGGGACCCACGTACAGGCATACCCTTCCTACGTACGGGCATACCCTTCCCACTTAAGGCGACAAATGCAAAAGAAACAATTGATGGATGGAATGCTGGACAATGCAAACATTCACCCCCAGTCACAAGGATCTGGGTTAAATCCATCATTCTTTTGCTCACCACACCACCCCAGTTTGGACCCAGCCATATGCAAATCAGTCTTGACCCTGTTCCTTGTGGGAACAGTCCAGCTCGAACTGCCAAGCCAGGTCCTCCCTGGACCGGAAACAAGCATCCTGGGACCGGTTTCAGGGCAACACCCTTCATCAGCCAGGCTAGCTTGAATCCAGTGGTGTAGTGAGCATGGGACCCACGTCTGGGCATACCCTTCCCACTTAGGGCGACAAATGAAAAAGAAACAATTGATGGACGGAATGCTGGACAATGCAAACATTCACCCCCAGTCACAAGGATCTGGGTTAAATCCATCATTCTTTTGCTCACCACACCACCCCAGCTTGGACCCTGCCATATACAAATCAGTCTTTCCTTGTGGGAACAGTCCAGCCCGAACTGCCAAGTCAGGTCCTCCCTGGACCGGAAACAAGCATCCTGGGTCCGGTTTCAGGGCATCACCCTTCATCAGCCAGGCTAGCTTGAAACCTGTGAAGGTGGCATTGATCTTGTTACTCTTGTTGTAAGTCCCACTAACATGGACAAATACAGACAACAGCCTCTTATCAATGCACAGGATGCTGAAGCTTACAGGGACACAGGCGCCAGTGTCACTATGGTGACAGAGAAACTTGTATCTCCTGAACAGATCCTACTTGGTCAGATTTGCCAAGTGATCAATGCTAACAATGTCAGGACAGATCATCCCATGGCAGTTGTCAATCTCTGCCGGGGAGGGGTACCTGGCCCTAAAAGAGTTGTAGTTTCCTCCGACCTACCCGTAGAATGTCTCCTGGGCAATGATTTGTAAACTTAAGCCTGGTCTGAAGTAGAATTTAGGACCCATGCGGAAATGCTATGAATTTCAGCCAGTGTCTTTGCTGTCAGTAGGGCTAAGGCCAAGAAGTTAGACACTGAAGGAGCCCTGCATCATGAAAAATGGACCAGTCAAATTCCAAGAGAAGGAGCAGGAAGCTCCTTACACTATCCAACTCTGTAAAGTCCATGGGCATCACTCTAGACAAAAATCTGGCAATGAAAGACCATATCAACAACCCAGCCAAAGGAGCGCTGTACACTTAAAAATATCAGGAAAATGAAACAGTTTATTCCACCGGAGGATTTTAAGATGGTAGTGCAGTCTCTTGTCCTCTCAAAACTGGATTATGGCAACGCCATCCTCACAGGAACTCCAAAAACCCACCTTGCACCCCTTACAACAGTTCTCAACATGGCTGCGCGGCTATTAACAGGTGTTAAACGATTTGAGCACATTACTCCGGCTTTAAATAACCTCAACTGGCTTCCCATTGAAGGGAGATGTATCTTCAAGACTGCTTGCATCACCTACAACGCCCTGCATACCCACAACCCAAACTACCTTGATTCCAAACTCTCCAAAGCAGGAAGAGCCAGGGCGCTGAGAAGCTCCAACTCACTTCTTCTCATCCCTCCCAAACTGAAAAAGAAATCTTCACAGACTCGCTCATTCTCTGGTAATGCTCCTAGGTTCTGGAATACACTTCCCAGTGACCTCCGCTGTAACCCATCCTTCCCATGATTCAAATGGGACCTTAAACTCCTTCTATGCAACAAATACTTTAATACTCATTCTAAATAGGCTTTGCTCCCAATTAAGTCACACAATCCTTCCAGTCCTTATAGGCAGGCGTATGATTCTGATGTTTTTTCAGCTTCCGCTTTGTCCTTCGCCTTAATCCTGTTTTTAATGTCTTGTAAAGTTCTTGACTGCATAATCTATTCCCTTGACATGTTTATTTTGATAATTACCTTTATGTTGTTGATCGTTCTATTTTGTATGTTCTTCTATGTAACAACACGGATCGATATGTAAAGCGCTCTGACACCTTTGGGTCTAGCTATCGCTATATAATACCTATAAATAAATGTAATAAATAATTAAATAAAAGTGTTATCCTCCTCACAGATTTCCAGTAAGAATCAGTCTCCTGATGGAGAAGATCTCAGTACCTGTGAAGGAACTGCCCCAGAGGAGCTTGGGCCTGACAGGGCGGTTCTTGAGGGCAGTGGGACCTTTCAGGGAAGAACTGAGTCTGGAGCAGAAGGCCTGCCTCTCGCTGCTGCTGAGGAAGCAAGAAATGTCAGTGGGTCCCATAGAACTTATTGGGAAGATGGGCTTATGTATTCTGAGAGTAGAGACCCTAAGCCTGGTGCCACCAGGAGGTTGGTTATACTTCATATGTTCAGGGGATTCCTACGGACCCTAGCACATGACATGTCCCTTGCAGGACATCTTGGACAAAGTAAGACTTGGGACAGACTTGTTACTCACTTTCATTGGCCTCACATGTCTGAAGATACCAAGGAGTTTTGTCGCTTCTGTGTCACATGCCAAGCCAGTAGCAAGTCAGGTGGCACTACAAAGTCCCCCTTATTCCCGCTACCTGTGGTTGGGTTCTCTTTGAGAGGGTAGGGATAGACACTATAGGTTCCTTAAGCCCCCCAACAGTGTCTGGACATAGTTTTATCTTAGTGGTTGTGAGCCATGCCACTAGATACCCAGAGGCCATTCCCCTTACGATCACTACAGCTCCTTCAGTGGCTAAGGCCCTCCTGAGAATCTTTTCCAGAGTTGGGTTTCCTAAGGAGGTATTGTAAGACAGAGGTGCCAATTCATGTCTTGCTACATCACAGCTATGTGAAAAGAGTGTGACGTCAACTACAAGTTCACCACATCCTACCATCCTCAAGGCAATGAGCTTATTGAAAAGTTCAACAAATCCCTCAAAGGTATGATCATGGGACTCCCAGAAAAACTGAGAAGAAACTGGGATGTCTTGCTACCTTGCCTTCACTATGCCTACAGAAAGGCTCCACAGAAGGGGGTGGGAAACAGCCCATTTGAACTTCTGTTTGGACATCCAGTTAGGGGTCCATTATGTCTAGTTATAGAAGGATGGGAACAACCTCTCAAACCTCCTAAACAGGTCATAGTAGACTATGTACTGGGCATCCGTTCTCGCATGGCTGAGTACATGAAGAAAGCCAGCCAAAAACTTTGAGGCCAGCCAGGAGCTTTAGAAAGCTTGGCATTACCAAAAGACTGTACGGACTGTTTACCAAGCCAAGACATAAAGTGTGGGTGTTGGAGCCTGTGGATCCAGCAGCTCTCCAAGACAATTGGAGTGGCCCCCACACCATATTCGGGAAAAAAGCCAAGGTTACCTACTCAGTTGGCCTAGGTACTCCAAGAAGGCGCCACAGGGTACTTCATGTGAACCGCCTAAAACCTTTTGTTGACAGGTCAGACATGAGCTTGCTCATGGCTACTGATGAGAGGCAGGAGGATGAGAGTGACCCCCTCCCTGAACTCTTCTAACACAAACCTGCTCATGGATCAGTTGAAGGTGTAGTCTTGGCAGACACCCTCACTGATCAACAGCAAGCTGATTGCAGACAAGTTCTCAGTCAGTTTCCTGATCTCTTTTCTTTGACACCCAGTAAGACTACCTGGTGTACCCATGAAGTGGACACAGGTGGCCACCTGCCTGTAAAGAGCAAAATTTACAGAACGCCTGACCACGTAAGAGATTGCATCAGGACAGAGGTCCAAAGGATGCTGGAGTTGGGGGTCATTGAGCCTTCAGATAGCCCTTGGGCTAGTCCTGTAGTCCTTGTGCCAAAACGTCACACCCAAGATGGTAAGAGAGAGATGAGGTTTTGTGTTGACTATCGAGGACTCAATGCCGTCACTAGGACTGATGCCCATCCACTTCCAAGGGCAGATGAATTGATTGATACTTTGGCCTCTGCCAAGTATCTCAATACATTTGACCTGACTGCTGGTTATTGGCAAATCAGACACTCTGAGGATGCCAAGCAAACTACAGCATTTTCAACCCCAGTGGGCATTATCAATTTATTGTGATGCCTTTTGGTTTGAAAAATACACCTACCTCATTTCAGAGACTGATGAATAAAGTCCTAACATGTCTGGAAGCCTATGGTGTAGCATAGCTAGATGATATAGCTGTCTTTAGCTCCACCTGGGAGGATCACCTGGTCCACCTCACAGACCTTGCAAAAGACAGGCCTCACTATCAAGGCCAGTAAGTCCCAGATAGGGCAGAGCAAGGTTGTGTACTTGTGGCACCTTGTAGGTGGAGGCCAAGTTCAAACATTTTAGACAAATTTCAGACCATAATGGACTAGACTGCACCCACTACCCAGACTCAGGGTAGAGATTTCTTGAGCCTGAATGGGTACTACATAAGATTTGTTAAGGGTTATGGATCCATAGTGACACCCCTTAATGATCTCACCTCCAAGTAAATACAGTGGGCAGGTCGCTGTCAGAAGGCATTTGATGACCTGAAGCAAGCCATGTGCTCTGCACCACTTCTGCAAAGTCCTGACTACTCGAAGCCATTCATTGTCCAGACAAATGCTTCTGAGATAGGGATAGGTGATGTGTTGTGACAACGTAATGCAGAGGGCCGGGATCAACCAGTAGGTTTTATCAGCAAAAGGTTGTGACCCAGGAAGAAGCGTTGGTCAGATACTGAGAGGCAGGCCTTTGCTGTGGTCTGGGTCCTGACAAAGTAGAGGCCATATCTGTTTGGCGCTCACTTAATTTTTCAGACAGACCATAAGCCCCTCTTATGGCTTAAACAAATGAAACCCCCAAAGTTTTGAGGTGGTCCATTTCCCTACAGGCGATGGACTTTTCAGTGGAACATAGGCCTGGGAGTAACCATGCCAACGCAGATGGACTTTCCAGATATTTCCACTTAGAAAATGAAGACTCAACTGGGCAAGATTAGTCTCATGTCCTTACGTTTGGGGAGGAGGGTGGAAGTTGTGTAGGAAAGTAGGATCTGCTTTCATGGTTACCCCCACTTTTTGCCTGGCCTCAGTGTTTTTGACTATAATTTTCTGAGATCCTGCAAACCAGGACCTCAGCATCTGTGCTCTCTCTTCCAAAATGGCTTTGGTAAGTACTTTTGTACCTCCACATTTGGCTACTGGTGTACCCTTATAAGTCTCTAGTATATGGTACTAAGGTACCCAGGGCATAGTGTGAAGAAGTTCAAATGATGCAGGATGGTAAAGACAGGATCTTCTTTATTAAGCTTAGAGATATAACAACGTCCTAGCCACAGGGCAGCCAGCAGCAACTGACTCCCAGTCCTAGGTAACCAAGGCAGAGCCTTCATACATTCTAGATTACTAAGGTAATAAGTTCTATGTAGAGAAACTCATTAATACAGAGTAATGGGAAAGCATTACCACACACCTTCCCCCCAATACAATATATAACAAAGACAAATAAGATAAAATCCCTTCAAAACATAGCTGAGAAGTTTATGCGGACTTTTGCGGGTGCGAGTACTCCTACGCAGAGGAGGAACTTCTTTAGAAGAAATAATTTTTTTATTTTTGTCAAAAGCAACACAAGAACGTACAGGAGAAATTCTGTTTAAATTCCAAATACGGCCATCATCTAGTCGAACAGCATTAAAAAACAGTTTGCTTACAGTGCGAGGAGAGGAGAATTTTGCACTACCACACTTCTGAGGCATACGTACCCTCACACGGTCGCCCACACTAACTAAGGTGCGAGAAACTGCAAGTCTGTTATCAAAGTTGACTTTTCTCTTAGCAGACTTGAGGTCTTGACGGGCACGCCATTCAGTATCCTCACTACTGTCATTATCAGTACATTTCCCTCTCATCCAGGTCTGAAACATATAAGTATTAGGAGTATGACCTCTGAACAACTCAAATGGAACCTTCTCAGTGATAGAATGTGGAGTTAAACGGTATACCATAACACGCTCTGCAATAGCAGTTTTCCAGTCACGGTTTTGTTCCTTGGCCAATTGAATTGTTCTTTTTAGAACACGGTTGAATCTCTCTACCATTCCGTTACTTTCTGGATGATAAACAGAGCAACGTTTGTGTACAATTCCTTTCTTGGCCAAGAACTCTTCCATTTCTCTTGATACCAGCTGTACACCATTGTCTGTTAGGAGAGATTCAGGAAGACCCTCCCTACAAAAAATGTTCTCTAAAAACTTTATGACATCTTTAGTTTCTATACTCTGAGTGACTTTGATTTCCGGCCATCGAGAATACATTACAACTAACACAAGAACATAATATTGACCCGTCTTGGAGGTGACTGGACCCAAGAGATCTAAGGTCACATGTTGCCAACAACGTTTAGGAGCTTCTCGTATAATCATTGGTTGAACTCTGGTTTTACAAATTTTATCACAGGCATTACACTCGATGCAGTCTCTCACCATGCGTTCAACCTGCACATCAATTCCAGGCCACCAGAAATGAAGACAAACCCTCTCCTTGGTTTTGGAGATGCCCTGATGTCCCAGATGAGCTAAACGGACTATCTTTTGCCTGAGGGAAGTCGGAGGAACAAGACGCGTTCCCCTCCAAAGTAAATCATCATTCAACGAAAGTTCATTTCTTACATTCCAAAACTTTCTAGCACCTTCAGTCAAAAATCTGATACCAGTCCACCCTCCTGAGACAAATCGACATACATTAATTAAATCTTGGTCATTTTTCAAAGAGTCTCTCCATTCTGACTCAGAAACAACCCCTTCAACCACCTCACATACTTTAAAATCATCAATTTCGCAGGTATCCTCAGGGTCGAGAGGAATCGCAATATTTTGTTTGGAAACCAGGCGAGGAAGACAGTCTGCAACTTTGTTATCAACACCCGGAATGTATTTTACAACAAAGTTAAAGTCCTGAAGTGCTATGACCCACTTACATATCCGAGAGGAGACAGCATCCAATGACTTTTTACAGAATATATCCTTTAGGGGCTTGTGATCTGAATGAACAACGAAAGAGGTACCTCAGAGAAATTTCTTGAGCTTCTTTATTGCCCAGAAAATGCACAACGCCTCTTTTTCAATTACAGAATATTGAAGTTCAGGGCCAACAAGAGCTCTTGAAAGAAATAGCATAGTTTCTTCCTTCCCATCTCTGATCTGTTTAAGAACAGCACCTAAACCATGTGAACTGGCATCAGTGACAAGAATAGAACTAGAGGATGTGTCAAAGCTCTGTAGAGAGGGAGCAGCACAAAGGGCTTTTTTAACTCCTTCAAACTCTAACTGGCACTGGGAAGACCAGGAGAATTTCATACCTTTCTTTAAGAGAGACCTAAGCTCAGATGTACGACAGGCAAACTGTGGAACAAATTTGTTGTAATACTCCGCCATACCCAGGAAGGTTACTAGTTCATCCCTGGACTGCGGAACGGGCAGTTCTTCAATAGTCTTCACAAGACGCTCTCTAGGCCTAACACCCTCACTGGTCAAACAGTGACCCAAGTAATCAATTTCTGAGAGATTAAACTTGCACTTGTTCTCACGTAAAGTTAGACCTCTCTCACAGAAACGTTCAAGCACACATCTCAGTCTTGCATCGTGTTCGCTCTGAGATGAGCCATGGATTAAAACATCGTCTTGGTATATCTTGACTCCCTCCACCCCACTCAGAACATCTTCCATGACTCTCTGAAAAACGGACGCTGCAGAGATAACCCAAAGGGAAGACGTGTGAACTTGAAAGTTCCAAAAGGGGTTATAAAGGCAGTCAGGTCCATGGATTTCTCATCAATTTTTACTTGGTGGTATGCTGCACGAAGATCTAAAGTGGAGAAGATGCGTGCATCCCTCAGCTGGGCTAACATTTCAGTTATATTTGGGAGGGGGTACTTGTCAGCGACCACAGCACGGTTGAGAGCACGAAGGTCCACACATAAGCGAACCTCACCTGAGGCCTTACGTGCCAAAACCACTGGAGCCAACCATTCGCTGGCCTCTGTTTCAACAATAATGCCTTCTTTCTTTAATTTCTCAAGTTCATTAAGCATAGACTCTTTCATAGCTAAAGGTACACTGCGTACTTTACATGTGACGGGTTGAGAATCAGGTTTTAGTACAATTTTGTGAGTGTAGCCTGAGAGACAGCCCAACTTCTCACAAAACACTTCCTTGAATTCAGAACGTAGAACGCAACTTGAATCACTCACATTCGAAATAATACTAGTGTTCAATTCACTTACACTAGAAATAACATTTGCACAACACTCTTTTGGCTCAGATTTTGGAGAAGCAGATTGTGGAGAGATTGTGCTTTGCACGCGTGGGTTCGCATCCAATCCTCGTCGCCAGTGTGAAGAAGTTCAAATGATGCAGGATGGTAAAGACAGGATCTTCTTTATTAAGCTTAGAGATATAAGAACGCCCTAGCCACAGGGCAGCCAGCAGCAACTGACTCCCAGTCCTAGGCAACCAAGGCAGAGCCTTCATAATTCTAGATTACTAAGGTAATAAGTTCTATGTAGAGAAACTCATTAATACAGAGTAATGGGAAAGCATTACCACACATAGGTACACCAGGGGTCTCCAATGGGCTGCAGCATTGTGAGAAAGTGCCTCTTTTGCATGGCTAGCCCCCACTTTTTGCCTGGTTTTGATGTGAGTTTGAATGCAGTACACAGGGTCACTTCCAACCAGGTCCCCTGTGCCAGTGCTCCTTCCCAAATTGGTACTTCTGCCCCCGTAAGTCCCTAGTAACTAGTACCCTGGGTACTTAGGGCCTGGGAGCTGAAGAGGGTCCCTTGGGACATCCCTCACTGGGACCATGCCACTGCCCTTGCAGCCTGCATGCCCCTGTGAGGGGGAAAAACGTAAAAGTCGACATGGCACCCTGCCTGGGTACCATGCCAGCTAACACTGTTTGGCAACATGCGTAAGGCACCCCTCTAGCAGGCCTCACAGCCCTAGGGCAGGGTGTACTATGCTACAGGTAAGGGCATATCTGCATGAGCAGATAGGCCCCTACAATATTGGGCACCGTTTCCCAATATTGTAAGTGTCAGTGGAGCCATAGAGAGTACATGGGCTGAGAACTCGACAACTTGAGTTCCCAGCACTATGATGGCTTCACTGAATACAGGAGTGTTTGGTACCATATTAGTCCTCTCAATAAATCCACACTGATGCCAGTGCGGGATTTATTGTACCATATAGCCAGAGGGCGCCTCAAGAACCCCTACCACCCATGGTGTGGTCTCTGACCGGCTGTAGGCAGCCAGCCACCACCAGACATATTTCTGGACCCCTGGGTAGAGAGCCCCTGCTCTCTGGGACCAGAAACAATGCCCATCCTGGGCAGAGGTGTCATGCCTCCTCCCCCAGGATGGGCCAGTGCTCGAAGAGGGAAGCTTCAAAGACCTGCCACCTTTGTAATACGACCCCCAGCCTCTGCTGCTAGCAGCAGATGGCGGCCCCTGATTTGCACCGCCACTTTGGGCAGGAAAACCGGCGAGAAAATTTGAATAGGAGGTGTGCCCACCTCTGCCAAGCCCACCCCTAAGGTGAGGGGAAGAGAGGTGAAGCACAACTTTCAGTCACCACCATCTTGCAGATGGGGGGTCCCCTCCAATCAGGGCTAGGTCTATGCCCCCTCCCAAAGGAGGGTGGCATAATACAGGGTGTAGTCATCCCAGGTGAGAGGTCTATTGGCCCTACCTTCTACTCCCCTAAAAAACGCCCCCGCAATGTAGTATTTAGGTGGCTCCCCAGACCTGGTCCCCAGATCCGACGACCTAAGAAGCAAGAAGACGACCCTGCAGAGAAGACTAAAGACGACGACTGCCTTGATCCCATCCCTACCGGCCTGTCTCCAGCTTCTGCGAACCTGCGACCCCTCTTGCAGTCAGCGACCTCTGAAACCCTGGGAGAATTGCTGCCTTCGACAAAGACTCCAATCTACAGCGGACAGTGGACCTGTCCAAAAAGAAAACTCCAAGAACCGCCACAGTTGAGGACCGACACTGGTGTAAACGCGACTCACTACTACCAAAGATCTCCCAAAGACCGCTGTGGTAGAGGACTGACACCTTTGTCGACGCGACTGCACCCTGCCCGAAGAAAGCACCGCAAAAGGACGACCTCCACAACATTGAGGGATCCACTCAGCCCCCAACCCGAGCAGCCCACAGCTCCGTGCCGTCTCCTCCACCGCCTGCCTGACCTCGACCTCCCCAGGATGATTAGACGACGGTGGAACCCCATCAGATCTACAGCCACCGAACGAGACGGTAACTGTGTTGGCTGCCGGCTGAAAACTATCTCGCTCATTGCCCCCGCTGACCGCGAGGGTAACTATCCCTGCCAGTATTGACTGCTACGGAGAAGATACTGAAATCTGCACCATACGAACAAGTTACTTACCTTCGGTAACGCTTTTTATGGTGGATACAGTATCTGCCTGTGGATTCCTCACCTTTTGAATATCCCCCTGCGCCAGCATTCCGCGGAAATTTTTCCTAGCTCTCCACGCCGACGAGGTCGTCACGAAGCCATGGCTCCGCACGCGGCACCGCATGACGTCACCGGAGCCATAAGAGGACCACGTCGGCGTGATGACGTCAGTTCCACCCATTTTTTCCGTGCCACCGAGGCAAACGGGCGGACCGACCAAGAGACAATGCATACATAGTACACAGTATTCACACAAATTACACAGTTTAAAGTGAACAAAGGAAAGCAAAAGAAAGAAAGCATTTCCTACAAGTCTACACAAAGGCAAATAGGGGCAATACAAAATGACAATATGAGATAACATATTAACGAAAACCTCTTTTAAAGGTATAAAAGGGTGGACAACGGGGAGGCGGGTGGGTCAGTGAGGAATCCACAGGCAGATACTGTATCCACCAGAAAAAGCGTTACCGAAGGTAAGTAACTTGTTCTTCTGATGGATACATCTGCCTGTGGATTCCTCACCTTTGGAATAGAATCCCACAGCAGTCCCGCTCCCGGAGGAGGGTGTCCACCCTTTTATACCAAAAAGTCCTGCAAAACAGAGCGCGCAAAATGGCCATCCCTCCTCACTTCGGAGTCCAAGCAGTAATGCTTCGCGAAAGTGTGGAGGGAGGCCCAAGTTGCCGCCTTACAGATGTCCAACACAGGAACACCCCTGGACAAAGCAGACGTAGACGATTTAGCCCTGGTAGAGTGTGCTCTAATGCCTACAGGAGGCTCCTTACCAGCCAGAGCGTAGCAGATCTTGATGCACAAGATGATCCACCTGGATAAAGTGCGCTTGTGCACCGCCTTGCCCTTCATACGTCCAACATAGCCCACAAAGAGCTGATCATCCTGACGGAAGTCCTTTGTTCTATCAAGATAGAAACTAATCGCCCTCTTAGGATCCAAACGGTGCAGCCTTTCCTCCTCCTTGGAAGGGTGAGGGGGAGGATAGAAAGTAGGAAGGGTAATGAACTGCCCTAAATGGAAGGGAGTTACAACCTTAGGCAGAAAAGCAGCCCTGGTCCTGAGTACCATCCGTTCAGCATGTATGGTCAAAAACGGGGGATTTGAACTCAAAGCTTGAAGCTCACTCACCCTCCTAGCCGAAGTGATAGCCACAAGAAAGACCGTTTTGAAAGTCAGCAGTCTTAAAGGACAGCTATGCATAGGTTCAAACGTGGAACCCATTAAAAAGGTTAACACTAAATTTAAATCCCACTGGGGCATAATAAAATGAGTGGGCGGGAACATGTTAGTAAGCCCCTTAATGAACCTTAAAACTATTGGAGACTTAAAAAGAGACGGCTGAACAGGCAGACAGAGATATGCCGATAAAGCCGACAAGTATCCTTTAACAGTGGCCACAGCAGAACCCTGCTGGGCCAAATGAAGCGAAAAACAAAGAACATCAGAAAGATGAGCTTTCAAGGGATCAATAGACTTCTCTCCGCACCACTTAGCAAATTTTGACCACCTGTAGGAGTAGATAGACTTGGTGGAGTGTCGCCTGGCCGATAATATAACATCCACCACGTCAGGCGGGAGAGAAAAATGAATTCAGGTTGCCCTGCTCAATCTTCCAGGCATGAAGGTGCAGGCTCTGGAGGTGGGGGTGAAGAACCAGCCCCTCCGACTGCGAGAGGAGGTCTACCCTGAGAGGGAGACGGAGCGGAGGGTGCGACGAGAGGTGAAGAAGGTCTGTATACCACACCCTTCTTGGCCAATCCGGGGCGATCAATATGACTTGGGCCCGGTCTTAGCGAATCTTCCTCAGAACCCGAGGAATCAAGGGTATGGGAGGAAACGCATAAAGGAGTTGAGAGCTCCAACTCAACTGAAACGCGTCCCCAACGCCCCTGCAACGGAAACTGGAGACTGCAGAATAACAGGCAGTGCGCGTTCTTGAGAGTAGCAAAGAGGTCCACCCAAGGAGTCCCCTACGTCTGGAAGATGTGCTGAACTACCTCCGGATGAAGCCTCCACTCGTGGTCGGCGGAGAACTGCCGACTGCGACTGTCCGCACGCTCGTTTAGCACCCCGGCCAGATGATTTGCCATCACGCAAATCTGATGGTCCTGAGCCCAGGACCAAAGTCGCAAAGCCTCTCTGCAGAGACGGTACGACCCCACTCCTCCCTGCTTGTTGACATACCACATCGCGGCAGTATTGTCCGTCAGGACTTGAACTGACTGACCGCGAAGGGAAGGGAGAAAGGCCTTGAGCGCCAAATGTATTGCCACAATTCCAGAAGATTAATATGAGACAACCTTTCCTCTGGAGACCAAAGACCCTTGATCTCCAGATCCCCTAGATGAGCACCCCACCCTAGGGTAGAGGCATCCGTTATCACTGTGGCCACCGATGGAGGAAGATGAAAGGGCTTTCCTTGAGACAGATTGCCCTCCACGCTCCACCAAGACAGATCCGCCGGTTTCTCTGGAGATCCTGACAGACTCCTGAGATCTCCGTTGTGCTGATACCACTGCCTGCGGAGACACCACTGGAGCGCCCTCATGTGCCAGCGTGCATGGTTGACCAACAGAATGCAGGAGGCGAACAGACCGAGCA
The DNA here is from genome assembly GCA_963921515.1 of Calotriton arnoldi. Lineage (NCBI taxonomy): Eukaryota > Metazoa > Chordata > Amphibia > Caudata > Salamandridae > Calotriton > Calotriton arnoldi. Next base: position 217,282 of record CAWUFW010014112.1, read on the forward strand.
GGCGTAGGACCTTCAGAACTGGAACAACCGCTCCATTGTGGAATAGAGGGATCATCTCCTGAATGTCGCAGAATTCTCTGTGGAGGAGGAAATGCTCGACACACAGTAGTGTCCAGTACCGCCCCTATGAACAGGTTGCGCTGAGAGGGCACCAGGTGAGATTTGGGCACATTGATTGAAAAACCCAAGTTGAACAACAGTTGAGATGTTACCCGCAGATGATGAAGCACCATCCCCGGTGACTCCGCTTTGAGCAGCCAGTCGTCCAGGTAGGGGAAAACAGGAATCCCCGACCTCCTGAGATGAGCTGCCACCACCGCCATCACCTTTGTGAAGACTCTAGGTGCAGTAGTAAGACCAAACGGGAGGACCGCAAACTGATAGTGCTGCGACCCAACCGTGAAACGGAGATACTTACTGTGCGACTTCAGGATGGGAATGTGAAAATACGCATCCTGCAAGTCGATCGACACCATCCAGTCCTCTTGCTGCAGCGCCAGAAGAACCTGAGCAAGGGTCAGCATCTTGAATTTCTCCTGCCTCAGGTAAAAATTCAAGATCCTGAGATCCAGGATCGGACGTAACCTGCCGTCCTTTTTGGGGATCAGGAAATACCGGGAGTAGCATCCCTGACCCCTTTCCTGCTCTGGAACCACCTCTATCGCACCTTTTTGTAACAGGGCAATAACTTCCTTTTGAAGGAGAAGAAAATGATCCTCCGTGCAAAACCCCTGGCAAGGAGGGTAAGGAGGAGGGAATTCCCTGAAGGGAAGGGCGTACCCATTCTCTATGAGATCTAGAACCCAAAGGTCCGAAGTGATCAATTTCCAATCTCGTAGGAAATGGGTAAGCCGGCCTCCCACAGGACCTACATGATCCGGGATGGCGGATCTAGGGCTGCTTCCCCGCATTCCCAGGAGGGGCTGGGGAGGTAGAGGAGGAGGAGGAGAGATGGCGACCGGCTCCACGTTGGCGACCTCTGCCCTTACCCCTACAGGACCTATACAAAGGGTTTTGTTGTTGCTGCTGCTGGTGAGGCTGTCTGTAGCTCCGAAAGGAAGACCTCCCGAAGCCTCTGTATCTCTTAAAACCATAACCTCTCGATTGCGCTTGCAGACCCAAAGATTTAGCCGTGGCCTTACTGTCCTTAAATCTTTGCAAGGCGGAATCAGCCTTTTCTCCGAAAAGCCTAGACCCATCAAAAGGCAGATCGAGAAGGGCAGCCTGCACATCGGGAGAGAATCCAGAAGACCTCAACCAAGCATGTCTTCTTGTTGCAATGGACGAACCCATCACTCTGGCCACAGAGTCCGCCGTGTCCAAGCCAGACTGGATGACCTGGCGAGCTGCAGCTTGAGAGTCTGCTAACACCTCACTCAGATTTCCCCTATCTTCCTCCGACAACTTTGGAAGAAGCTGTTTGGCAGAGTCCATTAAGGCATGAATATATCTACCCAAGAGACAAGTTGCGTTGGTAGATTTCAGTGCCATGCTAGCTGAAGAAAAAATCTTCTTCGCAGACTGTTCCATTTTTCTTGGAATCCCTGTCGGCGGGAGCTATGGAAAAGCTCCCTGTAGACTGCTTCGAGCACGAAGCCTGTACCACCAAGCTCTCAGGAGAGGGTTGAGAGGAAAGAAAACTGGATCTCCAGGAGCAGGCCTGTATCTTCTGGACACTGGCCTTGAAACCGCAGGTGCAGAAAGAGGGTTGCGCCAAACATCAAGTATCGGCTCAGTCAGAGCATCATTAAAGGGTAAGAGTGGTTCAACCACCGAGGATGGAGAGTGGAGTACCTCGGTAAGAAGATTAGGCTTATACTCAGCCGTAGGAAGTTGCAAATCTAAAAGTTCCGCAGCCTTCCTGATCACAGAATGGTACGGAACAACCTCTTTCGAGGGGGAAGCCTTCTGAGAAACAAAGTCCCACTCAGGAGAAACATCAAGTCCACTTGCCTCACACAAGTCCTCAAACACATCCTCTGTGTCATACAGTTCTCCTTCCTCCCTCTCTTCCAACTGGTACTGCTCCTCTTCCAACAACCTCTGCGCCTCTCTCCTCGAGCGCATCTTCGGCTGCGGCGTCGACGGCGCCGCGCGCGGCGTCGATGACTCCGGGAGCTGCGTTGAAGGAGGATCCATCGCCGTAACCGGCGCCGATCGAATCCGTGAATCTACCCGAGATGGAGCCGGGGATTCCCCATACGGCGTCGACATCCTCGGAGCCGGTAAATGCCAGGACAACGTCACTGGCATGAAGGGCACAAAGGGGCCCTGTGGGTACTGTTGAGGCACACCCAAATTAAATGCCATAGGACCCATGGGACCCGAAGGTGCACCAGAGGGGTATGAGGCCCTGGCGAAAATGCCATACATAGCATTGAGAAAGCGTGACGGGTCTGAACCCGGGGCCGGGAACTGAGGAAGTTGGTCCGGCTCAAGATCCATACAAGGCACCTCTGGAAACGGAGCCGCTGGAGCCACAGGCGGAGCCGCAGGAGCCGAAGGCACCTCAGTATCAGCCGGATTCGACACCTCCTCTGAAGCAGGAGAGAATCTCGGCACCGGAGAACGCTCCGGAGTCCCTTGGTATGACGGGGAATGAACCGGAGTCGCCTGAGGAGACGCCGATGGAGAAGGAGAGATAAAGTCCTAAACTCGACGTCGAGGTGCCGGAGAAGGCGATCTCGAAACCACAGCCTTTGTCGATCGGCGTCGAGAAGTATGTCTCTTCTTCTTCTTATGCCTTCTCTTGGAGTCATGCGAAGTCGAAGACTTGGACTTCGACCTTTTTCGACCCCTTTTTTCTTTTCTTGCCTTGGCCATATACAGCTTGGCCTCCCACTCCTTTAGAGCCTTCGGGTTCATCTTCCTGCAGGAAGAACAGCCTTCGACGTCGTGGTCAGACGACAAACACCAAAGACAGTCTTCATGCGGGTCCGTAATAGACATATGTCCTCCGCATTCCTTACAGGGCTTAAAGCCAGACTTCCTCGGGGCAGACATGCCAAAAGAGAGAAAGATACAATCCAAAATACAAAGTATCCAGTCGAAAGTATGGAGAGTCCCAGAAAAAACTGTTTGCGTCGACAGCGCGGAAAAAAGGGAACTGACATCATCACGCCGACGTGGTCCTCTTATGGCTCCGGTGACGTCATGGGGTGCCGCGTGCGGAGCCATGGCTTCGTGACGACCTCGTCGGCGTGGAGAGCTAGGAAAAATTTCCGCGGAATGCTGGCGCAGGGGGATATTCAAAAGGTGAGGAATTCACAGGCAGATGTATCCATCAGAATGCTGCAGCAGTCCTCCACGACCGACTCTGCACTCAGTGTTGGTCTGGCCACCAGAGGACTGGAACTGCAACTTGTATGCTCGCTTTATACATCCCTCAATTGTTTTCCTCCACAGGATTATATTGAACTGTACTGAAATTGCACTGTCAACTTCTGTATTGCGAAGACCTTGGTCTTAAAATAAAGTACAAACCAGGTATATTTTTCTTAAATTGGTCTGGATCTCCTTCTCGAGTCATGTGTCCATTATTGATCACTGTTATGCAATAAATGTCTTACACTCTGTGCTAGGCCTAAGACTGCTCGCCCACACTTCCACAAATAGAGCACTTTGGGTTTTGTATTGAACCCTGTACACTTTTGGGGAAACCCTGTACCCTGTGCTCTGTATTACCAACTGGTGGCAATATCATATACAGAGCCAGCTTCCTACAAGCATGTATTGTGCCACCCAAGGAAGTCCACTTAAACTCAGACTGCAGGCCTGCCATTGCAGCTTGTGTGAGGTGGCGCTTGCACCTCTCACGACAGATATATGTTTTCTTATATCGGAGTTCACTACACTTAAAACCTATAAATCACACCTTTGGAAAGCCCTTCAGTCCTGAGGGCAGGGTGCTTGGTTATAAGTGTGAGGGTGCCCCTGCATGAGCAGGACACTCCTACAAAACACGGGGTCGATTCTCCAGGATTTGTAAGTGTGGTCAGCCATTTTAAGATATATAGTAGACATAAGTCATTACGAGATGTCTAACTTTAGAATGGCTGCACCGAACCTGGTCATGTTTAGTATCATTATAACCACAATTCAAGAGGGGGGGGACAAGGAGCTGTTAGAAATAGGTCCTGTACCAATGCTCCTAAAGACAATGCAAAACACTATGAATGGTACCAGTTCCTAGAGAGAAAAAGAAAGAAAGAGAGCGCTCAGCAGCCCAGGTCGATTGCGAGTCAGGACAGGTGTCTCCAAAATTAGGAATGGGTATGCAAGAATGGGGAGTGGTACTCCTGTGTGTGTTGTGCCCTCATCAATGATTATGCTTTACACTCGTAAGGGTGTGTGAGGGCACAACACACACAGGAGTACCACTCCCCATTCTTGCATACTCATTCCTAATTTTGGAGACACCTGTCCTGACTCGCAACCGAACTGGGCTGCTGAGCGCTCTCTTTTCTTTCTTTTTTCTCTCTAGGAACTGGTACCATTCATAGTGTTTTGCATGTTTGGTATCAAACATGTTTGAATCATACCCCAACACCGATTCCGGAGTTGGAGGTATGATACCATGTACTGGGAAGCCCCTTAGGGGAGCCCCCTGTACTCCCGGTTACAGCCTATAGGGTCTGCTAGCAAGCTAGTGCTGCTGCCGACCACAGGCACTATTCTGCCCTCCTGCTGCTGAGCTTGAGCAGGGGAAGGTAGAACAATAGGTTTACTGTCATAGGGAGGTGTGACCACCTCCCAGGAAGGACTTAGTGTATTGGGCTGGGGTGGCTGCGCTTCCAGCGCCACCAGACTGTATTGAAGGGCACATTTGGTGTCCTCCTTACATTCACCGGTATGAGTCAGTTCAGGAACCCTTGGTTCCCGCTCTGGCACCAACCTGGACAATGGACAGAGGAGTACCTTCCCTCTTTCCAGCCCCTCCTCCGGGAGAGATCCCCCAGTCGTTCCAACCCTTATCCTTTTGTATTTAAGGGCTCCCCCATGGGTAGGTCCACAGATTCGTCATGGAATAAGACTCACCTCTGAAATCAAGACACTCTTCGACCGTCTGGACACTTGGACTTCGTGGGACTTTGCCTGGAACCGAGACTGCATCAAGGAAGACACCTGCTGCTCCTGGTCTCGTTGTTTTGCAAGTCTTCTCCCTCGTTTGTGCTTCGCTCAGGTTCTCCAAAAGACTTGTGCATCTGTAGACACTGCAATGAAGCTGACCGGTCTGCTGCTCCCGAGGATCAGAAACACAGGTGGTGGTTCTGCATCTCTCCAGAGGCCTGACCTGTCTTCCCTGCAATTTGGAGGACAGTATCCCTTGTCAGAGCCGCTGGGACCAAACCCTTTGTGCACCGCGTTGACTTGCCATTGTCAAGGCTTGTTGGCTCTGCACTCCAGAGATATTCGGGCTACAAGAAGCTCCAGTCCCTAGAAGACCAGTGTCCTCGCTGAATGCCTTGCACTGTGGGTTTCCGTCTTTAGTGAGCTGACTGAGGTCCTCTTGCGACTCCTGTGCCTTTGGCCTGTGGGTCCTCTTGAGTGTCTTCTCATGATTTGGTGGGCTCCCCTGCATGCTCGGGGCCTGCTCTGACTCTTCTACACTTGGCCCTTGCTGGTCCCAAAGACTGCATCTTGTCGTCTTCCACGCCAGTTGCGGCTACCAAGGCTTGTTGGTGCCCCTGCCGGACACTGACCACCTAGACACCAACAGCTGACATGGGGCAGCTCGTTTATGGCTTCTGGTCTTCCTCAGTGTCGCCTGGTCCCCACAGCTGCAACGACAAGGTCCTCGTCAACTATCCTGAGCACTCTGCCTAGGGTGGGCATTATCCTGCTGTTCCTCTTGGTCACCACAGAGTGGCATAGACTCTGTCCCCTCTGCTTGTCGGTTTTTCTCTTCAAGAATCTACCCTTGGATTCCACCAGATATCTTCAGAGACTTCTCCAGAGGCCTTTCTTCCTAAGTCTTCCATTGTCGTCTAAAGGAGGTTCCGACGTCAGTTCACCCCTATGCACCTGGCTTACCTGGTGCAAGTAAACTAGTTCCTGGGACATCCTGGGGCAACCTTGCATCCTCCAAAGGTTTTCTTCGGGGTCCTCTGGAAAGGGTCCTTTTTCTTTAAAACTGCAACCACAACTTGTCCATTGGCTTCCATTGGGCACGCAACTGTGTTTCCACTCTGCACACACCCTCCATGGGGTTTCTGGGTACTTACCTTGGGTGGTTCCTGGTTCTCCCAGCTCCGCTGAGTCCTTTGGTCCAAGTTCCGTTTTTCTTTGCACACTACACTACATCATATCCCAGAAACGTTTGCTCCTTTGCATCATGGTACATGCAGTCCACAATTTATGCTCCCCTCAGTGTTGACGGTGTCCAAATTGTGGACTACATGTACCATGATGCAAAGGAGCAAACTTTTCTGGGATATGATGTAGTGTCCAGCCACACCCTTTTCCCTGCCCAAACTGATTCTCATGACCTCCTCTTGTAGTGTAGCTCCTATTTCCCTAATAGGCTGTGCGCATTGGAATAATATACCCTATAGGCTTGACATAGGACTGAGGTCGGTATGTCCCTATCGAGTATATTAAACTTAATTACTTGTGCCAGCTAGCTCAGAGGCCACTAGAAACTCCTTGACAAACAAGAAGGGAGTAGTTTCTGGCAGCCGCAAAACATGACAACTTTGTTTCCCTTGGAAACAATAGATAACTATTTCACTCAGCTCACTCGTGCATACTTAGTTTTCCTCAAAGTTACACAGAAAGAATAGATGGGCGTTTCAATAAAAGATTTATTGAACAGTCTTCTTTCTCGTGTAAGTAATATGTGCTGTTATGATCACAAGACAGTATGCAAGATAAATAATGTACAGCGTAAGCAGTAGAAATAAATAATACTATGCTAGCATGATCTTTAGTAGATATTCATTTACATAAATAACATGGACTAAAAATGCGAGTACTCATACGATGCGTTTTTAAGCTAGTTCTACCCCAATGTACCTAACCTAACCTAGGTGTAGGGAGAGGAATGAAGTAGGTGAAGTATTCCTTACTATGGTACACTAAGAGTATGTTAAGCCTAGTATGCCAAGAGTCCCTCTAGGTTTCTAGTCAGCTCCATACCTTAAGAATGAGAGAGGTGGGAATCTCTTGCCAGACTCGAACTCCAACACCCCGCGAGGGAAGTCAGATCACTGGAAGCTGGACTCTCTGCGTGCAGGGATGACAGCGTCTTCTCAGTGCGTCAGGCCGGGAAACGGGCTCCTCTGAAGTCGAGGTCTCCTCTGATTTACAAGGGCTAGGGAAGGTATATTTATACCTGAGAGGTACCTCAGAATGTTAGCATTGACGTGAATCGGACAGCGGAACACGTCATGAATGAACCCCTAAGGTATAACGGTTCATGCATAATAGATGAGTCCTTGAAGAAATCAATAGTCCTGTGCTAGGGAAACTCCCGAAGCCTAAGGGTCTGTTCTTCAAGAACTCGTTGTGACGTTAGGGTGGACGGATGTCGGAGACCATGCCTGTATTTGGAGTGCACGGTTTAATGCCTAAATAAGGACTTGGATTTTATGCCTATATAAGGGCAGGGCGAATTGTGCCTATATAAGGACATGATACAGGAAAACCTATATACGGACACCCTAAGAGGAATACAACACCCACTCCACTTTCGTGTGTACGATAATAATAAAATGCTAAACATTTAAAATGCTAAACATTAAATGGAGTACCGCATATTTAAAAATATTTCTTAAAAGCATTAAAAAACATATTAAAAATGCAAAAGGTACTGTACATATTAAGCATTGCTTTTCATTTCAGGCATATATTTGGAAATTAAATGCAATTTGAATGAAATAAGCAGTAATATTTACATTTGACAGAAAATGATCGATAAGTTGTTCAAAATCAAAGTCTTTTCATGTCATGGAAATTAATTAACTTTTAGACAAATAAGATGACAAAGTGTCTGAGGAAGTACCGCGAAGTCCGTACTATAAGAATAGTTCTACTTCAAGCAGATTGAATTGCCATTTAGTTCGAAAAACGGAAAAAAGTTCAATTTGGGAAGAGTTCCAAGTTTTTGAAATATGAAGGCCAAATTTTACTGTGTCTCTGGTACACTGTGGGTTGAATCAGAGTCAGTGTACGGGTCTGGTGTAAACATGAGATCATCTATTTCTGTAGACAAAATATCATCCACTGTAGTTGGTGACATTCGGAACACCTCGTTTAGTAGATTAATTGCACAGAGATGTGAAGCATCGCTTTCAGCATAGGATGCCGCAGCAATGTTCGCGTCCGTTGTTACCTGTGTGCCTGTAGATCCATCTCGTACCTCAGCATCAGCCGGAAGCGCCTGTGAGATCTCAATGAATGCCGTCATCAGGATTGGTATCCTCTGGGGACAACACAGAGCATGGGCCGTTATCGGGTCCAGTAGAGTATCGATATCCGTTGGCGTTGCTGATGGAAATGTTAGACAGGTGTCTAACACGCATTCTTCACCGCATAGCAGGCATCGTAGAACAGGTAAGATGCAATCTTGCCAGATTTGTCTGAACGACAGGAACCATGTGGTATTAAGGTCCCGTAGACGAGTCATGCCCAAAGTTGTACTATTCGCTCACTGCACTTTCGTTCAAGGAGATCTTTCTCCATTTCGCTCGGAGTGATGTCTGCGAATAGGCTGGCCATAGCGTAATAGCAGGAAGAGAAACAGAATTCCGGCAACAAGTGCTAGAATTAATGGTATGCCACCAAACACCGAATGTGCAAAGTTCGGGATGATTCCGAGTATTGCCTGGAAAGGTGCTAACAGACCGGAACAGATGCTCTTAAATACATGTACAATTCCGCTTGTATCAGACATGTTAAAGATACGTCCTATCATTTCCACGAAATGTATAGGGCAGTTTGTACGTATTAAAGTCTGTATCTCAGCCGAAGTCCTTGCTACTTGTAGATCATAGGTTTCTTTGGCCGAGGTCAAAGGCACTGTTTGCTGTAAAAGCATGGCTTTCATTCTGCTTAAAGTATCAAATCTTATAAAAGAGACGTTCAGCGAAGGCCACAAAGGCGACTACCTGACTGTGTCTATTAGGGCAAACAATACTTGCATACAGCAAGTGACCCTGGAGTTGACCGTTACTAGATATGGGATGCCTGGCAACATGCCGCAGCAACTCTGATCATTCAACATGAGGTAACTCCCATTAGAAAGTTGTCCAAACGCTGGATTAATCACAGCAGCTGGTGTACCCTGCTGATGGCAAGACAAATTTGCCACAGAACCATTACAAGCCCCGTGTAAAGAAATGTCCTGACATATAAAGTGAACCGCTCAGTGCACTTTTTACAGTGTGTACCGCTCAAAAACACTTCACGATCCCCACTCCAACATCTATATGTATACAGTAAATTCCAAGATGTCTTAATGTATTCCTTACCCAACCTTTCATATTTGCCTGCTTGCATTTGTTTGAGGCAATACTGAAACTGAAAAAGTAGTCACAGGTAGTGTGATTTTGCCATGAATGAGCCATTCTGTAGCTGGTTTTTCTGCCACTGTGAATGGTAACTTTTCCAGTTTTTCAATGCTCAGCACTGTATACTTTGCTCCAGTTCGATCTGTTTATCAGTTAGATTGTATTCTGCAAACAGAGCTGACGTGTTGATAAAACGCCAAGGCACATAGCCCGCACGCAAAGATTGCAGCGTCCAGTTTAATAACACAATAGAACGTAATTGAGACTGGCCTTGCTGTAACATGGCTAAATCTTGTTCTAGTATGTCGATAGCAGAGGATACAATGCCGTTCAATGAATATATTCTGGAGGACAAAGTTGTTAACCCATTGTCGACCACAGTGAGTGTTTTCTCTAAATTAATACGATTAAGTTCACGTATTCGTTCTGCGGCCTCCATCTGTGACACTTTCCATGCTTCATTATAAGCAGCATAAATGCCGGCATATATGAAACGTTTTTGACGCGGTTTTCTTGGTCCAAGCAAGAATTCCCTAAGGTCTGCGTCTTCTTTAAGTAAGGATAAGTGTTGTTTCACATCCTGTAGTGTAGATTTCTGCAGCCAATCGAGGCATAATTTTCCTACACTGTATGTTGTTACTACCCCGGATGCTGTCTTTGGACGTATCTTGGGTCTGGCCTATGAATAGTAAAGCCCTGAGTTTTATTCAGGAATCTTTCCTGACAGTTGTTCGTGTCTGTGGGCCAGATCAACCATTTTTTCCAATCAGGATTAGATCTGTTGAGTTGTAGTATTTTGTCAACTGTCACCGCTGCCTGTGTATTGTTATCACTTGCAGGTGTTGGTACAGAAGGTTTTTTCATCTCTTTGATCTTGGCTATTCCAAGACAAGATGTTTGTTGGACAGTTTCATCCAAAAACATCATTTGTTCAGGGATGATACAGGCTCTAAATAAAGCTTCGATCCCCTGCACTTGCCAATCTTTAGTACCCCAGACAGTTTTTGTGTCTATTGTGTCTTTCCATAAGTCGAAACCTTGTCTAGACAGTTGGGCAATAAATGTTGCAGAGTAAATCTGTTTTGTATTAGTTAACATAATTTTCAGTCCTGTTTTGTTTACATTTTTATAGTAAAACGTTTCTGGATCAGATATATTGTAACCTGAAAAATATGGAAACTTGTTAGCAAATGTTTTTGAACTACCTTGTGGTGGTGTAGGACAATGCTCCCATTGGTTAAACATAAACACATTTCTAGGGTATGCAGATTTATGCAAATAATGATGACCGTAGTGGTTATAGCAATACAGCTGTTCATAGTCTGATGAACCCTCTAAATATTCATTTTTAGAAAATGCAGCAGATTTTTCTAGGTCAAACATTATGTCGTTAACAGTCTCAAAGTCCCAATCATCTGAATAGGTACTGGATGAAATGAGATCACTTAGTGAAATTTTAAACAAATGTGGAATGTTCAATTTCTCCGTCGGGCCAAAAATATCAAAATCTGTTTTGTCCCACACTATACCATCCTGTATAGGAACGGCTGTGATGTTCGCTGTTGACAAGTCCCTTGCTTCACGATGGGAAGATTTATGAGGTTTCAAAAGTACGTTCACATCTTTTCCTTCAATATTCACATGGATGTATCTGCCATTTATAAGCACGCTCATAGTTGTAACCAAAGCTAGCCAAAGCAGGAAAACAAATAGTCGAGAAATAATCCAGAGTTCAATCCATGGGGAAACCAGATAAGTCTTTTTCAGAAAGTGAAGAAAGTCTTGTACTTGCTGCTTGAATTTTAATGATGCTGGCGTCGTTTCAGGTTCACTTGGATCTTCTGAGAACGTATCAAAGTTAATGAAATAGCCAGAAGCAGTTCTGTCAATTGTTGGAATTGCATCAGGATTTGTAGAAATCGCTGGAACCAGTTGATCACTTGCTACATTGGTGTAGACAGGTGTATTTGGATGAACTGTTACTTGAGTTTCAAGAGGGATGAGTTCCATAGCATTGTTGCTTAGTCCTTAATCTGTTGCTGCTGAATTCTCGATGGTTATCAGTCTTTCAGTCTGAACCTCTTGGATAGTAGCGAGAGGAGTGCGTCTGCTACTAGGTCGGAGTCCACGAGGCCTACTATTTAGTATTGGCCACACACTGTGGTTTGATGAGGTCGATGGACACAAATCTTTTCTCCTTTCTTCCAGCAAGGGGCGGCAGAAGTACTGTTCTTGTTCCTTGAACTGCTAGGACAGGTACTGGTTGTCTGTAAGAAGGTCCAAATTCCTTCTTGTCCGCAATTTTTTCTCTGACTAGATCCCCAACTTTTGGAATCCAGACAGGCCTTGCTGGGACCGCCGGTTTTTCCCCAGTGGTGGTTGGCTGCAGGAATACGTTGCTGCTTTTCGATCTTAGTTCATTGAGTTCCTGTAAAACAGCCAAACATTCTTTGATATCAAACGGTTTATTTTCCACCACTGTGCCTACGTGATCGAGGTCTGGTACCCACATTCTTGTCCCAAATAGGACCTCATATGGAGTGACCCCCTAGAGAACTTCTTGGCAGGTTATTTAGTGAGCGTTGGACCCCATAAAGATGTTTGACCCACCCATCACCCGAACCTAATACCCTAGCTGTTATAGACTGCTTTATGTCCCGGTTTTTCCTTTCCACAGCTGAATTTCCCTCAGGATGGAATGGAGAGGAGTACCGCAATGCAACGCCCAGACTGGCCATGGCTTCTTTGTAAGCCCGAGAGCTAAACGCAGGGCCCTGGTCAGGAATGTAGCGTGCCTATTGCGTATGTGCCGATAAAGACTTGCAAATCTTTTATAACAGTTCGAGCGTCAGCCGGCGCTGAGGCCATATCCATAGGAACCTAGAGCAAGAATCCACTGCGACCATGATGTATTTATAGTTACCGTCCCTTTGCAAGGGACCGCAGTGGTCCAGGTAAACACAAGCTAATGGTTTGTCTGAAATTAACAGGGGTGTCTGCGCAGGGTGTTTCACTGTGGAGACTTTCATCTGTTGGCATATATCACATTCTAAAACATAGTTCTTTGTTTGTTTTCTAATGCCAGGCCACCAATATCTTTGCTTGAGTAAAGATACTGTTGCAGAAACACCTGCATGGGCAGAAGCTATCCATTCGTGTGCTGCTAGGATTAGTCCTAATCTACGTTCCTTGTTTGGAATGACCCTATCCCCCACTCCAGGGATTCGAGCAAAAGGAAAGTTGTTCGCATCAATTTCATAAGAGTACTTGAGTGGAAACTTTTTTAGTAACGCTGCACCACTGCCTTTGCTTGTAGCATTGACAGCCAACATTATCTCACTGTTTATTTTTGTTTTCAACGCAGTGATCGCAGCTACGGAAGCCGTCTGAACAGCCCCCTTTGCGGCTTCGTCCAGCCAATGAATTCCTGCAACGTGAACGCCATCACGTTGATGACTCAGTGTGTGGATCACGTGAGCCTTTGGTAGTTCGTTTTTCAACTGAACTACTTGTTCCCAAAGCGTTTTGTGCTTTATTGTGCCACCTTTCGCATCTTTGAAACCATTTTCAAGCCAGTTTTGTATATATTCATTATACGACTGAACACAGTGAAAGGAATCGCACACTATCAGTGTGGGGAATTCTCGATCTGTACTTTCAAGTGCCAGTTTGAATGCTTGTAGTTCAGCTCGCTGAGCTGTACAATCTCCTAGAGATTGAGTTTTTGTGACCATAGGTCTGAAGATGCCATCTCGCATGCGACCTTTAACGATTGCACATGCTGCACTGTAAGCTTGCATACCCCCTGTTGCGGGTTGTGCGGATCCGTCAGTGTAAATTATGAATTCGTACTGATCGAGAGGCAGAATTTCAGTGGGCAAAGGACATTCTTGTTCATATTGCAGGAACGCTTGTGTTTTTAAATCGGGATCAAAAACATATTCAACATCTAATGCAGCAAAATAATTAACCCATTGTATCCATCTTGGATGTAATGCTTTAGCATTTGGAATGCTTGCTTTTGTGACCGCTTCTAAAGCCGGTACTGGGGTTACGACAATAATGCGTTTCCCTTGTGCTAGGGCTCTTTCCTTTGCTACAGCGGTTTGAACTGCTGTCAGAATTTTTTCAGTTGAAGTGGAACGCATTTCCACTTGTGTATACAAATGAGATTTGTATGCAATTGGTATTTTTCACCCTCATTAAATGTTAAGTAGGTGAATCCGCATTGACCCGAAATTATTCGGATCACCAGGTTGCATTGACTTACGTGTGTTTGTAAGTGATTTGTTGCTAACATGTTAGCCTGGAGTGAACGCAAGATTTCTGTGTGTTCCTTTGTCCAATTTTTGATTGAAAAATCAGGTTTAATTAATGCGTAGAGAGGTTTAACCCTTTCTGCGTAATTTAGAATATATGTTCTTCCAAAATTTAGGAAACCCAGGATGGATTGTAAGTTTTTTAGCGTTTTTGGAGGTTGGAGCAGCGCACACTTTTCTAAAAAGTTAGCTGCCAAGCTCTTGCCTTCACTTGAAAGCTCATATCCTAGAAATAGGACATTGAGATGGGCAATTCGGGACTTTTTGAAGTTGAATTTGTAGCCCTCAGAGGCGAATCCCAGTATAATGGTGCTCACCCTGTTCAAGTGTTTGTCCAGGTCATCGTCTGTCAGATAGATGTCATCGACATAGGACATGACATAGGACAATGCCTCATTGTCATAAATTTGTAGTAACTCAGTTACTCTCACTGAGAATAACCCCGGGTTGTTCTTGAACCCTTGTGGGAGTCGACAAAATTGACACTGGGTCCCCATTATGGAGAATGCTGTTAAGTACCTGCTTTCAGGTGCTATGTTTTGACAAAAGAAACCATTTGAGATGTCTAATGTGGTTATATATTTTTTACGCACAATGTTATTCATTAATGCTGTGCTACGTGCATTTTGCACTGCAAATGTTTTAGAACAAGTGTTTAAGTGTCTGTAATCCAAAACTAGACGATAGGTGTTGTCTGGTTTGGAGACAGGAAACAAAGGATTGTTCATTGAGGAGGTGCATGTTTCAGTCACCCCTTGGTATTCAAGTTGATCTAAGATCTCCCTGACCTGTTTTTTAGCTTCTTGCTTTATTGGGTACTGCCTTTGTGCAGTTGGTTCATGTTTCAGATGTATTTTATGGTGAGGTGAGTCCTCATCCCATCCTACATGATTTTTATATAATGCTGGGGCCTGGGCTACTGCCCATTTCCTGGCATATGTATATTTTAGGTGAATTGGAATATGGTTGGAGAAGGCAGGCATAATAATGTCCTCGCCATGTGGGCACTCCCTGACAAATTGTGGTGGCCAGTCTTTTTCTGCTAGAAGTATGTCATAGCCCCTTGAAAGTTTTTGCCAAAAGGGTGTTTTCACCTGTCTAGGTATGTCTCCCTCCATCCGGAGCGTTATTTCATATAACTTTTGTGGAGTACTAACCCTGGTGTCTACAGTATCAACTGTAATGTACTCATTCAAGTCCACTATCTCCAGAAGTTCCTTCAGGTTCTGGCGAACTATTGTGACTTCTGCTGCACTGTCTGACCTTCAGACCTGCTACTTTCTTTTTGGAGAATTGAGGTTTTGTTTTATTTTTTGTAGCGTGTTTTTCTTCCTTGGATTTCACGCGTTCTTCTCTGTGTTCTGACCGCCCTCTTCTTTCCGAAGTCTGTGATGAGTTCTGAAAGGGATGAGAGGAACGTGTATCAGTATCTTGATACCTGCGGGTTTTCTCAAATTATCCCTATTCCTGAGGTTATACCTCGTTTCAGAGGGCTGCTTTTGAGGAGACCTACCTCGGGATTGAGAACGTTTCTCGTTTGAATTTTGTTTAGTAGTCTCCCACTTCTTTTTAGAAGATGTAGGAGTTTGTTTAATTGAATCCTTCTCAGGACTTTCAGATAGTTTTGGCTTCACTGGTCTTCCACCCAAACTATCTCTGCCTAATTCTGCATAAGATTGTTCGATTATTGTGGGTAGCTCAGTTTGATGTTCTGTAACATCAAATTCCCTTATTCGTTGGCGGATCGCCACTGCTGCTGCCTCCCCTTTAATATTAGATAATATTATTGTTGAGACCTGGTCAAAATTCTTCAGTAATTTCATACCTAAATTCAGAGCAGGCTCTGCCCCGTATTCGTTTTGAATTTGTTTCAGGACATCTGGTATTACTGCAATTGACGGAATGCCATGTGTTTTAGTATAGATGGCAGCAAAGACTGAGCCCCAAGTGGTGCAGTCTTCCAGTTGTGGTGTGATCCCCATTGGTAAACCGATTGTTAGGATTCTGTGTTTCTCATAAGGGCTAGTATTTGGAAATACTGCTTCGATTTGAGTAATTTTTTGAGCTATCCAGAATGGAATTTGCTCACGTTTTGTGGGCATTTTACCCATGACTGCGTATAGAGTCTGTGGTGTAATTTTTAGTATATTCCCCTGTTGAGGAGTTTGATTTGGAATGGTTAATGGTGGTTGGACTGTGAAAGTCCGCATGACATATTGGACCAATTGTCTGTAGATTTTTATTAACTCTGTAAGTTGAGTAAGTAGTTCCTCATCTGACATTATTTCGATGTCAGGATGAGGTGTGTAGCCGGCTAGAATTGGCCATGTTGCTCCTGGTCTACCTAGTGGACCGAGCCTGGTAATGTTTCTGTGATGTTTTAGGGCGCCTTTAAACCAGAGCTGATGCTCCTGGTATGTTAATGGAATTTCTATATCCTCGAAAGGAATATATTCCTCTGGTGCATCATCTTCTTTGTAGAAGTGAAACAGTTTTGTAACTGGATTGCATTCAGGAAATATTACCCATGAATAGAATACCTCTGTCTGAAAGGATTCGTGTGTCTCTATCACGAAAACTGCTCTACCGCCTCTTGGTGGTAGGCCGTGTTTTATGAGTTTTAGAGTGATGGCTCTTCTTAAGTTTGGATGGATGTCTATAACACCCTCCTCGGTTTCATTTAAACCTGTAACGTTAAAAACTGCTATGGCTGGGTCAGCCGCAGCTCCACCGTTTCCGGTGGCTCCGACCCGTTTATGGACATTTTGTTTTTGAAAAATGTAGAACAAGTTTCAAGGAAACAAAGATAAGGTGCACAATATTTTGGAACACTGTATCCTTCAACGTTGAGCAAACCAAACAGCTAATATATAGGGTGCTTCCCTATGTAGCCGTGGTGGATACTTAACCCTGCCCACTCCAGACGTCTTTTGGAGTATATGGGTAGGGGTCTCTGAGAGAAAAAGCACGGCTGAGTTACTCAGTATCTAACGTTAAATTACCGCCTTACCAAACCGTTGGGCGCCATGTAGTGTAGCTCCTATTTCCCTAATAGGCTCTGCGCATTGGAATAATATACCCCATAGGCTTGACATAGGACTGAGGTCGGTATGTCCCTATTGAGTATATTAAACTTAATTACTTGTGCCAGCTAGCTCAGAGGCCACTAGAAACTCCTTGACAAACAAGAAGGGAGTAGTTTCTGGCAGCCGCAAAACATGACAACTTTGTTTCCCTTTAGAATCAGAACGTGTCCCAGAGTCGTGGAAACAATAGTTTCACTCAGCTCACTCGTGCATACTTAGTTTTCCTCAAAGTTACACAGAAAGAATAGACTGGGCGTTTCAATAAAAGATTTATTGAACAGTCTTGTTTCTCGTGTAAGTAATATGTGCTGTTATGATCACAAGACAGTATGCAAGATAAATAATGTACAGCGTAAGCAGTAGAAATAAATAATACTGCGCTAGCATGATCTTTAGTAGATATTCATTTACATAAATAACATGGACTAAAAATGCGAGTACTCATACGATGCGTTTTTAAGCTAGTTCTACCCCAATGTACCTAACCTAACCTAGGTGTAGGGAGAGGAATGAAGTAGGTGAAGTATTCCTTACTATGGTACACTAAGAGTATGTTATGCCTAGTATGCCTAGTATGCCAAGAGTCCCTCTAGGTTTCTAGTCAGCTCCATACCTTAAGAATGAGAGAGGTGGGAATCTCTTGCCAGACTCGAACTCCAACACCCCGCGAGGGAAGTCAGATCACTGGAAGCTGGACTCTCTGCGTGCAGGGATGACAGCGTCTTCTCAGTGCGTCAGGCCGGGAAACGGGAGCCTTTCTTACCTGACCTGTGCATTGCTGACTGTTGCCGTCACTGCCGCCACCGCCGCAGGAGTCATTTTCAGTCATTCCCGGTTCCGGCACACTGGGGGAGTAAGACCACAAGCCCCAGCAGCCTCAGGGGCACGCACGCCGCCAATCGTCATCGTAAGCGCCAGGAGGCGCTTAAAGGGCCGACAGGGCCCCTGCAGCGCGGGAGCCTTTCTTACCTGACCTGTGCATTGCTGACTGTTGCCGTCACTGCCGCCACCGCCGCAGGAGTCATTTTCAGCCATTCCCAGTTCCGGCACACTGGGGGAGTAAGACCACAAGCCCCAGCAGCCTCAGGGGCACGCACGCCACCAATCGTCATCGTAAGCGCCAGGAGGCGCTTAAAGGGCCGACAGGGCCCCCGCAGCGCGGGACGCGCGCGGGCGAAGCCCGGGCCAAGGGCGGGCCTGTCTGCGCCCGTCAGAGCCTGAAGAAGGCTGGGCTGGGCCAAGTTATTAACAACTGCGGACTGACAACTGTGGACTGATTGCGGACTGTACGGATTGCCCCCCTTGTACGTGGGGGTTCGAGGTACTGATTTGTGATCAAATATCTGTCAATTGTAACCTGTCATCCCTGGATTGAAAGAACATGAGCCGACGCAAATCAGGGGCGGGTGTTGGGGACTCTTGATGCCTTTCTTGTCCGAGCGGAATCCGCTCTGATGCACGAGATTCAGCTTACAGAACGCCGGTTGTCCTTGGAGCCTCTCTCCCAGCTTTCCCAGCGTCCTGGTATAGTTATTGACTTAGAGAAACCTGTCCCTAACCCTCTGGTGTAATTCCTGATGATACTTTAGCTGGTGAAAATAATCCCACAACGAATTCCACCAGCAATCATTCACCTATAGTGTGTAAGCAAGGCGTAAGCACCAGAGGGCAGAAGGCAAGTTTGGATAAAGGGCAGGACCCCGTTACCAGGAAGAAGAAAGTACTGGCTCATAAAGTAAAACGCACAAATCATAAAATGGAAGGACGTGTTGGTGTCCCTGATAGTTGTGACATATCTAGTACCACATCAGTGCCTGTAATATCTACTGCTAATACTAACATGAGTTTGTTATGGTCAAGTGAGGATGATTTTTGTAAAAGATTAGATCTAATGATATCTACCCTACTAGACCCATTACTGCAGAAATTATGTAGAATAGAAGATAGGCTAACTAAGTTAGAGCTATTAGGTATTGATAGTCGACAAGTTATTTCAGATTCGTGTACAGGCGGCGGCCCTGTTATACGGCCTATGCCTCCCTCTATACCACCGTTGCCGGGGACCCTGAGTATTGTAAGGGATGGCCTAAAGGCTGACGATCCCTGCTGTAATAATCAACCTGTTCCGTCCATTATAAAAGATAAAGCAATCCACAGTTCCCTAAACATAGAAGGGATTCCTCGATCTAACCCGCATACTCAGCATTCTTCTTTAAGAAACCATGAGCTGGGACGGTGGCCGAGCGGCGTAGCGTAATGGCCGCTACCTAGGAGAGCTCCGATCACCCCAACCCCATAAGACATATCCGACCCAAATATCCGTGTCTCTGAAGAGGAAATTGGACGTCGGAAGCCGTCCGGTGTACATGGGGGAAGAAAACGGAACATCTAGGCGTCCTCCGTGGTGAGATATCCCCCCGGCAATATCTGGCCTGCAGCGCGAGAGGAGCCGGGACCCACAGCAACGGCACAGGAGCCGTGCGTGATGACGTAAGCGGCAAACAGCAGGGCTAGACGCCGGAGATCTTGCATCGGCCTGCCGAGCGCGGCGGCCCGTCCCGCCGATAAGCGGAGCTGCGTTTGAGGGAAAGACGACTTGGCCCGGGAATTGCCGACGCCGTAAACGGGAGGGCCCCCGCTGAATCCGGTGCGGATCGACTGCAAGGACCGCGACGTGCGCGGTGCAGGGGGGGCGCCCCGCTGGGGCCAGCGTGGCTTTGGAGGTAGAGGCAGCCGCCAGATAAGCAGCGACACCAGAGTACAACCGGGGAGTGAGACGGGAGCAAGAGGGTTGACCACGGAAGCAAGGTTCCCCAGGGAATAATAACAAAGGCAGGATGCAGCGCTAGGGTAGTCGCAGGCCCTGCGGGAGAAGCTCCGACGGAGGCAGAGTGGCAACATCTCCCTAGGTGGACAGCCCTGCAGCATTCGTGTGAGGCAACATCCCGGGGGGTTCATTTGAGTCAGCCCCCCACGATACCTCCCGCTATACTGGACCAGCGACACACAGGTGCCAGGTTCCTGCACAGCCTTCGCCGCTCACGCCATAAAACAAACCGCCCCACTGCGTCGAACGGCTTCAAAAGGCCTGTTGGACAACCAACGGGAAACCAAAGAAGACAAAATGGCGTCCACAAGGGGCCAAAAAACAACACAAACTAACAAGTTGGACAAATATGTAGTCGCAAGGGAGAGCGTAGCGGAGACCTCCCCTAAACATAAAGCAGCAGTGGAGCAGGAATCTCAGGACAAGGAACCCACTCTTAAGGACGTCATGACCGCCATTGCGGAGATAAAAACCTCACTCGAACATAAAATGGACACCATAACGATCGAGGTGAACTTGATCCGAGCAGACCTTAATAAAAATAACGAGAGGCTCAAACAGGTGGAACTTAAAACGACAAGCTTGGTGGACGATACATCACAAATGCAAACCGATATTCAGGAACTGCAAAACCTCCGAAAGTTTGCAGAAACGAAGCTGGACGACTATGAAGGACGCCTCAGACGCAATAATGTCCGCATTTTAGGTGTTCCCGAAAAGGCAGAAGGGGAATCAGTGGATCTGTTCGTGGAAGAACTTATCCTCCAACACCTCAAACCCAAAGGACTTAGCAACCTTTTTGTAGTTGAAAGAGCCCACAGAGTCCCGGGGGGTCGTCCGAAACCCGGAGCACCCCCGCGCCCGATCCTGGCCAGAATCCTCAACTACCGGGACCGCGACGCAATACTTCAGCGCGCCAGAACAGGGCCGCCACTAAGACTGAATAATGTCGATATTAATCTTTTCCCAGATTTCACCCAGTTAGTCCAGAAGCAACGAAGATCCTTTTTGGGAGTGAAGAAACTGCTCAGAGACAAGGGCTTCAAGTATGCAATGCTTTTCCCGGCAAAGCTCCGAGTGGAAGCAGATGGCAGAGCCTGGTTTTTCGATAACCCGGAGATAGCAGCAAATTGGTTAGAAACCCGTAAAGCATGAGCTGACAGACGACAGAGGCAAGGACACAACACCAAGTCGAACAGTGAGATGGTTAACGGCCCTCGAAAGACTGGCTCCTCAGGAAGGAGGAATAAGAGACAGAAATAGAGCCCTCGCTGGACTCCAGGGGACATGGTGAGGCTGACAGGTTGGGGAGAAAGCTAACATGAACGATAGGATGGACAAGGGCGATCTATCCCCTCTCAGAGACTTACAAAATCACGGGGTGGGGGGCGGGGGGTCGGGGATCTCTTACGCCCTCAGTTTCTACTTTTAGTACTAAAGTTGGGCGACAGGCACTCTGCCAGTTTAATATGGGCAGTTCTAAGTCCAGAGGGCAGGGAAGCAGGGAGGGGGGTTGTTGGGAGGGAGGTTTGTTATTGTTTTTTGTTGGAAGTTTTGCATCGACACGTATAATGATAGGCGAGACAGAGGCTTTGTATTATTATGCCAGAGTTAATGCATACGCAGTGGGATAAGAGTGCTAGAATCCTAAGCTGGAATGTCAACGGGCTGGGAGACAAAGTTAAGCGCAGTATTGTTCTTCAATATATCAAGAAACAGGCCCCGGACATTGTCCTTCTTCAGGAGACGCACTTGATAGGAAACTCATGTAAAGCAATGTGTAGGTGGGGATACAAACTGGTGGCACATGCGGGGTTCACAACGAGCTCGAGAGGAGTAGGTATTATGTTGAAAAACACATTCCCCCTCAGCGTAGACTCCACTTGGGCAGACGACAGGGGTCGATATATAGGGATCACGGGGACTTGGGAGGGGCAAACCATTACACTAGTGTCGGTCTATGTCCCGCCTGGACTACAGTCTACCACATTCCAAGATTTGAGTACTACTCTCCTATCACTCCCTGAGGGACTGTTATTACTGGGAGGCGATTTTAACTCAGTGGGTTCGGGTAGGCTAGATCGCTACCCCCCTCGAGAACTGGGGCCTTCTAATAGCTGGCTTCCGGACTTCCTTGAAGCGATGGGACTGGTAGACGGCTGGCGCACGTATAATCCCGAAAAAATGCAACACACCTTCCATTCCGGAGCCCATGGCAGCCTATCCAGACTGGATTACATCTTGGTCCCCAGCCCCCAAATCTCACATATTCACGAAATCAGACACCTTGCAAGGGGCATCTCGGACCACTCACCGCTATGGGTACATATACTCCTAGACCAGGTCAGGGTGGGTAGAGTTATTCCGATTAATCCCTGGTATATTCGCAACCCCAAAATCCGCAAAGAACTCCCAAAGGCGATGGATACCTACTTTACCGAAAACACAGGCACGGTGGACTCTTCCCAGACACTCTGGGAAGCTTTCAAGGTGGTGATAAGGGGGAGGCCCTGTCCCTAATATCTGGACACAAAAAGGAGCAAATGAGGGAAGTAGCTAAGATAGAGGATGAGGTCAGCCAATTGGAGAGAGACGTGGAAACAGGGACCACCCCTGAGTCGATTCATTTGTTGCGTCTTAAGCAGGAGGAATATAAGGCAGTGGTCACAGAAAGAGCTAAAACATGGGGAAGGGAGAAACTCGGTAGGGTTTATGATTTGGGGGATAAAGCGGGGAGATTGATTGCCTGGCTGGATAAACGGGAATGGGCGAATCGGCTGGTCCCGATTTTACATGACGCCAACAATGTTTGCATCACATCCCCCCAAGAGATAGCGAATCATTTTGCCAGACAATTTGAGAAGGTATATACATCAGTAGCATCCTACACTGAAGATGACTCTGCTGAGATGTTGAGAGACATAACGCTCCCCACCCTCTCCGGGGAGGAGCGGCAAGAATTGGATAGCCCCTTGACAATTGACGAGATAGCGCAGGCAATTAGATCCCTAAACTCCGGAAAAGCCCTAGGCCCAAATGGCATCCCGATTGAATTATATAAGCTTGGCCCTGACAAGATAGCCATCCCTCTCAGGGCCATGTTCGAGGAAAGTAGGGTGAGAGGGGAACTGCCGAGGGACCAACGAATAGCAAACATAATAACTATACATAAGGAAGGCAAACCTAAAACAGAATGTACCTCGTATAGACCGATCTCCCTCATTAACGCGGAACCCAAGATCCTAGCTAAACTATTAGCTAATCGACTAATTAAAGTCATCTCCGATTTGATACATCCGGACCAATCCGGTTTCATACCACGCCGAAACACGGCGTTAAATCTACGACGGGTCCACGGTGTTCTAGGTAGGGCAAACACGATCCTAGAACCAGCCGTCCTTGTCTCTCTAGATGCCACTATGGCGTTCGATACGGTTGAGTGGCCTTATCTCATAGCAGTCCTCCACAAACTGGGATTTGGCCCGGAGTTTATTGGGTGGGTTCGCCTCCTGTACTCGGCGCCTCTGGCGCAAGTCGTAGTCAATAATAAGAAATCAGACATTTTTGCATTGAGCAGAGGTACCCGCCAGGGATGCCCGCTCTCTCCCCTGCTCTTTGCTTTGGCTTTGGAACCATTGGCATCATGGATCCGACAGAGTCCAGTTATTCGTGGTCTGCGTTGGTCGCCTGAATGGGAGGACCGCATTTCGCTTTATGCGGATGACATACTGCTCTATTTGACGGATCCCAAAAGATCCCTAACAGTGGTTCTAAATATACTGGAAGTATTCGGAAGGTACTCAGGGTTTGCAATCAATTGGACCAAGTCACATTTATATGTCCTTCAGGGAGGCCCCCAGCCCTGCCCCGTGACTGCCCAATCCAGATCAGTGCCACGGGCTTTAAGTACTTGGGGATTTTCCTCTCCCGGGACCCTGCACTTCGGTATGAAAAAACCTCCTTCCTCCAATGCTGCGGCTGCGGCGAGACATAGCCAGCTGGAAATCTCTTCCCCTCTCTCTTCTGGGTAGAGCAGCCCTTTTTAAAATGATGTCCCTCCCCCGCTTTCTCTATGCCCTACAAAATTCACTTGATCCTGTCCCCCTGAAATATTTTAAAGAAATCGAACACCTTCAGAGGGAACTATTGTGGACCAGCACGCCACGTATTGCCCTGGGTAAGCTCACATTAAAATGGTATGATGGGGGAATTAGTCTCCCAGACATAAAGAAATATTATTGGGCTTCACACCTGGCAGCCATCAACCATGGCACATATGGTAGCATCGAGGATCCCGGCTATCGTATGGATAGATGGTTGCTACCGGGAGGGAATTATAATAGATCACTCTATTCGAGACCCGACCGGCGTCGTATGACGGGGCCCACGGGTCACTCAGTGAAGGTTTGGCACGACGCAAATAGATCCCTCGGGTGGAAGGGTAAGCTGACATTGGCTACTCCTCTCTGGGACTCGAGGCAACTGGGTAATTTATGGACAACAAAGGGGTTTGATAAATGGAACATGATCGGGATTTCACAGATAAAGGATATGTGGGAGGGAGAGGGAGTGAAATCATTCGCCACGCTCCAAAGTCAACACGAACTAGCCGACACTGAGCGGTTCCGTTACACACAGATTAGCCATGCTCTACACTCTCTTCTCCCGACGGGCACTTCCCTCCCGGAGTCATCCCCCTGGAGGATAGGATATTGGATGGCCACCTCCCGGATAAGACCATCTCCTTAATCTACAACAAATTAATATATAACATGGAAGATCCACTTTCTACATTGCGCCAGAAGTGGGTTGCAGACGGAGTAGAGATGGATGATGAGGAATGGCAGGAGGCGGTGTCCTCTCCCCGAGTGGTGGCTATTCCGGCACGACTAAAATTAGTGCAGCTAAAAATTTTGCATAGGATATACATGACCGGCCCCAGACTAGTACAGATGGGAAGGGCGGACACAGGAGACTGCAGAAGGGGATGTGGGCAAATAGGCACCTTTATGCACATCATATGGGAATGCACACACATCCAAATATTCTGGAGGGAAATACATGAAGTCGTAGGGGAGGTGCTCGCAATTCCCATTCTCCCTGAGGCGCGTAGATGCCTGTTAAACATATGGGAACCAACAGACATGAACTCCCACCAAATACAGTGGGTCACGCTGGGGTTCATGCTAGCCAAGAGAAACATTGCTCAGGCCTGGGGAGCGGTGACTCCCCCTACACGGGGGGCATGGGAGACGAGTGTGGACTGGTGTATGTTTCGGGAAAAGACAGTATATCTTGCCCGAGGTTGTCCCAGAAAGTGGTCACGTGTATGGTCACAGTGGAACACTTACAGAGGAGATATCTGCACCCCCCACAATGTGTCGAACTAGATGACATACATCCTCCCTGAAATGTTACTGACCGTATGAAATGTGCAGGAGTAATGTCCCATACTGTCTTGCTGCTATTGAGATTGAGCGGATTCATGACTGTTTGTATGTCGATGTTTGTTAATAAAAAGATATTTAAAAAAAAAAAGAAACCATGAGCTATGCCTCAGAGAAGAGCTAAGGATAAGGAACAATGGGGAGCCATCTACGCAGGGTGAGAAACAAAGGATAGTAAACGATGTACCTTACAACCGGAATTTGAGCTTAAACCTTCCTCCGGAAGCCACCCCTTATTCTGTTGTTTTAGCAAACGTTCCATCTTTAGTTTCTAGTGAACCTGAACATTGGGCCACATTACGCAATAAAGCAGTCCATTTAGTGAGCACTAGAACTGGGTTAAAAAATATTCTCTTTTCTGAGTTTAAAATGGTCCGTAGGGTTCCCTGGATAGGTAGGTCCCGAAAGTGCCTACAAGGTGACTGTGTAATTCTAACCTTTGGGTCTCCGAGACTTGTTCAGCATATTTTTGAGAGGTCTGGTAACTGGCAGGTGGACCCTAATGTGATCAACATTCTACCCTTGGGGTTTTTCTACCAACCCGCCCCTGCTTTATATTGTGAGCAGGGAGAAAGGTTAGCCCCCAGGTATATGCAAAATTCCTATGCTGTCCCATTAAATAATCGTTATGAAATTCTTAATTCCCTAGAAGATATTGATTGACTTGTTGTCCCTGAGATGTCATTATCTGATAACGCCACTCCAGTGATTTCTACTATTGAACTGTCGAATAGTGTGTCAGAATTTAAGATAGATTGTAGGAGACCCACTATTAAAAATCAGGAGGATCCAAGGGCGATACCGCCAAACATAATATCGACGCAACTAGTCAATCCTGCTGTCTTCCCCGAAATAATCCCTACTACATGTAATGGGCCAAAAGGAATTATGGGGAAAGCCCTCTGCAACCTGGTGTCGTGGAATATTGCTGGCTTGTGCTCGAAGCTGAATGAGCCCGTTTGGTATGACTTCCTACTGGCCCATGATCTCCTTTGTCTCCAGGAGACATGGGCTATTGATGTAATTCACATCAATGGGTTCAAAACTTTACACACCAGGGCAATTGAAGGTCACAGAGGAAGACCTAAAGGTGAGCTTTGCACCTACATATCTAATAGTTTAAATGTTAAGGCTGACCTTCTCAAAGAGGATGTGTACTATCAAGTAATCGGGATTGAACCGGATAGTAAGCAACGTTTAATTCTGATCAACTTTTATAACAATATTCCAGCATCTAGTACTGATCATGTTATTAAAAAACTATGTAGTGACGTACACTCATTAGGGGAAAAATCCACCAGGGAAACTGCAGTTATCTTGGGTGGGGATTTTAATTGTGTTTTATGTCCGTATTCTGAAAGCAAAATCTGTGGTCGTGAATCAGATGAAGGATTTAGTAGTACCCATTTTTGCCACTCTATCTTGGGGGAAACATATAATGAGTTGCTGTGTTCCCTAGACTTAGGTTTGTAAATGACCTGTGCCCAAACCCTGTCTTAATGGGCCATACTTTTAATGGTAGGGGCCTGTGCTCTACGATAGATTTTCTTCTCATGTCAAATAACTACGCCAAGAGAATTAGTTCTTTTCGCATTGGCGATATTTCCCTGAGTGACCATTTCCCGCTCTGTCTGGCAATTACCTTATGGTTGACCTCTCCAAATAATAGTAATAAAAACGACCAAATATTAGAATTTATTGCCCTTGATAAGTTAAATGGGTACACGTTGAAATGGTCCATGGTCGACCCTGACCATGTCACTAAACAGGTTGTAGTTAAAAGTAAAATAGCACTTGAAGCTTGCCTGAATGAGACATCTACTCCCACGAACATCCTGGATTCTTTTTTATTAATTGCCAGTGTGGTTAGAGAGGCACTGTATGTACAGAAATCAAGTAATGTCCATTCTTTTGGATGGTTTGATTCGAAGTGCACTAAAGCATACTCAAATTTAAAAAATGTCCTCCATACCATTCCAAGAGATCAGGATGCTGTAAGATATGCTAGAGGGTTGTATAAGGCAGCAATCAAGGAAAGGAAAATTACTTTGAGAAACGAAGCATGGGATACGTTGCACATGGCTGTCTTAAATACAGTAGTGCTTTCTGGAAAGCAGTTAGAGCTCCCTTCTTAAAGCAGGAAGGGGGACCGGCAGTAGAGATTGCTATCACAGAGGATCAGTGGATCCAACACTTCACCAAGGTTTTTAAGGGGGAATGTGACTCTATTAACGATTTAGATGATACCTGGTCACCTGATAATACTCAATACTCCGAACTTAAATTTACACTGGATGAGGTGATAAGGGCCATTTCAGCAACCTTAGGAGGAAAAGCTGCGGGTCCTGACGGCGTCCCAGTGGATCTTTTTAAATCAAACATGGATCTGTGGGGACCATTGGTGACCCAGGTGTTAAATGCAAGTTGTTCTGCATCTTTCCCGCCAACCTGGGTAGAGTCGACTATTGTCCCCATTTTTAAGAAGGGTACCCGTCAGGATCCGGGGTACTATAGACCAATCTCGCTGTTAGACTCTATGACTAAGGTTGCGGGCCGCATAATTTTAGCACGATTAAATGTATGGGCACAGGACAACAATGTCCTCTCAGACCTTCAATTTGGGTTCCGTGAAGGTGTGGGAACCACTGAACAGGGCCTAAATTTATCATTACTGGTGGGTAAATATACCCGAGTGAAAGAAGGAAGATTGTTTTTAGCTTTTGTAGACTTCACCGCTGCATTTGATTCAGTAAGACACGTGAAACTCTGGGAGATTTTAATGGAGATAGGTGTAGATTCACATATTATCCTTTTTTTAAGACGTTTTTATAGTAACGCCCAGACAAGAGTACGATTTGGCATTCGAGGAGGCTGTACCGCCCAGATCCCAATCCAAAGGGGGGTAAGACAAGGTTGTGTCTTGGCCCCCTTCCTTTTTAATCTCTATATAAATGGCTTGGAAGCTGCATTTGTTAAAGAGCAGATTGATTATCCTCGAGTAAACGGGCGTCCAATTCCAGCCCTTCTCTATGCCGATGATGCGGTGTTAATGTCCGGACCCAAATCGGTTAACAAAAGGTTTTAAATGGTTTTACTAGTTTTATGGCTAATTTAGGTCTCCTGGTGAATACTTCTAAAACGTTTGTTATGAGATGTGGCAAAGGGAGTCGAAAGTGTCGGGACATGTTTATGGATGGCAAAAAATAGAAGCAACTAAGACGTTCTCATATCTAGGAATCTTGTTTAGCGAGGATGACTCATGGACCCAGGCTGTGATATCAAAAAAATTAGCCTTTCTGAGAACGATTATTGCACTTGGCCAGTTTTCGAAAAACTGGGAGAAAACCCCGGTGCAGCTTTTGCGGATATATCAAGCAAAAAGCATCCCGACGGCCATGTTTGGAGCTGGGGTCTGGGGCTTAGCTAATATCCAATCTCTTCAGATTGTGGAAAATAATTTTTTTAAATACATTTTATCTGTGCCTAGAAGTACCTCGTCATTTGTTTGCCATTCCGAATTGGGCCTATCTCATTTGTCAGATCTCATAAAGCTGGAACCAGTACTTTTGTGGCACCGTGTCTGGCCTAAGGAGGAGACTAAACTAAATAGGGAGGTTTTAACTGATATCCTGAAGATGGAAAAGGTTTTAACGATTCCATGGGTTAAATATGTCCGTGATTTTATGTTGAATTTTGGCCACCCAGAGTATTTTACTGAACCAACTACTATGGGTGAGGTACGTAGGAAAGATTTAAAGAAAGAAGCATTAATGATGTTGGATCTGTCGCGACTTACTACTGAGATTTTGAAGCCCACCGTACAAGAAAATCAACTTATTTTAAGTGTTCTTAGTATTCAACCGTACCTAATAAATGTACCTGGAGATTACGATAGATATCTACTAACAAGATTTAGGCTGGGAACATTGCATAGAATAGTAAGTTTTCCTACAATGAACGACTGGTCTCGAACAATGCTTCCGTGCCCCTGTGACTCCCTTTCCAGGCAATCTACTATCCATGTTGTCTTTTTTTGCAGACTGTATTGTCAAATTAGGAAGGTGTGGATAATTCCCGTTTTGAAATCTATGGGGATTAGACAGTGTCGTCCAGCGCTCATTGCCTTACAAACTTTGGATAATGTGCATGTAATATGGAGAGTTGCAATGCTATTGAAAAAATAGTCAGCCTTAGAAAATCTATCGTTAATTAATCACTTTATGTACTATTTTCCAAATAGGTTTCTATTGTGACTTTTGCACCACGATTTTATTCTGTTTTAATTCCATCTTAATTATGATGTGTTTTGATTATATACCATAATAAGGCTTTTTTATGTAAAAGATGTATGCTTTTATGATTGTAGTGTATTCAATCGAATAAAGCTTTATTTGATTTGATTTGACATAGGACTGAGGTCGGTATGTCCCTATCGAGTATATTAAACTTAATTACTTGTGCCAGCTAGCTCAGAGGCCACTAGAAACTCCTTGACAAACAAGAAGGGAGTAGTTTCTGGCAGCCGCAAAACATGACAACTTTGTTTCCCTTTAGAATCAGAACGTGTCCCAGAGTCGTGGAAACAATAGATAACTATTTCACTCAGCTCACTTGTGCATACTTAGTTTTCCTCAAAGTTACACAGAAAGAATAGACGGGCGTTTCAATAAAAGATTTATTGAACAGTCTTGTTTCTCGTGTAAGTAATATGTACTGTTATGATCACAAGACAGTATGCAAGATAAATAATGTACAGCGTAAGCAGTAGAAATAAATAATACTGCGCTAGCATGATCTTTAGTAGATATTCATTTACATAAATAACATGGACTAAAAATGCAAGTACTCATACGATGCGTTTTTAAGCTAGTTCTACCCCAATGTACCTAACCTAACCTAGGTGTAGGGAGAGAAATGAAGTAGGTGAAGTATTCCTTACTATGGTACACTAAGAGTATGTTAAGCCTAGTATGCCTAGTATGCCAAGAGTCCCTCTAGGTTTCTAGTCAGCTCCATACCTTAAGAATGAGAGAGGTGGGAATCTCTTGCCAGACTCGAACTCCAACACCCCGCGAGGGAAGTCAGATCACTGGAAGCTGGACTCTCTGCGTGCAGGGATGACAGCGTCTTCTCAGTGCGTCAGGCCGGGAAACGGGCTCCTCTGAAGTCGAGGTCTCCTCTGATTTACAAGGGCTAGGGAAGGTATATTTATACCCGAGAGGTACCTCAGAATGTTAGCATTGACGTGAATCGGACAGCGGAAGACGTCATGAATGAACCCCTAAGGTATAACAGTTCATGCATAATAGATGAGTCCTTGAAGAAATCAATAGTCCTGTGCTAGGGAAACTCCCGAAGCCTAAGGGTCTGTTCTTCAAGAACTCGTTGTGACGTTAGGGTGGACGGATGTCGGAGACCATGCCTGTATTTGGAGTGCACGGTTTAATCCCTAAATAAGGACTGGGATTTTATGCCTATATAAGGGCAGGGCGAATTGTGCCTATATAAGGACATGATACAGGAAAACCTATATACGGACACCCTTAGAGGAATACAACACTCTAACATTTATCACACGTTCCTAATGTTCCTTTTTGTAAAAATTGTACTCCAGCCAATTGATTACACTTCATCCGGCGAGAACCGGAGAGCACAACTTGAGCCGGAGAGTACGGCCCGAGTGCGGAGTTTCCGGCCCGACTGAGGACGTAAAGATGAATATATGACGTTACAACGCATGCAATTACAACGCATGCTTTTACAAAGCAGTCTTTACATCGCAACTACCATTACATTGCATGATTTTACAACGCATGCCATTACAACGCATTTTTAAAAACTACCATTACAACACACTCCATTACAACGCATACCATTACAACGCATAATATTTTTAGGGCAACAGTAGGGTAAGTGTTGGATAGTGTAGGGGTAAAAATTACTATTCCCACTCCAGTGAGTGCAACTGTAGGGTAAGTGTTGGATAGTGTAGGGGTAAAAATTACTATTCCCACTCCAGTGAGTGCAACAGTAGGGAAAGTGTTGGATAGTGTAGGCGTAGAAATTACTATTCGCATGTACCCTAAAACCCATACCCACCCTAATACTAAAAGAATCTCCATTTCTTACCTTATAATGCGTTGTAATGGTATGCGTTGTAATGGCATGCGTTGTAGTGACATGCGTTGTAGTGACATGCGTTGTAGTGACATGCGTTGTAGTGACATGCGTTGTAATGGCATGCGTTGTAATGGCATGCGATGTAAAGGCAGTTGCGTTGTAACAGTTGCGTTGTAAAGGTAGGTCGTTGTAATGACTGCGTTGTAATGGATGTTTCCCCGTAAAGATACGACTCGTAAATGACCTCTATGAATACCAAAAGTCGTAAAGTTAGACTTTTGTCTCAGATTGTCTTTGTGAATTGGGCCCATTGCACTTGCCTCACGCTCTCTCAAGGGGGCAGAAGAGAGATACTCTGTCATTGAGCATGAAGCACTCGCATTTGTGTGGGCAGTTCATCACTTCTAATTATTTCTCTGGGGTTTGCCCTTCAGCTTGAGATCTGACCACAATACCTTGGTACATATATTTAAGTGCAAAGGTTCAGAAAGCGCGACCCCTAGGATCTAAAGATGCGTGGAAAGTGTACTTGATTTCAATTTCAAGGTGGAGTATCTTCTGGGACTTTGCAATGCAGTGGCAGACTGTCTCTCTCAGGCTGCCATTGGAGGAACAAGTTTTATCTGAAACTGATATTCCAGTGATGTGGGTGATGGAATCAGCTCTGAGTGAAGTGGAATGTCAGAAAGATGAGATTTGGGTGGAGGTGAAGAAACATGTGGTTGAGGGATAGCCTGAACACAAACTATTGTCAGATGAGGTAAAAACGTTTTGGGGAGAGATGAAGGAACTAAGTATCATTGATGGTAAACTGCTCACAAGGGACTGTTTGGTTCCACCGGAAGGATTGAGGGACAAGATAATGAATTTGGCCCATTAAGAACACCTGGGAAGGAACCTCACCTAGGCAAGGGTGAAAGAAAGCTACTGGTGGCTGGGTCTCGACAGACAAACGGAGACTTGGATGTGCTCGAGTAGTGACAAATTCAGAGTGGTGAGAGCTGCACCCGTCTCCTGTGGAGGTACTAGAAGAGCCATGGTATAAAAAGGGTTTAGACAACGTTGGGACTTTTAATTTGTTGGCCCCTAGTGAAAGATATGTGTTCGTATTAGTCCACTATGCTTCCTAATGGGTGACTGCTTGCTGTACTAGTTCCATAACTACAAAGAGAGTGATGGAGTTTTTAACAGATGCATTCATCATATCATATAAAACTTTATTTTGCTCATTGAGATCTTAAAAAGTACACAACACAAGGCAGGTTTATAACAATATACAAAATAAATAGACCATTTTAAAAGAAACCATGGCTACCATAAAATACAATTTGTGAGATAAAAGAAGTGTAAAAAAAGCTATTCATACAATACAGTTAGAGCGCTTGATCCATAGTGCATACCAATATTTGGCCAGGCCAAATACTATTAACCTGCGTGTGTCCGTTAGCAAAACTCTCAGCACCTCAAGATAGTGGCCAGGACCAACCAGTCTACATAATGGAATAATCCACTTGCCCCTCAAGTTATTGTAACAGGGGAAAAAAACAGCAGGTGGACTATAGATTCTGAACTGACTTTGCAAGATGGGCAAAGATCGTCAGGGCAAATTTATATATGAAGGGATCCCGAGAATAATCATTATGGATAATGGGGTCCAATTCGTTTCGGACGAGATGAAGAGTTTTCTTGATTAATTGTCAATTGAGCTTTGGCGCTGTATTCCCTCCAGGCAAATGGCCTCGTAGAAAAGATGAATGGTTTAGTGAGGGATTGTGCTCAAGCTGCAGTGGCAGGCAGAGGATAGGTGCACCATACCACTCCCAACACAGTGACCAAAATTTCTCTGTTCCATTGTTTGAAGGGGCAGATAGGTGGTTCCAAACTTAACCCCAGGTGGGTGGAGAGGAAGAGAGAAATGGTGGGATCTGGTTTGGATAGAGTGGCAGATCATCAAAGAGAGTAAAAAGAGCACTATGATGCTATTTACAGAGTTTGGAAGGTGGTGGAATAAGTGTATGTGAAGAAACCAAGTTGGTTGGCCAAGGTTGAATCCAAGTTCATGGGACCTTTCCTGATTGTTGAGGTCAGAAAGAATGTGGTGGTGCTGGAGAATGACGAATTGTGGAGCATGTCACGCCTGGCAAAAGCACCTCGTGGATAGAGGGGTGGTAGAATGGACCCAAACATGGTGTGTATGAATGGGGTGTAAACTCTGAACATGGTGTTGAAGTTGAGCAATCCGGTATGGGTTTACCCCTTGCAGGAGCCCAAGTTAGAAGAAGACCTAGTTACTTCAAGGATCACGTGTAGTACCTTTCATGGAAATGAAAACTTGGGGAAATATTGTGAGTAATTGGAGATGTCGTGTACCCTCAGTTTTGCAATTTTTATTCCTTCTGCGAGACTGTGGTTATTTATGTGCATTTACTCAGTATGTTGTTTTCCAGGTTTGTATTATAGTTACCACCTATTTGGTGGTTTGTATCTAGTGTTATGGTCTCATACTTGTTTTATTGTTGGTGCGGGGTGTGTTGTGGCCTGTAAGTTATAATGTCGTGTTCATGCCTCTTTAGCTATGATGTAACTCATTAGATTCCTTTGGGCACCATGTGGAATGTAAGGGTTCCAGGCAAAGAGAAGTACAGTTGCTGAAGAACTGATCTGATGCTGGCTGTGCCATCCGCTTCTAGCACACCATCTCTTTCATCATTTTCTTCTTTAACGGTGGATCAAGTTCAGGATCTCATTCTTACAACACGATCTGGATCACTTTTGGACCACTGTCCACCGAAAATTCTACAGCTGGTCTCTACTAATATAGCTAGCCATTTAACCATAAATTTTAACGACATTTTTCGGCAAAAATACTTTCCGACAGAATGAAAGGTAGCCTCAATCCTACCTTTGTTAAAAAAACACATCTCAATCCAATGGACGCGGGTAATTATCATCCCATCCCTTTCCTTTTCATCTAAGATTGTGGAAAAGGAAATTAACAAGGAACTAACATATTTCCTCGAATCCAATAAATTATTGGATCATTCTCAATTCGGCTTTCGCAGCCAGCATAGTACCAAGTCGGCTTTGATTACCGAGTCGGAGGAATTGAGAGCCATTTTGGACAATGGAAACCTGGGAGCGCTGATTTGCTAGATCTTTCAGCCGCTTTTGACAAGGTCAATCATAAGGTTTTGATTGACCGTGTCGAGTCTCTGGGTATGAGTGGCGCTGCTCTTGTGCTGATTACATCTTTTCTCTCAAAGAGAGAGCAATTTGTATCAATAGATGGATATTCTTCTAGCTCTCTCTCTCTTCCTTTTGGGGTCCCCCAGGGCTCATCATTGAGCCCTACCCTCTTTAACTTACATGTGACGCCCGTAGCTACTTACATCAAAAGACTTTGTCTCTCTGCTGTTAGTTATGCAGATGATGCCCAGATTGTAGCTTACGTATCTGGAAACCAGCAGGAATCTGCTGCAAACTTTCTCAGCTGTATGCAGCATGTCAACTATTTGATGTTAAAAAACTGCCTAAAATTACATTCTGGCAAAACAGAAGTTTTGCTCTTAGGTAATAACGTTTCTTTCTGGTCTCCAAACTGGTGGCCATCTGAGTTAGGAAATGCACCTGTGCCGGTATCAAAAGTGAAAAATCTGAGAGTTGTGTTTGATAATCACTTGTCATTCGACAAACAGATAAACGCAGTGACTTCCATCATCTTTCCTCACTTTAAAAATCCTAAGAAAGATCCTTCCTTTTATTTCGATTGATCTGAGGAAACTAGTTGTAACTGCTCTGATCCTTTCAAAGGTTGACTATTGTAATGCTCTGTACATCAATCTGCAGAAACCTTACTGAACAAATTACAGATCCTGCAGAATGCAGCAGCACGACCTTGGCACCCATCTGCCTCCAAGGCGTTAGTTCAACATCACTGGTTGCCAGTACATAGGCATACTGATTTAAGGGCTTAGTGCACTGCTTTTAAAGCCTTGCACGATGTATGACCAGACAATTTAAAAAATGAATTCATCTGGTACGCTGCACCTATACTAATGCGTTCCTCATCAGCTTTCAATCTGATTGTCCCTAAATATACAAGAACTTGCTGGGGCGGAAGTAGCTTCATATATGGGACCACAAAAGGGTGGAATGCAAAACTACTTCATCTGAAGACATGTACTTCCTTGCCTTCCTTTAGGAAGAATCTGAAGACATGGCTTTTTATTCTGTAGATCCTGCTTAGGTTGCCTTTTTCTTCTTTCTTTCCCTCTTCTGTTGTTTGGTTAGTGCCAAGACGCCTTCGGGAAATCAAGCACTTTATAAAAATTATTTTCATTTCAGTTACATGGTGGATGCATTAAATAGAACTAAACAAGATAAACTGTGTATGCGTTCTCTTAATCTCTGCTACTGCAAGCTTTGCTAACACCCGTGCATCTCCTCAGGACTTGTGCAGACGCTGCCATGACTTTCTGGCATGCAATTTGAAGCATGAACTCTGCCAGGTGGGCTAAGGCCTGACTGAAGAATCCTTGGTTGGTGGCCCGTGGTGAATTTCCGCCATCGGAGCAGGCTCCACTGAAAGCGGCGCACACAGGTAGCACCTGTGAAAAGACTTCACATGCTTCACCACTGGGACAAAGAAAAGTGCTATGTTGTTACTCCCCAAGGGGGAGACAAGTGTACTAGAGTGGGAGCTAACTGATAGATTTGA
The DNA here is from genome assembly GCA_963921515.1 of Calotriton arnoldi. Taxonomy (NCBI): domain Eukaryota; kingdom Metazoa; phylum Chordata; class Amphibia; order Caudata; family Salamandridae; genus Calotriton; species Calotriton arnoldi. The sequence continues at coordinate 253,307 of CAWUFW010014112.1, forward strand.
CTGTGCTTGAGGATAACCAGAGCACCAGGCAATATCCCCTTGCAGGAATTCTAACATGCAATGAGTATGCTCCCTTGTGTGCCCAATTAAATGCGCTGTGCTAAATTGTGTAGAATGAGATCCTTTTTCATTAATGAGTGTTATAACAATAGAGGACTTTCCTGTCTACAAATCAAAGTAATGGCTGGACAGTGATTTACCACTTGTCACCCAATAACTGTTGAGTGATGAGTTTCTAGCCACACACCACCTTTCTCAGTAAGCCTTGGACTTCTCGACTTTGCTGCTCTGAGAGTCAAGTGATAAAAGGTTGTAGTTGATAATCCGCTTTGGGCCCCTGGACACCAGTGGAAAACCACTCTAGTTTATAATATCTGCATGCAGTAACCCCTGAATGGAGTAACCCCAGACTTAAAAAAGCTCCCACTACCATCAATTATACGAACAATTTCCGGAAACAGATCAAGCCAGGTACTCTAGCATACACAAATTAAAATACGATTCTATATTACAATTTGAGGGTCAGATGCCATAATAAACTATGAGGCTGAAAGTCAGGTCGTTTGTAAGTGACAACCAAACCCTGAGATGCGAGGGCGGCATTAGAATAATAATAATCCACATTTGCAAAGCGCAAACATATCACCCCTTAAGGTTGAGCTGAGCTGCCACCAGCGATGGAACCGCGAGCCCTACGCTAGAGTCAGCCGCTCTGCCTGCTGCGCAACACCTTTCCCAATTACAATTATCACTCGTTATGTATTTTTATAGCACATATTTATTTGAGTGCAGTCCGCATGAAAATTAAAATGGTTTTTTCCCCAAAATTAATTGAAAACAGTAAGTGAATTACTGGACTGTTTGGGTGTTTACAGTAAAAGTAAGAGAACAATTATTAATTATGGAATACAATTTGGTTTTAATAACCACATTCAGTCTGTAAAAGTGATACGTTTTTTAAGCTGATGTCCACAAGGTACAGCTAACAATGACCCTGACTGCAATAAGTATGTTCAAGTTTAGTATACCTGATTAACCAAAGGAAAACGGCACCAATGGCAAAGCTTAGCTGATTGATTTGGGACTATCATCCTAATACACTGTCATGCTTTGAGATTGAAAAGAAAAAAGTTAGGCTTGGACTAGGTCTCTCAATAGGTTAAATGTGCATTTCACAGGCTGAAACATAGCCTCCCCTCGAATAAAATCTGTATACTACAAGAATAATGAAGTTTCTGTCAAAAACTGGGCTATTCCTATGGAAGGTGGGTTTGGAAACTACTGTTTTCTATCTTCCTACATAATAAAACACCCAAATGTATTAAAGAACAAGTTACTTACCTTCGGTAACGATGTATCTGTAAGAGACATATATTAGTTATAGATTCCTTACCTTAGAATTACCCCCACACGTTAGACTGGATCCGGAGAAAGTTTTTCGTAGCAGTACTCTTGCCCGTCGGCAGGTGGCGTCGGTAGACTCTGCGTCCGTCGTCGCCGGGATGGCGTCGCGTTGTCTACTTAGACGCTGCCCCTGCACGCTGACGTCAGTTCTGACACGACTTTCCATGGCAGAAGCGCAGAGCTATGCAAGACACTGACCACTGGTGCACAAAACTAGGGCCCTGTAAGGGAGTCCCTATCCCTAGAAGTCAGTTTACATAACGAGGAGGATGGGTGGGGCGGTAAGGAATCTATAACTAATATATGTCTCCTACAGATACATTGTTGCCAAAGGTAAGTAACTTGTTCATCTGAAAGAGACTATTAGTTATAGATTCCTTACCTTAGAATAGATACCCCAGCAATACCAACCCCGGAGGTTGGTCTGCAAACTAAGTTCACACCAGGAAGTCCTGGAGAACAGAACGGCCGAAAAAGCCTTCTCTCCGGACTTGGCTGTCCAGGCAGTAATGCTTAGTAAACGTGTGCAGGGATGCCCACGTGGCTGCCTGGCAGATGTCAACCAGCAGAACTCCACGTCTCAAAGCTGTAGTAGCTGCTGTCGCCCTCATAAAGTGGGCGCGCAGTCCTACTGGAGGTTTCTTTTTAGCCAAAGAATAACAGATCTTAATGCATAGGACGACCCATCGAGAGATGGTACGTTTGTGCACTGCCCGACCTTTCTTGGCGCCCACATAACCCACGAAGAGTTGATCGTCCACCCGGAAGTCTTCAGTGCGGTCAAGGTAAAAGGCAGCGCACACTTTGGGTCCAGACGGTGGAGTCTCTCCTCCTCTTTGGAAGGGTGCGGAGGCGGGAAGAAGGTGGGCAATGTGATGGTCTGACCTATGTGGAAAGAAGTAACCACTTTGGGCAGAAAAGAGGGCCTAGTACGGAGGACTACTTTATCCAGATGGACCACAAGAAAGGGAGGCTTGTAAGACAAGGCCTGGAGCTCACTCACCCTGCGAGCAGAGGTGATGGCAAGCAAGAAAGCAGTCTTTAAAGTAAGGAGACGAAGAGGACAATTATGTGGTGGCTAAAAGGGAGCACACATAAGATAAGTGAGTACAAGATTCAAGTCCCACTGGGGCATTACGAAAGGAGAAGGAGGAAAGAGATGAGTAATGCCCTTCAGAAATCTGTTAACAATAGGGGACTTGAAAAGAGAAGGCTGATCAAGAAGGCGAAGAAAGGCCGAAATGGCCGAAAGATAGCCTTTAAGAGTGCCCAGAGCAGAGCCCTGCTGGGCCAAAGAAAGAATGAAGAGGAAAACCTCTGAAAGAGGGACAGGAAGAGGATCCACAGCCTTTGCTGTGCACCATGCCACAAATTTGTTCCATCTACAGGTGTATACCGTTTTAGTGGAAGGACGCCCGGCTGCCAAGATGACATTACAGTCTTCAGGAGGAAGGTCGAAAGCTGTCAACTGTCGCCGCTCAATCTCCACGCATCGAGGTGGAGGCTGGACAGGCTCTAGTTTAATTGAGATTCCTAGTGCCCCTTTTGGGGTTCACACTTTTTGCTCCGGACCCTTTGTGGCCACCACTTGAACCACTGTCTTTCCTAAAATATTTGATCACCCCAGGTTCGCATATTGGGGTACCCTTGTTCTCTCATTCTACTCTATGCAACACCACAGCGTAGGAGGATCCCTCCTCCGTGGCCACGGTAGGGGGAGACAGCATACCAAGGTCTGTGGAGGTATCCAGACCACTGGCATCACCCAACTCCACTCGCCAGTTCGGGTCCTCAAGTTGGTCTGCTAGAGGGTCACCAGACCCCTCCCAGTCCTTCTCACCCTCCTCTGGCTGCCACTCAGGGTGGTAGGGAACGCCAGGCATTATCAGTGGGACAAAAGTACCCTCCGGCACAGGTATCGACGTCAGTCCAGTGCCATGTCCATATCGGGGTGAGGCTGGGGTCGACGCAGGTTGGGGGCACAACCGGCGCCGGGGGCATAGTCACTAGAATCAGCGCTGGGGAAGGTACTGTGAGGTCGACCGGCACCAATCCGGATCCAGGCCTGGATCCATGGGGGCCCTGCAGTGCCGGGGCCGGAGCCGCCGGCATCGAAGGCCTAGGGCCCCAAGCCGAGTCCGTGGGGCCCAAAGGCGCGTCTGTGGACTCGGGCTGCCCAAAGATGCTGTGCAGTGCTTCGTAAAACTGACGAAGCTGGGCAGGGGACGCTCCGGCTCCGGGAAAGGGAGGGTGAGCGCGGTGCCGTCCCAGAAGCAGACTCCGAAGAAGGAGCCGGAGAGCGTTGACGCTCCGGGTCCTGCGTCGCGTCGGCCGGGGAGAAGGTGAAGAGTGACGGTGATTCTTCGCCTTCTTCTTGGACTTTGACTTACCCGAGGAGTGCAAAGACCTCGATGACGATTGGTGATGGCTCCGCGACCGGTCCCATGACCTTCCCCTCGACCGGGACCTCGAGCAGAGCGGAGCGGACTGCCGGGCCTCCAGAAGCTTTCAGGACCGTTCCTGCAAAGACTTCGGGTTTAGGGCCAGGCAGTCGGAGCACGACTTCGGGTCGTGGTCGCGTTCCAAGCACCAAAAGTACTCGAGGTGGAGATCGGTTACCGACATCAACAGGAGTCACAGGGTTTGAAGCCGGGTCGACGGTTGGACATCCTTCGTGCACCAGGAGTCGTCAGACTCGCTCTCTCCGGATCTGCGCTGGCTGGCGCGGAAAAGGAAGAACTGACGTCAGCGCGCAGGGGCGGCGTCTAAGTAGACACCACAACGTCCTTCCGGCGACCACGATGCCGGACGCAGAGTCGACCGACGCCACCTACTGCTACAAAAAAAATTCTCTGGATCCAGCCTGACGCCGGGGGGTAATTCTAATGCACCCCTTTGACCTTTAGTGTCTTTGGACTCCTTTAACTAATTTATATCAAAGTTGAGGGAAAAGGTAATCGAAATCCAAGCTTGGAAGGGCCCAATTTGGTTCACAGTTGTAAAATAGCCCCAATGTTATACAACATGTCACTTCTGAGATAAATATGGCTTTTGCCATAGGCAACCTTCTACCAGTGGTTGTGGAGATAAAATCAAACAAGCATTGGTGAAGCCAATAGTTCCGCCCTTTGTGAGAGGTTCTGTTTTTGTTTTCTCTCTTCTACAGTAGTTGTTATGTTTTGTTAGAATCACCATCCTGGAACCCGACTTTGTGCGTCAAGAGATATGGAAGTTGACTCCCTGGGGAGTGAAGACCCGACCAGAGACGTCCAAAGCCCGCACGTCAGACACTCTCCAACATGAGATAAGGCACAAGAGCATGGCAAGCTTTGCTGACAACGCCTTCCTTGACAAGTATTTGTTCGATTGCCATGACTTTTAGAAGGGGAGGACCCTGTTAACATCCCACAATTTAGAGTATCTGGGTTGCGGGGGGAGTGACAGGCGAATTCCTCTCATGAGCTTACATATAAAAGGATGCTCACCCACTGCGACCTTTGAACCGGGGCATGGCCCGCCGATATCGCAGACCTGTACGAATTGATTGTACGATATGCCAACCCTTCCGAAGCCAGGAAATTCAGAATGTGGACCACTTTGCACCCGATGGGATGCCGATATTTCCTAAGGCACCAACCCACCCATCTGGACCAGGCTGATCTGTAGTGCTTGTTGGCGCCCGCTGCCCTGCCCAGGCTTCTGCCAAAAATGTTTGAGCCTTGCCTGAAAGGCCTCGGAAATCCCCCAGGCCATGAGGGGCATCCGATTCTGTAGGACCAGAGGGTGGGAACCGCCCTGGGGATCCCTCAAGATATTCAGATCTGGGGGTGGAAGGATTGGAGAATCCCAGGAAAGTTCCAGAAGAACTGGAAACCACACTTGAGATCTCCAATAGGGTGTGACCACAATCACTTTTGCCTGCTGTCTGCGGGTCTGGGCTGAGAGGCGCATTATCATGGCAAACGGCGGGAAGGCATAACCCGCCTCCCTCGACCAGTCTTGGAGGAAAGCATCCGTCGCTGCTGCTAGAGTGTCTGGCTTCCAACTGAAGTATTTGGGAAGCTGGTGGTCGAGACAAGAGGCAAAAAGGTCCCCTGAAAACAGACCCCAAAGGGAGTGCAACCTCCGAAAAACTTGAGGGTCCAACTGCCAAAGGCTCATATCTGCCCACGCCCTGGAGCACCACTCAGCTATCACGTTGGATGCTCCGGGAGGTACTCCGCTGACACTGAGATATTGTGGTCCAGACAGAATGTCCAAAACTCCTTGGCTAGGTCCGCCAGCTCCTTGGATTTGGTGCCGCCCAGGTGGTTTATATAGCGGACCGCTGAGACATTGTCCATTTTGAGTAGGACACTGCAGCTGACCTTGTCTTTGGTCCAACATTTGATGGCGAAGGAGGCTGCTAATAACTCTAGGCAGTTGATGTGGAGATGCTGCTAGTCTGCGGACCACTTTCCTCCTGTAAAGGAGTCCCCGCAGCTCGCACCCCAACCAGATTTGCTGGCGTCCGATTCTATAACAATATCCGGGGCAGAGCCAAATATGACTTGCCCATTCCATGCCTCCATGTGGTCCAACCACCACCGCATCTCCATTTTTACCTCCTCTGTGAGTGGGACCTGCTCAGAATATTGCAGGTCCTTCCTCAGATGGGAGGCCTTGAGGCATTGGAGGGCCCTGTAGTGGAAAGGGCCCGGAAAAATGGCCTGTATAGAGGACGACAGGAGGCCCACCACCCTGGCGATCTGTCTGAGGGAAGAAGTAGGCCTGGCCAGGGTTGTCCTCAGTTCCCTGCAAATGTTGGAAATCTTCTGGGCCGGCAAACTCAAAGTTTTGTGCACTGAGTCTATGATGAACCCCAGGAAGGTGGTCCTTTTCTCCGGTGTGACCAGGTACTTCTCTTCGTTCATGACGAAGCCCAAGCCCTGCAACAATTCCACTGCCGTCTGCAGCTGCTCCGCCAGAAGTGTCGGGGATTGTGCCAAGAGAAGGAGGTCGTCGAGGTATATGAAATGACGGAACCCCCGAGCTCTGAGGTACTCTACCACCGGCTTGAGGACCTTGGGGAAGCACCAAGGCATGGAGGAGAGTCCGAAAGGAAGAGTTGTGAACTCATACACCTGGCCCCGCCACTGGAACTGAAGGAAACGGCGGTGAGGGGGGGGGGAAGATAGGAACCGCCAAGTAGGCGTTCTTCAAATCGAGGCGGACCATCCAGTCATCTGGGCGTAGGAGATCTTGCAGCAGGTGAATTCCCTCCATTTTGAAAAGGCGGTTAAGCAACCAGCTGTTGAACTCCCTTAAGTTGATGACCGGGCGTTGGCCCCCATTGGCCCTGTCCACCAAAAAAACGTACCTTGGAAACCCCTTGGGTGGAGTGAGGCACAGGATATAGCCCCTTTGCTCAGGAGATACGCCACCTCCTTGTCCACCAGGGCAGTCTGGGCCTCAGCAAAGACGAGAGAGCGCAATGGCGAACCTCCTGAACTGGGCACCCGTGGAACTCTATGTGGAACCCTTGATAGTCTGCTGAACCCATGGGTCCGAGGTGATAGACTCCCAATTGCGTGTAAACAAAGCTAGCCTGCCCCCTACTTGTAACTGGGGGAGAGGGAAAGACTCTCTGGCAGCGCCTCTGGAGCCCCGACCTCTGTAATTTCTCCTGGACTGGAAGAACTCTCCTTGTTTGGGCTGCTCCTGAACCTTTTTGAAGGTCCTGGGAGGGGCTTGGGTGTAGAAGCGGCCAGCTGTGCGCTCCCTGCCACGACCGGCCCCCACAAAAATCTTCGGGTGAAAAACCTTCTTAATTGTAGCCTGCGCCTTGTTTGTCCAGTGAGGTGAACATTGCTACAAACTTGCTCAATTCCTGACAAACGCCCACCATGAGCCACTGCGCCTGCCTCTAAGGAAGGAAGGTCCCCGAGTTTGGGGTCAACCTTCAACAGGAGGGAGCGTCGCCTCTCGGTTGAAAGCACAAAATTAGCGTTGCCTATGAACACTGTGGCGCGTTGTGCCCAGCCTGACACTGACTCGGAGAGATGGAGGCATTCCAGGCCTTAGCCTCCTCTGCTAAGTCTAGCATTTTAGTGAATGGGCCACATACGTCCAGGAGTTTATCCTGGCACGCCTTCCAGGATCTGTCTATCCCTTTCTTGGGGTCCCAGATACATTTTTGTAAAAACATGGCCATTCGAGGATCTATTTCGGGGGTGGTCGCCACCTTACCCGAGAGGGAGGGGCGGGGACACTCCACCCTAAGGTAGGCCCTGACCTTTCTCCAAAGGCTTCCGAATGCGACTTGCGACAAACTGGGCGACCTTCTCTGCAGGGACACATTTTGTAGAACGGGGGTGCAGAAAGTCCTCAGAAACCAACAGATCTGAAGGGGTTTCCGCGCCACCTGCAGGGGATGCCAGGGCCTTGAAGGACCTGCTTCATCATTGGACTCAGTAGGGGATTCGTCGCCTTCGCCCTGAGGGGACAAGGGATCTCTGTCACCAACTGCGTCAGCGGGGTCAGGGGATGAGCAGGCTAAGAAGGCCTTTTTAAGGCGTTCAAAACCGCCATGGTCAATGGCGGACTCAGACTTGCGCTTAGGGGCGTGGGGAAGTGTAGGGGGGTAAGCCCTTTGGATGGGGGTTCTCGGCGTAAGCATACGCAATCTCCATGAGGCGGCGCTCGAAGGGCCCCATGCCCGCCACGACCGCCTGATGGATGGAGGCGTCCACCGCCTCGCAAAATTCATCATCTAGAGGGAGGACCTGCAGGGACTCCTCCTCCTCGACGTACTCTCCCTCCATGGTTATGACAGACTCCACAGGGAAGCGGGCGTTGTGAGAAGGAAATACCCCTGAGAAGTGGCATCACTGTCCCACAACTTTGGCAAGCCGGCTCTTAATTTCTGCGACTGGAGCAGTCTAATGACTGGGCACGCAAGGCGCGCAATATGGTTGCAGCCCCAGGGGCGGACTCACCCTGTCACTTAGAGGGTACCCTGGACGCCTGGGCCGGGCCCTGACAACATCCTTATGGTAATGTATAACGGGCATTAGGCCTCCTGAGGAGCGCCCCGCTCCAGTAGCAAAGCAGGGTCAAAGACCCAAACGGAGACTACAGACCCGCTCAGCGGGAGTCAGGCTATCGGAGAAATGGAGTACTGACCCATGAACACTGGCGTCAAGGCTTCCAGGCGGCTCGGCCAGAGGCTCCGCAGGGGCGAACAGCAGTCAGCTCACACTGAATCCGAAAGGGATTCGCGTCCCTCGCGGAGCAACGAGACGAGGGCCGCGTTGTCTGTGCGCCCTCTAGCGGCTCCCGCCCGCTACCGCATCAATGCGGCCTGAGACTGGCAATCGGCACCGCGACTGGAACGATGAAGAACGTTCCCACGGTTCAAACCATTGTGGCGAAAGTGCCACAGCATACCAAAAAACCAACCGCAGCTGGCACAATAGAAAAACCACAGAAAAATCACAGAATAGCACAATAAGGTGAAGGAAGGAAATTTGGTGACTTAACTGCCGGAGGAGCAGGAAAAGAAAGAGGAGGTTTCCCAGAAGCCTTGTGCCTTTGTGGTTGTACGGGACTGTTCATTGGTTCAACTGTGCTGACCTTTACCTGGGATCAATGGGAAAGATAGTTTTTTCTGTTTTAAAGTTGAACACTGCTGGAAAGGATAATAAAGAAAGTAGAGCATAATCCTCGCCTCCGGTCCTGACACAGAATGTACTAACCGGCTCCTCTCAATGTTCACTTAGACTGACAAGAAACATGAAAAAAATCAAACAGCAGCTTCAGTATGCACCCACTTACTTATGCAGATTGTACTGTAACATTTATAAAGAGAGCTTATCACACCTATGTTGGGCGCTGAAGCACTTGCCTACATGGAAAGCATGCTTCACAGATTAGGGTATGAGACTGGAATGGTGTTGTCCTTGTTTTGATTTTATGTGGGAAGTGTGTGATCAGGGGCGTAACATACACCCCTCCAGCCCCAGTGTGGGGGGCCCAGTCTTCCATACATAAAGGGGGGCCCCCGTCAGCTTGTCAGCACAGTGGTATGGGTAGTGTGAAGGGTTCCCTCACCATTCTTTGCAGGGAGGCCTCCTAAGATTTTCTGATGCCACTGTGTGCAAGGACCACCAAGATGCGGTTGTAGCGTTATGGGATGTAGCACTTAGCAGTATGATGGATGAGGAAGTGTGAGAGATAGGCACGCAGTTTGGAGTAAGCTGGCAGCTTCAAACAGCTTCGCAGGTCCCTTTATGAATTTCTTAGGATCATAGTCCACTAACCTGGTTATCACACTGGGTTGCCCATTATGAGATTTTTAGTTTTAGATTTATAGTCCTGCGCAGGCATTGGTTGGAAGAAGAGTCTGGGGAATCTGCCAGAATGGGATGTTGCTATCATTCCATATATGAATGTCATTGTGAGACGTCAAGAAAAAATCATAGTATTTAAACAGCTGGGGTCTGCAATGGTGAACTAAACTAGAGTCTCCATTGGCAAGCAGTATGTTGCAGATCACATCAGTTTTTCCATGGCTTGTCAGTTGGTGATGGGTTATTTGTTTGCTGTGAACTGGTACTGTCATGAACACCGTGGTAGTTCCCTATTCTGGACAGTATTCAAGATCCACTTGTCTTTTTGAATGTTTTGCCAATCTTACAGATGGCTTGAAGTGCTTCCCTCCACTAGAGTGAACGACGAAGAGGAGAGAAAGAAGACCTCATTGTTTTTGTTGAGGCTTACCTGCAGCGGTTGATGTCTGTTGGCCTCCTCCGCCTCTAGACGGTTTTCTGGAGTGATAAGGCCAACTTTTGCTACTGACGTTGGTCTTGACTGCCACCAAGACCAGCATAAGGTCCAGGACCAGAACCACCCAGTAGGAAAGTGCCATTTATTTGCATGGTTACCCCCACACTTTTTGCCTGACATCTGATGCAACCTGACTTGGTGTGCCCAGGGTCCCTGCCAATCGGGGTCCCAGGGCCTGTGTTCTTTCCCAACCCTGTAGCTTTGTACCCACAATTGGCACATCTTTGACCACAGGTAAGTCCCTTGTAAAATGTGCCAAGAGTATCAAGGCACTGTGGCCAGGGAAGGCCTCTAAAGGCTGCAGCACCTATTGTGCCACCCTTAGAGGCCCTGTTATATTCCATATAGGTACCCTATATAGGAGCAGGTAACACTGCAACATTTCACCTATATCCTTCCCTACATTATATACATAACGGTTCAGAGGGACTGACCTTTTACCCAGATACGACACTGCATTCAGAACACAAGTTTTTCCCTAGTTCGAATCTCATACATTATGCATGAGGCTTCTTGGAAGCACAGCAGGATTAACAGCAGGACTGACATCTCCTGTATAATATCTCTGTATAAAGTTCAGGCCCGACGTCATCCTTTAGGCCGACACAGTAACACAGCAAGATAGAACCCCTGGGGAGACCTATGGGTATATATATACATCATGTCTTGCTTAGAAAGATAGAGGAGACCGTGACTTCCCGGCTGACACACTGACATTGAGGTTTCTGCATGCAGACGCTCCAGCTAGCAGTGGTCTAACATCCCTCGCGGGGTCTCCAACTCGAGACCAGGACGGGGTCCCACATTCTCTAACTCTCAGGGAATGGGGTTGACTAGATCCTAGAGGGATTCTTGGCATAACACCTACACAGATGCTAGGTACATCTAGGTACATCTAGTTAGGGAGGCATCGTAGGAGTATGCACTTTTTATCATGTGTTTTATGTACATGTATATATTCATGATTTCTGCAAGATGGTAGAACTATACCATCCCTTTACTTTTGTAGTATTGCTAATCATATATCTCTGCTACTGTCTAATGGTTGTTGCAGCTCATCCATTCTACACTAGAATAACAACTGTTCAATAAACCTTTATTGACAAACGCCCAGTATGTTTATTCTGTATATCTCTGAGACAAACTAAGTAAGCACGAGTGACTGAGCGAAAGGTAGAATACTGTTTCCACGATTCTGAGGGATCAGGGCTGTCATGTTCTGAGGTTGCCACAAACTATTCTCTCCCCGATAAGAGGAGACTCTAGTGGCACTGTGAGCTAGCTGACACAGACAGGCTAATGTATCCGGTGGGGATGCACAGAATCAGTCTGCCACCAAACCCTTAGTTTATGTTATCCAAACGTGCAGATCCTGTATAGGTAATATAGGAACTACATGACATGGTGCCGCCAACGTTGGTTGGGTACTTCTTTAACAGTAGAATCTGAGTAGTTCAGTCGTGCTTTTCTCAGAGACCCCTACTCACAAAATACCAGACGTCTGGAGTGGGTGGGCACAAACTCCGCCACAGCTGAGTAGGCAAAAAATCCTATTTATTGGCTGTTGGTTAATCAAGCTTGAAGGACACATTGTTCCTAAAATTGTGCATAAACACCTTATCTTGGTTCCCTTGAAAAGCTTCTTCTTTACAAAATGACTGAGGTCAGAGATAACGAGAGAGTAGATCTACACATCTCAGCCGGAGAAGAAGATGCAGACGCAATTCAGATTGCAGAAAACTTTAGAAATACAGTCACCCTGAGACTACTAGAGAATGGTTTATCATCGAGGGATGGCTTAGTAGTTTTTGTGATTGAGGCACACAAATCAAACAAAACAGAGGTATTTTATTCTTGGGTTACATTCCCAGCAGCAAATGCAAGAACAAAAACATTTCACTCTTACACAGAAGGAGATGAACCAGTGGAATATTGTCTGTTTGAGGACATAGAAGTTCCGCTCACGTACCAGGAACACTTATACTGGTTTAAAGGCGCCCTACCCCATACAAGAAGAAGAGTAAGACTCGGCCCGCTCGGAGGAGAAGGGGCAACATGGCCGATATTAGCGGCCTACACACCACATCCTGACATTGACACAATGCCACCAGGAGACTTACTCATACAACATAAAGATATAATAAAAATCTATAGAAACTTGACGCAATTCGTCATGAGGACATTTACAGTCCAACCAGCAATAGTTGCCATAAATGGAACTCAAATTCAGGGTACAGCAACTAAAATTACACCACAAACATTACACGCAGTGATGGGTAAAATGCCCTCAAAACGTGAACAAATACCATTCTGGGTAGCTCAGAAAATAACACCGCAAGAGGCAGTATTCCCGAATACTACCCCGTATGAAAAACACAGAATGCTAACAATCTGCTTGCCCATGGGGATAACACCACAAGTAGAGGATTGTACCACTTGGGGTACAGTCTTTGCTGCCATTTATCCACTTCGATGCGATCGGAATTCCGCTCAGGTGCTGGACATTCCGATCGCGGGCGTGACGAGCTCTGCTCGTCATGCGCACACGCCCACCGCGCAGCATGACGAGCTGAGCTCGTGATGAGCATCGAAGAGGTTATACCAAAACTCATGGTATCCTGTCCTTAGCAGTAGTACCTGATGTATTAAGACAAATACAGAACGAGTACGGAGCAGAGCCTCATCTGAACTTAGGGATGAAGTTACTAGGTAACTATGCCCAGGGATCAGCCACAGTACTAGCTAATATTAAAGGGGAAGCAGCATCAGTGGCTATGCGCCAACGCCTAAGGGAGTTCAGTCCTTTAGAACAGGAACACGAACTACCCAAAATAATAGAAACTGCATATGCAGAATTAGGCAGAGACAGTTTGGGTGGGAAAGTATTAAAACCACAACTGATGGGCAGTCCTGAAAAGGACACTTCCAAGCAGACACCTGCTTCAACTAAGAAGAAGTGGGACAATAAAAAACAACAAAATTTTAAGGGAAACAGATCTCAATCCCGAGGTAGATCTCCTCCACAGGAGCCCTCCGAAGAGAGGTACAACCTTAGGAATGGGGATAATATAAGGAAACCTGACAGGTATCAGGATTCTGATACACGTTCCTCTCAGGGTTCATCGAAAAACTCCGAGAGGGAAGGACGGTCAGAAAGACAAGAAGAGCGTACAAAATCCAGAGACAAGCAGCACGCTCAAGATTACACTTCTAAAAAAGAAGAGAAGCCAAAGCGGAAGCCACAGTTCAAAAAGAAGAAAGGTGCAGGTCTAAAGATCAGACATGCCCAGAATTCTGAGGACTCGACTACTGAACGGGGAATGGGCTCTGACGATGCTAGACAGTGCGGCAGAAATAACAATAGCTCGCCATAACCTGATGGAATTTCTGGTGACAGCGGACTTGAATGATTACATCACGGTAGAAACACCCGATACTAGGGTAAGCGTCCCACGTAAAGTATATGAAATAACGCTCCAGATGGAGGGGGACAAATGTAGAACAGTGAAAGGTCTCTTTTGGGGGAACCTGACGTTTGGCTATGACATTTTATTAGCTGAACAAGATTGGCCAAAAGCATTTGTCATGGATTGCCCTAAAGGAGAAACAGTGATTCTCCCGGCATTCTCAGACCATATTCCCAGGCATTTGCAACACACTTATGCGCAGGAGTGGTAGCCCAAGCTCCAGCATTATACAAAAACCATGTTGGATGGGATGAGGATTCAGCCCACCACATTATTCCTTTAAAAAATACTCCAACTGCACAGAGGCAGTATCCCATAAAGCAAGAAGCTAAAAACAGGTCAGGGAGATCTTAGATCAACTTGAATATCAGGGGGTGATTGAAACTTGCACCTCTCAAATGAATAATCCTTCGTTTCCAGTCATGAGACCTGACAACTCATATTGTCTAGTTTTAGATTAGAGACATTTAAACACTTGCACTAAGACATTTGCAGTCCAAAATGCACACAGTGCCGCATTAATGAATAACATTGTGCGGAAAAAATATAAAACAACACTTGATATCTCAAATGGATTTTTCTGCCAAAACATAGCACCTGAAAGCAGGTATCTAACGGCCTTCTCAGCGATAGGGACCCAGGGGCAATTGTGTCGACTCCCCCAAGGGTATAAGAACAGCCTGGGGTTGTTTTCGGCCAGGGTAACAGAGTTACTTCAAAATTTGGATGAAGAGGCATTGTCTTATGTGGATGATATTTATCTGACGGACGATGACCTAGAGGAGCACTTGAAAAGAGTGAATACCATAATTTTGGGATTTGCATCTGAGGGCTACAAATTCAACTTTAAAAAATCAAAAATTGCCCACCTCAGTGTCCTGTTTTTAGGATATGAGCTTTCAAGTGAAGGGAAAAGCCTGGCAGCCAATTTTTTTAGAAAAATGCGCCCTGCTCCAACCTCCAAAATCATTGAAAAATTTACAGTCAATTCTGGGATTCCTAAATTGTGGTAGAACATACATTTTAGATTATGCAGAAAGAGTAAAACCTTTCTACGATTTAATAAAACCTGATTTTTCAGTAAAACAATAGACACCGGAACACACGCGTAGAACGTACGCAACCTGGTGATCCGTATAGTTGCGGGTCAATCCGGGTACACCTATCTAACATATAATGAAGGTGAGACAGTACCAATTGTATACAAATCACATTTGTACACAAATGCTGAGATGCGTTTTGCATCTACAGAAAAAATTCTAACAGCGGTTCAGACTGCTGTAGTGAGAGAAAGAGCACTGGCTCAGGGGAAACGTTTAATAGTCGTGACCCCAGTTCCAGCCTTAGAGGCTGCGACAAAGGCAAGCGTTCCTAACGCTAAAGCCTTACATCCGAGATGGATACAATGGGCTAATTCTCTCACTCCAACAGACGTGGAATACAGGTACGACCCACATTTAAAGACACAAGCATTCCTGCAATCCGAACAAGAAAATCCTCTCCCAAACGAAATAATGCCTCTAGATCAGTATGAATATATTATTTACACGGACGGATCTGCTCAACCGGCCA
This sequence comes from Calotriton arnoldi, assembly GCA_963921515.1. Classification (NCBI taxonomy): domain Eukaryota; kingdom Metazoa; phylum Chordata; class Amphibia; order Caudata; family Salamandridae; genus Calotriton; species Calotriton arnoldi. Next base: position 268,576 of record CAWUFW010014112.1, read on the forward strand.
TAGGGAGTAAGCAACAATATAGCACAGCATGTGCAATCGTTAAATGTCGCATGCGGGATGGAAAGTTCCACCCAAGTTGCACAAAACCGCATTCTCTAGGTGACTGCACGGCACAGCTGGCAGAGTTAAAAGCGCTAATACTGGCACTAGTGAATACGGATCGAGAATTCCCCACACTAAATATGTGCGATTCCTTTTACTGTGTGCAGTCTTACAATTAATATTTGCAGCACTGGGTTAAAAATGGGTTCAAAGATGCAAAAGGTGGCACAATTAAGCATAAAATGCTGTGGGAACAGGTAGTGGAGTTGAATTCCGGACTACCAAGGGCTCACGTGATACATACACTGGGTCATCAGCGTGATGGCGTTCACGTTGAAGGGAATTCATTGGCTTATGAAGCCGCAAAGGGGGCTGTACGCACGGCTTCCGTAGCTGCAATCACTCGTTCTAAAACGAGAATAGATGGTGAGATTATGGTAGCTGTCATTGCTACACGCAAAAACAGCAAAGCACTACCAAAAAATTTTCCACTCAAGTACTCCTACAAGTTAGATGCCAATAACATTCCATTTGCTCAGATTCCTGGAGTGGGGGATAAAGTAATCCCAAATATGGATCGTAGGTTAGGTTTGATTCTAGCAGCACACAAAGGGATAGGTTCTGCACATGCAGGAGTTACGGCGACTGTTTCATTGTTGAAACAACGCTGCTGGTGGCCTGGATTAACAAAGCAGACTAAAGACTAGGTCTTGAAATGAGACATCTGTAAGCAGATGAAAGATTCCACCATAACACGTCCAGCGCACCAACGGTTATAAAAGATTTGCGAGTCTTTATAGGGACGTACGCAATTGGCACATTACATTCTGACCAGGGCCCTGCGTTTAGCTCTCGGGCTTACAAGGAGGCCATGCGAGGATTGGGTGTAGCATTGCGGTACACATCTCCGTACCATCCCGAGGGAAATTCGGTTGTGGAGAGAAAAAACCGGGACTTAAAGCAATCTTTAACAGCTAGAGTATTAGGCACGGGTGAAAGTTGGATAAAACATCTGTATGGAGTCCACAGAGCTTTGAATAACATGCCAAGAAGTTCTCTAGGGGGTGTTACGCCTTATGAGGTCCAATTTGGGACAAGAATGTGGGTACCTGATCTTGATTGTGAAGGCGCAGTGGCGGATGAAAAACCTTTTGACATCCATGATCGTTTGGCTGTTTTACAGGATCTAAATGAATCCAGGACACAACAAAGTAATATCCATCTAAAGCAGACCGCCACTGGGGAAGTCAAATCAGTCACAGCAAGACCTGTCTGGATCCCAAAAGTCGGGGATCTGGTCAGAGAGAAAATAGCAGACAAGAAAGAATTTGGGCCATCTTACAGAAAGCCTGTACAGGTCCTAGCAGTCGAAGGAACCAGAACTGTACTTCTACCGCCTCTTGCCGGAAAAAAGGAGAAAAGATTTGTCTCAATTGACCTAACCAAACCACACTATGTGGCCGATACTAAGTAGCAGGCAATGTGGACTCCAAAGTAGCAGACGCCCTCCTCTCGCTACAATTCAAGAAGTTCAAACGGAAAGACTCATCACGTTCGAAGAGTCCCCTGTACGGAATGATGGACTATGCAACAATGCTAAGGAACTCGTTCCTCTTGAACCTGAAGTTCAACTTCAAAATCAAACTCAAAATCACAGACAAATAGCTGTTAGACCAAATACAAATGTCTACGTCAACGTACCTCGACAAGAGGAAAGTACGATTTCAACAAATCCTGATGCAATTCCAACAACTGATCGAACTGCTTCTGGCTACTTCATAAACTTTGATACGTTTTCTTTGGATCCAAGTGAACCTGAAAGGACACCAGCCCAAAAATCACGCAAGCAGCAAGTTAAAGACTTTCTGAACTTTCTTAAAAGAACTTACCTGGTATCACCGTGGGTAGAACTATGGATAATTACCGGGGTACTTTTCTTTCTTTTCTGGTTAGGATTAGTGATAGTTTTTAACATGCTTATTAATGGACAATACATTCAGCAAAGCTCTACAGCCCAAAAGGTGAATCTAATTTTGAAACCACATCAATCATCTCATCGAGAACAAAGAGACTTGTCATCAGTGAACAATACAGCAGTTCCTATACCGGATGGTATAGTGTGGGACAAGGTTGATTTCGATATATACGGACCGACCGAACTTTTAAAAATTCCACATTTATTTAAAATATCATTAAGTGATATCATTTCCTCAAGTACATTTTCCGATGATTGGGATTTTGAAACTGTTAATAACATGTTGTCTGATTTGTAAAAATCTGCTGCATTTTCTAATAGTGAAATATTGGAAGGCACAGCAGATTACGAAAGCATGTATTGTTATCAACATTATGGTCATCACTTTCTGCATAAATCTGCAAATCCTAGAAATGTGTTCACTTACCACCAGTGGGAACATTGTCCAACACCGCCGAAAGGCAGTTCAAAAACATTTACACAGAAGGTTCCATATTTTTCAGGGTTTAATATGTCTGACCCAGCCTCATATTATTATAAGGTTGCACCAACATCAGCACAGAAAAATATGTTAACAAGCACCAAACGGATTTACTCTGCTTCCTTTACTGCCCAGTTGTCTGAACAAGGTTTCGACTTATGGAAAGACACCATAGACTTAAAATCTATCTGGGGTACTAGAGAATGGCAGGTGCAGGGGACAGAAGCTTTGTTTAGAGCATGCCTTATCCCTCAACAAATCATGTTTTTGAACGAGACAGTGCAACAGACGTCTTGCCTTGGACTAGCCAAGAACAAAGACTTGAACACACCTCGGATGCCGACTCCATCACACACCGAAGGTAACATAACATCACAGGAAGAGATTACACTAGATGACATATTACAATACAACAGATCAGACCCTGATTGGAGGAAGTGGTTGATTTGGCCCACAGACACTAATAGTTGTCAGGCACGATTCATGGGTAAAACACAAGAGTTTAGTATTCATAGGCCCGATCCACGTTATGTACAGCGACAACATCCAGGGGTAGTGACATCATACAGTGTTGGGAAGTTGTTCTTCGATTGGCAAAAAACCTCAACACTCACACAGGTGAAACAACACTTCTCCTTACTCACACAGGATATGGATCTTAGGGATTTTTTACTAGGTCCCAGGAAGCCACGCCAAAAACGTTTCATATATGCTGGCATTTATGCTGCCTATAATGAAATATGGAAAATATCCCAACAAGAGGCCGCAGAGAGACTACGGGAGGTAGACCGTATAAATCTAGACAAATCTCTAGCAGTGGTAGACAATGGGTTAACTACATTGACCTCCAGGATATATTCCTTAGGCAGCATTGTATCTTCTGCGATAGACATTTTAGAACAAGATTTGGCCATATTACAACACGGGCAATCTCAGTTACGTTCTATAATGTTATTGAGATGGACGCTGCAATCTTTGCGTGCAGGCTATGTGCCTTGGCGTTTTATCAACAGTACATCTCTGTTTTCTGAATACAGACAAACAGATAGAAATGGCACAAAGGGGAGCAAGATATACAATGCTGCGTATCGAAAAACTAGATAGATTACCATTCACAGTGGCAGAATCACCGCACAGAATGGCTAATCCATGGCCACATAACTCTACCGGTCACTACTTTTCAGTTTCAATATTGCCTTGAACAAAATCAGGCAGGCAAATATGAAAAAATGGGTAAGGAATACATTAAGAAATCTTGGGAATTGCCATACAGATTTCGATGCTGGAGTGGGGATCGAGAAGTGTTTCTCAGTGGTACAAACTGTGAGAGCGCTTTAAGTGGATCGCTCATATGTCAGGACATTCTACTGCACTGGCTTGTAATGGTTCTGTGGCGAACTTGTCCTGTCATCTGAGGGGTGCCCCAGCTGCAGTGATTACTCCAGCATTTGGGATACTTTCGAATGGGAGTTACTTGATGCTGCACAGTCAAGGCTGCTCTGGAATGCTCCCGTGCATTGCATATCTGGTAACCGTGAGCTCCACGGTTACTTGTTGTATGCAAGTATTTTTTCCACCCACACATACAGTCTGGGAGGCGCCGTTATGGCCTTCACTGAATGTTTCTTTAATATGGTTTGATACTCTAGGCAGAGTGAAAGCCATGCTTTTACAGAAGTCTGTGCCCTTAACCTCCGCTCGAGAGACCGTATAAATCTAGACAAATCTCTAGCAGTGGTAGACAATGGGTTAACTACATTGACCTCCAGGATATATTCCTTAGGCAGCATTGTATCTTCTGCGATAGACATACTAGAACAGGATTTAGCCATATTACAACACGGGCAATCTCAACTGCGTTCTATTAAGCGCGACACTGCAATCTTTGCGTGCAGGCTATGTGAAAGAGGACTCTGCGAATCGTAGTCAAGATTTTTGTGATGTACTTGCTCATACTTTTAAATCTAAGGTGGATCAAATCTTTAACCAATTTGCCCACTCTAAGTCACATATTAATATAGAGCAAGAAGACATTGCCAAACTGTCTTTTCTTAATTTTACTCCCACATCAGCAACCCAAATAGCTAAACTTATTTCCATGGCCAAATCAGGATCACCAGAAGATCCCTGCCCCCCTAGAATTTTACATAGCATTAGCCAATTCATGGGACCTTATTTGTCTAAGCTGTTTAACCAGATGATTTCACAAGGATCTTTCCCCATTGTGTGGAAACAGGCTTGTATTTTGCCTCTTCTAAAAAAAGCTAATTTAAATTCATTGGACCCTGCCAATTATCGACCTATCGCAAGACTTCCTTTGCCTGCAAAGATAATTGAGAAAATTATAAATGCAGAACTCTCTACCTTTATTGCGGACAGCCAGGTTTTAGATCATAGTCAGTTCGGTTTTAGAACCAATCATAGTACGGAAACGGCTTTGATTAAAACCACAGAAGAAATTCGATCTTCTCTGGATAGCGGTGGGTCAGCAGTTCTTATACTGCTGGACCTATCCGCAGCATTTGATACTGTTGATCATGCTCTCCTGGTCCAGCGACTAAAAACAATAGGGATAGGAGGAGCAGCGCTCTCACTGTTGACATCCTTTTTATCAGAAAGATCCCAATCTGTCCACCTAGGCAAATTTAAGTCGGCACCTTTTATACTGCTGTGCGGGGTCCCTCAGGGCTCCTCGTTGAGCCCTACGCTTTTTAACATTTATGTGGCTGAATTGGCACCACTGATTAGAAGTTTTAATTTGATTCCTACCTCCTACGCCGATGATACCCAGTTGGTAATCTCGACAGTAGATAAGGATATTAATCATTCTCTAAAACTTCACGATTGTATGATGAAGTTAAGTAGCTGGATGAGCAATCACTGCTTGAAATTGAATTCAAGCAAGACGGAAGTGATCATGTTTGGTAATCTCCTTCCACCTTGGTCCCCTGAGTGGTGGCCAGACAATCTCGGTCCCCCACCTTCACCTGTAATTAAAGCTAAAAATCTTGGAGTTATTATAGATGACAAATTGAGCCTGAAACCCCAAGTGTCCACGGTGGTGTCTTCCGCATACTTCATGATTAAAACCTTAAGAAAAATACTTCCTTTTATTCCCAAAAAATCTAGAAAAACAGTTGTGACCTCTCTAGCCTTATCAAAACTTGACTATTGCAATGGCCTTTATATTAATATTCAATCCACTCTCCTCAGAAAGTTGCAAACGGTACAAAATGCCGCAGCAAGACTTATATTGGACATCCCCAAGTATCAGTCAGTTGGAAAAGGGATTCAGGACCTGCATTGGCTGCCAGTCAGTCAGCGGGTAAAATTTAAGGCGCTTTGTATCGCTCACAAGGCCCTCCACAAAGAAGGTCCGAAATTTTTATGGGACCTTTTCAGATGGTATTCCCCCAATAGATCTCTACTGGTCGGCAAATTTGAATTTGATGCCTACTGTCAGAATCAAGAAAACGAACTGGGGTGGGAGGAGTTTTAGCTACAATACCATAAAAGGAATGGAACTCCCTCCCACTATATCTTAGGAAAATTCCCTCCCTCCTGGAGTTCAGAAAGCAACTAAAGACATGGCTCTTTTAGGATCAGTGGTTTGTAACATAGTATGGAGAACAGGAAGCGCCAAGACACCTAAGGGTATATGTGCGCTATACAAGTCATAATAACATAACATAACATGTGCCTTGGCGTTTTATCAACAGCACAGTCTCTGTTTTCTGAATACAATCTAACAGAGAAACAGATAGAAATGGCACAAAAGGGAGCAAAATATACAATGCTGCATATCGAAAAACTGAATAGGTTACCATTTACAGTGGCAGAATCACCGTCCACGGAATGGCTAATCCATGGCCACATAACTCTACCGGTCACTACGTTTCAGTTTCTGTATTGCCTTGAACAAATGCAGGCAGGCAGATATGAAAAAATGGGTAAGGAATACATTAAGGAATCTTGGGAATTACCATACAGATTTCGATGCCGGAATGGGGATCGAGAAGTGTTTCTAAGCGGTACAAACTGTAAGAACGCTTTAAGTGGATCAGTCATATGTCAGGATATAATGCTGCACGGAGCTTGTAATGGTTCTGTAGTGAACTTGTCCTGTCATCTGAGGGGTGCCCCAGCTGCAGTGATTACTCCAGCATTTGGGCTACTTTCGAATGGGAGTTACTTGATGCTGAACAGTCAAGGCTGCTGCGGAATGCTCCCGGGCATCGCATATCTAGTAACCGTGAGCTCCAGGGTTACTTGTTGTATGCAAGTATTGTTTCCACCGACACATACAGTCAGGGAGGCGCTGTTATGGCCTTCACTGAATGTTTTTTTAATACGGTTTGATACTCAAAGCAGAATGAAAGCCATGCTTGTACAGACGTCTGTGTCCTTAACCTCTGCTCGAGAGACTTTTGATCTCCAGATCGCAAGGTCTTCAGCAGAGATACAGGCGCTTATTCATAGTAACTGCCCTTACCATTTCGCAGAAATGGTAAATCCTATCTTTAATATGTCTGATACGAGTGGCATTGTCTGATACGAGTGGCATTGTTCACCTATTTTAAGACCATAGGTTCTGAACTTATAAGCACCTTTCAGACGGTACTTGGAGTTATACCAAACTTCATTCATTCCGTATTCGGAAGCATCTTTGGAGGACTTCCGCTGATCCTGTTTCTAATAGCAGGAATCCTGATTGTTATTTTTCTGCTACGCAATGGACGTTCCAGTCACCAAGGAGATGGAAAAAGCACTCCTGGAGCGTAAATACCGTGACCGCATGGTACAACATCTAGGCACGCCTCGTCTGAGAGAACTAAGTGCATCTTGGTTCTTGTCATTTCGACCAGTCTGGATGGACTGCATCTTACCTGTCCTCCGATGCCTGTTTTGCGGAGAAGAATGCGTGTTAGACCTTTGTTTGACACTCCCATCATGTGCGCAACCGGACGTGAATGCGTTACTGGACCGGATAACGGCCCATGTCCTGCAATGTATTTTTAGGTTTTTTAGAAATTTTTAGACATTTTTAATTTTTTTTGCAAAAGACATGTTTTTAACACTTTGTGCGTACCAATGTCTAGTTTGAATGGTAGAACACTAATAGGTTACATATGTCGTCCTGTCGGAAGAGGAGTGGGTGTTATATTCCATATAGGTACCATATATAGGCGCAGGTAACACTGCAACCTTTCACCTATATCCTTCCCTACATTACATACATAACGGTTCATAGGGACTGACCTTTTATCCAGATACTACACTGCATTCAGAACGCTGGTTTTTCCTTAGTTCGAATCTCATACATTATGCATGAGGCTTCTTGGAAGCACAGCAGGATTAGCAGCAGGAATGACATCTCCTGTATAATATCTCTGTATAAAGTTCAGGCCCGACATCATCCTTTAGGCCGACACAGTAACACAGCAAGGTAGGACCCCTGGGGAGACCTATGGGTATATATACATCATGTCTTGCTTAGAAAGATAGAGGAGACCGTGACTTCCCGGCTCACACACTGACCAGAGACGCTGAGGTTCCTGCATGCAGACACTCCAGCTATTACTGGTCTAACATCCCTCGCGGGGTGTCCAACTCGAGACCAGGACGGGGTCCCACATTCTCCAACTCTCAGGTAATGGGGTTGACTAGATCCTAGAGGGATTCTTGGCATAACACCTACACAGATGCTAGGTACATCTAGTTAGGGAGGCATCGCAGGAGTACACACTTTTTATCATGTGTTTTATGTACATGTATATATTCATGATTTCTGCAAGATGGTAGAACTATACCATCCCTTTACTTTTGTAGTATTGCTAATCATATATCTCTGCTACTGCCTAATGGTTGTTGCAGCTCATCTACTCTGCACTAGAATAACAACTGTTCAATAAACCTTTATTTACAAACGCCCAGTATGTTTATTCTGTGTATCTCTGAGACAAACTAAGTAAGCACGAGTGACTGAGCGAAAGGTAGTATATTGTTTCCACGATTCTGAGGGATCAGGGTTGTCAAGAACTATTCTCTCCCTGATAAGAGGAGACTCTAGTGGCACTATGAGCTAGCTCATACAGAGAGGCTGACGTATCCGGCGGGGGTGCACAGAATCAGTCTGCCACCAAACCCACAGTTTATGTTATCCAAACGCGCAGATCCTGTATAGGTAATATAGGAACTACACGACAGCCCTGTACCTTAACACACACACACACTGCCATTGCAGGCTGCGTGTTTTGGTGCTGAGAAAAGTGAAGAGTCAACATGGCACACATCCCTGTGTGCCATGCCTGCAAACCACTGCCTGAGGCCTCGGTAAGTCACCCCTCTAGCAGTGTGTACTAGCCCTCAGGTGAGAGTACAGTGGCATGAGCCCTGTACCCCCTACAGTGTCTAAGTCCATTCTTAGACATTGTAAGTGTAGTAAAGCCATAAAGAGTATATGGTCTGGGAGTTGGTCATTAGGAACTCCAGAGCTCCATAATGGCTTTACTGAAAAATGGGAAGTTTGGTAGCAAACTTCTCAGCACATTAAACCCACACTGATGCCAGTGTGGGATTTAATGTAAAATGCACTCAGAGGGCATCTTAGAGATGCCCCCTAAAAAACGACCAGCCCTGGTGTGGTTCCTGAATGACTGCCCGCCATTTACCACCACCAGACAGGTTTCTGGACCCCTGGGTAAAGAGCCTACGCTCTCTGGGTCCAGAAACAAAGCCCATTCTGGGCAGAGGTGTCATGCCTCCTCCCCTAGGATGGACTGGGTCCATGAAAGGGAAGCTTCAAAGCCCTGCCGCCTTTGTAAGCTGTCCCGGCCTTTTGCTGCCCCCAGCAACTGGCTCCCACCAGTTATGCCCTCATTTTGGGCAGAAGAATCGGCGGGAATACCAAGCTAGGAGGAGAGGTGTGCCCACCTTTGCCAACCCTATCCCTCAGGTGGGGGAGATGAGGTAAAGCACACATCTCTGTCCCCTCCATCTTGAAGATGAGGGGACCCAACCAATTAGAAAGAGGCTCATGCCCCCTCCCACTGGAGAGTGGCATCATAGGCGGTGTACCCACCACAAGGAAGGGACCCGTTGGCCCCAACCTACACACCCCTTTAACGCCCCTAACTCTAGTATTTAGGGGCAACCCTGAACCTTGCCTCCTCAGAATCTAGGAAGAAAGAAGAAGGACAGAGGAGCCGTGCTGAACCAGGAAGAAGAAGAGGACATCAACTGCTTTGGCCCCAGGCCTACCGGCCTGGCCAGTCTACGACCTGCCTACAGCAAGAACCCCGGCGAGTTCAGCAGCTAACAATCCCCAGAGCCCAGAGGACCTGCCCTGCAACCATCTTACAGACTCTGTCTCCTGTGAGCACCGGATTTGCTCAAGCAAAGACTCACCTCCAGAATACGGATTCCGGCGACTCCGCGATTTTGCACCACTCTGCACCCAACTCCCATGGCTCGAATTGTGTGGCCCAACACCACAACGAGGCTTCCCCAGCGATCCTGACCTGGGATCTGGTGATCCCTGACCTCCCTCAAGCTTTGAGACAGCGCCTGCCACCTCAACCTGAAGGGTCCCCCAGACCGCAACCGGAGCTGGTAAGAAAACCCGACGCCAGAAGACACCCCTGCACCCGACGCCCCACGGCCTTGGGTGGCCCAACCGAAAGTATCTAGGCATCCCCCAAGATCCCAACCTACCTCTCCAGTCGGTGGTCGCCTTCAGGAAGTCTCCTAGCCTGAGCCTGTAGCAACTTTGCAAAACCGAAGGTCTCCATTAAAACGCACGGGGTCCCCGACGTTCTTTTTGCACCTTGCACCCGGCCGCCCCAGTGCCACTGGTGGTGCAGCTTCTGTGTTGGTCGTTGGTCTCTGCAGTGCTGACCTTAACCCCAGGAGCTTTGCTCCCACAACCGAGTGGCCTGCTCCTCAGCAGTCCCTAACCGAATGCCCCCTTAGCCCCATTGGCTAAAATTGGGCCCCTGCACTCTGCACCCAGCCGCCCCAGTGCCGCAGGTGGTGCAACTTGAGTGCCCATCTAGACCTTGGTGAACCTTGGTCCTAACCCCCAAAACTCCCACTCGTAAGTCCTGTACTTACCTGAGAAACCGCTAACACTTTTCTCCCATAGGAACCCATGTTAAGAGATTTTGGGCCTAAAATGTGTTGAACTGATGTTTGTATTGAGAAAAGAGAACTAAACAGTAAATGTATGAAAAGTCTTACTTACCTTGTATTGTGAGATTCGAAGGTGTGGTATCTAGGCATACCACTCCGAGTACTCAAAGTAATCCAAAAGTAACTAAAAAGTATACCACTCCCAGTACTCAAAGTAATCCAAAAGTAACTAAAAAGTAATCTAATAAACAATGGGACTCTATTGGAATATCAACGGTGGGGGATTTGTGGATCAAGGGAGAAGTGGCTACCTTTGCTCACCTCCGGGAGCAGTACAAAATGGCGCCCTCCCAAATATTCAGATACACACAGATCAGGCATGCACTCATGACAGCTAAACCTGCTGGTACCATACTTCCGGAAGCCTCCCCATTAGAGGACAGGCTATTGACAGAGTACATGGACAAAAAGGCCATTTCCCTCACCTACCGCAAACTTATTAACAATCAACCAGATCCCACGAAACCTCTCCGCGAAACAAAGTCCAACGAACTTGGAGAATTAGACGATGCAGACTGGCAGGAAGCGCTCTCGTCTCCACGCGAAGCAGCGATATCCTCAAAATTAAGACTGGTACAACTGAAAATACTTCATCGTACTTATTACACCAGAGTGACCCTACACAGAATAGGAGGGGCCGAAACTGCGCTTTGTCTGAGGAGATGTGGGGCAATGGCTACTTTTTATCACACACTTTGGGAGTGCCCACAGATAGAGTCCTACTGGGCAACAGTTATGCGAACCATTGCACAGGTTGGTGGAGTTTCTGTCCTGCCAGAACCCAGAAGATGTCTCTTTAATATGTGGGAGCCCACTGACCTAAATCATGCAACACAGGACTGGGCGACGCTAGGAATGATGTTCGCCAAGCGTAATATAGCTAAATACGGGGGGTCACAATTCTCTCCGACACACCATGACTGGTGCAGGGACATGGATGGTGCCATTGTGGCAGAAAAGGCGACGTACGTACATCGAGGGTGCCCCAAAAAGTGGGAACAAGTATGGGGTGCCTGGAACGCGTATAGAGGGAAAATTTGTACTCCGCCTCTGACCGCGTCAGACACGAACTCTGACTGATCTGGATGAGTGAGGAATAGTGATTGTAGCTTTCTGCCAAAATCAATGTATTGAATATAATGTTGCCATGACTATATCAATGTACTGTGAGATGTGAAATGTACATTAAGATTTACTTTGTAACTGCAGTCTTTCAACTTTGCTCAGTAATCAATAAAAAGAAGTTTAAAAAAAAAAAAGTAATCTAAAATTAATTGCTGTGTAATTTAAACAGTTTCCAAAGCATATACAAACCTGTAACATTTGCAACTTCAATCACAACTGCATTTCCTTGAACAGTCTTGCATTTGAGAGTATATTTTACTTGCCTGTGCCAAGTCCTGCTTGGTTGTAAAATAAAACCTAAGTATACCTTTTTTATGCTTACCTAATTGGTCTGGATTCTGTCTCTAAGTGTGTGTAATCAGTCCTTGATTGAGTGAATACAATAAATGCTTAACCCACCTAATGGATAGGCCTAACTGCTCACCCACACTACCACAAAGAGAGCAGTTAGTACTTACCTAATTTAGCCTCTGCTATACCTCTGGGGACTCCCTGGACTCTGTGGACACTATACCTCATTTTGGTATACTATATACAGAGCCAGCTTCCTACATACCCTCCACACCACCACTGCAAAGGAGGCTCCCTCCTCTGTAGACATGGTAGGAGGAGAGGCCAAACCAGTGTCAGGTCAGGGATTTAACCTACTGGCATCCACCAGTTCCTCATACCAGTTGTCCATCAAGGGTGTGGTGGAATGCATAAGGGTCCTCTGGCCCCTCCCAATCATCTCCCTCCCTAGTCCAATCAAAAGAAAAAGGCACTTGCTCTGACTTGGAGGGCATGGTACCAGCAGGCGCCAGAGTTGGGGACGGACAACAACGATCCGGCTCCGTATCGAAGTCGGGAATGATGATGGGATTGGAGCTGCCACAGGGCACTGGTGGAGCAGGGAATGAACGCACTGAAGCAGGCTCCGTAGAAGCTTGCGGTCTTCCAGGCAGAATTGTCTTGGATCCAGCACTGGATCCATGGGGCTTGACTGGTGCTGAGGGCAGATCCACTGGCGGGAATCCAATAGGGTTGCCCCCAAACCTGTGGGGCCTGCAAGCATGCCAGAGGGGTCAGGACGCCCAAAGTTGAGGTGCATGGCCTCATAAAACTCGGAGTGTGGTGGGGTTGCTCCGGGAAACTCTGGAAGGTGCAGAGCAGATGCAGGCACAGGCTACGTGGAGGAGAAAGGACTTGAGCGGTGTCCTTGTTCCAGCACCCAGTTGATGACTTAGAAAGGCACGGTAAAGTTGAACAACACTTCAACTTCATGGGTTTCTTTCGTTTGTGAGAGTTACATGAAGACTTTGTCTGGGACGACGATAATCAGGAGCGACTCCACGAGTGGTCCCAGGACCTTTAGCAGGACTGGAATCGAGAACGTCGCAGGGTCGTCCGACATCGGTGGCGAGGAGCTTCAGGGAACAATCCCTCAGCGCCTTTGGCTTCATGGTGCTGCAGTCATCGCAGACCTTGGAGTCATGGTTTCTCTCCAAGCACCACAAACAAACCAAGTGTATGTCTGTCACAGACATCTGCCTGTAAGAGGCACCACAGGAGAAAAAAAATTCATGAAAAAATATACTCAAAATGTCCAAAAAAGTTCAGTCTAAAATGGACTGAGGGTTGCTCTCTCCGGATCTGCGTTGACTAGCATGGAAAGAAAAAAGCGTGATGTCAGCGCACTGGGGTAGCGCCCATATAAGCATCGCGCATGTCACTTCTGGTGCTGACGACGCGGAGCCTAATGACACAACCTGCCAAGAAATTCCAGATCCAGGCTGACACCTGGGGATAATTGTAAGGTAGGATTCTGAAGCTAGAAGTCTTAATTAGATAGGCTTGGGTAGCTGCCATTGCTCTGGTAGAAATGAGCTCTCAAAGTTCGTTATCCATGAGCTCATAAGATTTTTTACTGCAAGAAATGATCTGCTATTTCACTAAAGACTGTTTAGAAGCTGGACCTCCTATATTAATTGTGTCTTAAGCGACAAACACTTGATCTGATTTGCTTAAAAACTTTGTGGAGCCTAAACAGAACTTAAGGCATTGTATTACATCTAAAGAATGCAAGGTCTTTTCCGCTGGGGTCTTTGATTCTGGAAAAAATGCAGCTAATTCAATTGTTTGCCTTAAATGGAATGCTGAAGGTACCTTTAGAATTAATTTTGAATTGGTCATTAAATTCACTCTTCTGTGTTTGAAATGCAAATAGGATTCTTTGCACGATTGTGCTGGAACTCAGTTACTCTTCAACCTGAAGTTATGGCTAGCAGAAAAGATGTTTTCCAAGAGACATTTTGCACATTCACTTTATGGATGGGTTCGAAGGGCGCTCACATTAATCCCTCTAAAACTTCATTCAGTTACTAATCTGTTGCTAGTTTCGGAGATGGAGGCAAGAGTCTAAACCCATCCCCCCCCCTTCATAAACTCTTTAATAATTCACTGGGAAAATAATAACAATTGGTTTGGTTTCCTTAAAAATGTAGAAATTACAGCTAGGTGTACCTTAATTGAAGTAACAGATAGTCCATCTTTGGCTAGGCTTAATAAATACAGCAAGAAGTGGTAAAGCAACAATGTGAGCGGATCTAACTTTGGTCGCTTTGTCCATAAGATAAAACGACTGCATTTTGCAGTTCTATGTCTTTACTGCAGAGGGTGATATTGCAGCGTCTATAACCTTTATACAATCCTCTGGGATTGGCAAAAGTCTGAATTCTACGTCCTGATGAGCCCTGCTATCAATTTTAAGGACTGAGGACCGTGATGTGGAATTCTTGCATTGTTTCTTGACCACAGGCGTGGGTCGGATTTGAACTGGATCGGTGTTTGTTCCGGTATATTCCATAGTTCCAATGTTGGTAAGGCTAGAGCTATCAACATAGCCATGCAGCATACCATCCTCAATTTGCTTATGACCTTGGTATCAGAGGTAATGGGGAAAGGCATAAGTTAATTTCCCTGTCCAGACCATTGCAAAATCATTTCCGCTTGACCATGGACACGGCCATCTGCCAGTGAATCTTGTGCATTTGTGGTTGTTGTCTATAGAAACATGTCCCAATGTGGAGTGCCCCATTTGTGAAATATGAGATGCAGCTGACTGTCATCTAAGTGCCTTTCATGAATATCCAAGTAGTGCCAGCTTAAACGATGAAGCTATATTGTTGTACACTCCGAGAATATGTCCTGCGGAAATGCCCACCTCCACAATTTTTGGGCTTCCTTCGAAAGCATGAGAGACTTGGTTCCCCCTTGCTTTAGTACATAATCCATAGTAATGGTGTAGTCTGTTAGAATTCTGACATTAGTATCCAGCACCAGCTCTAAGAAGGTCTTCAATGCTACCCTTGCTGCTTTTAACTCTAGGATATTTATTTGCATGTTGTACTCCCCTGTCGACCATAGTCCGTTCATCTGCAGTCTTTTAATCTTTTAAGATGACCACCCCATTCCTTGAGAGAAGTAAAAAAAAAAAACTGTTGTGGTTTTACTGGATTCAACAGCAGACCTTTGAAAATATTGTTTCTTACTGACCACCAACGGAAAGACTTTTTCATAAGAGGGGCCAAGTATACAAAATTGTCCCAATCTTCTGAAATCTGTTGCCTTTGGGCATTCAATTACTCCTGAATAATCCTCACACGAAACTGACAATGGGTATCAGAAGAATTCATGAAGACATTGTCCTTAATATCGCCTTCAGTGTTCTGAGCGTGCTGGTGGTTTTAGATTGTAAAGAAATGCATTGTTGAATCAATTTTTCTCCTCTTTCTTGCGAAGGAGATACCAGACACAAATCCTTGTTGATGTTGGCTCCAAGTAATGTAAGATTTCTCCTTGGAATTAAAGAACAAGTTACTTATCTTTGGTAAAGCCTTATCTGGTAGATACTCTATCTAGCCGCAGATTCCCCAGCCGTCTGGATCCGGAAATTTTTTCGTGAGCAGTACCCCTGCACGTCGATAGGTGGTGCTGCTCGGCTCCACGTGTCATCATCCATGCTGGAAGGGATGTACGTGGTGCCTGACATCAGTTTCTTTTTGCTTCAGAACCTCGAAGCCATGAAGAATACACTAACCACTGGTGTGTAAAACTAGGGCCCTGAAAAGGCAACCAGCCTTGTACCTAAAAATCAGTTCGTAGAGCGGAGAGGATGGGTAGGTCGGTAAGGTAGGATAAGTTACTTACCTGTAATCCTAGTTCTCTTCCAGGGGTATACTCATCAAAGTCATAAGCACTGAATTATCTCCGCCCACGTGCGGGAACCCGGAGCATTTATAAAAATACATATATATGTGTATGTAGTAGAAAAAGAGTACATAGTACGAAATAAACACACACATATACATGTATAACATAAAAAATATATGCAGCCCCAAACATATCCAATAGGCTAGAAGCCAGAATTACATGTATTTCTCTAGTATGAAAATAACATATAAACATATAATGTAAGAGAAGGACATGTACAGTAAGAGCATTCTGCAAAAAACCTTTTATTTTCATCAAAGAAAACAGTTAATGCCAGGCAATTAGCCCAAAGAAGGCTGCATAAATAAAGAACATCCCTGTACAGAAAAGGAAACTGGCACCTCGCCTTTAAGGCCTCAGAGAACCTGAGCACTTTGCCTTTAAGGCCTCCAGGAGAACCCTGCTCCCATCATGCACCACAGGTGACAGTTAGGTCAGTTCTTTTGTACGGTATAAGAAACCTGTAGGAACCTGCATCAAAGATGCAAGAATACCGAGTAAACTGTTAATGCTCGTCCGGGGAGGCGGGAGGGTTGCTTATGACTTTGATGAGTATACCCCTGGAAGAGAACTAGGATTACAGGTAAGTAACTTATCCTTCTCTTCCAGGGGATACTCATCAATAGTCATAAGCACTGAATAGAGTAGCAAGCCCATACCCACTTCCATGCGGACGAGCAAAGAACAGAGAACTAAATTGACGTACACATATTAAACAGTATTTGCAAACAAGTTTCTCAGCGAGGCTTGCCCAACCTGGGCATCTGCCTGCGTGTCAGCATCTAAACAGTAGTGGCGAGTAAAGGTATGAACTGATCGCCATGTAGCTGCTTTACAAATCTCTGCCATGGGGACATTCCTCAGGAGAGCTGTGGTAGAAGCTTTCCCCCTAGTGGAATGGGCCTTAGGCTTACCCGGAAGGGATTTGTTGGCCAATTGGTATGACAGTAGAATACAAGAAACTATCCATCTAGAAATGGATCTCTTGGAAGCTGCAGAACCTGTGTTAACAGGACCATAGTTAATAAACAAACGTTCTGAGTTCCTCAGTGTCTTTGTTCTGTCCAAATAAAACTTCAGAACCCTCTTGAGATCTAGGGAGTGAAGAGATCTTTCCGGAGGATTCAAGGATTCGGAAAAAAGTAGGTAAAGTGATAGTCTGGTTAATATGGAAGTCCGAGACTACTTTAGGTAAAAAGCTAGGATGTGTTCTGAGAACTACTCTGTTAGCGTGAAACACAGTATAAGGTTCCTTACAGCAAAGAGCCTGGATCTCACTGACCCTGCGAGCAGATGTAATGGCCACCAGGAACGCGGCTTTCCATGTTAAATGCTGTAAGGAAGCTTTATGAATAGGCTCGAAAGGAAACCCCATCAACTTAGTTAACACAATGTTAAGCTCCCATGGAGGAGAGGGAGACCTGACTGGTGGGTAAACCTTTTTAAGCCCTGAAGAAAATCCTTTACCACCGGAATTCTAAACAAAGAAGTCTGGTGGGGGGACTTCCTATAGGCTGTGATTGCTGCAAGGTGGACTTTGATAGAAGAGAACTGAAGACCAGATCTAGCCAAATGCAGCAAATAGGGTAAAATCACCTGTTCCTGATCCCGGATGGGATCATGTACATTGTCCACACACCATAGGAAGAACCGCTTCCACTTGAAGGCATATGATTTCCTCGTGGAAGGTCTTTTCGCTTCTTTGAGAATAGCCATACAGTCTGGATTCAATTGTAGGTGTCCATATTGTATGACTTCAGGAGCCATGCTGTCAACCGGAGGGAGGACAGATTGGGGTGGAATACTCTCCCTGCCTGTTTGGATAGGAGATCCGGGCGGCATGGCAACCTCTTGTGTGGCACTTCCGATAGTTGAAGGAGGTCCGGAAACCACCACTGGCGATGCCACTCCGGGGCTATTAGGATCATCCTGGAGGTGGTCCTGTACAGTTTGTTGATTACAACTGGTATCAACGGAATCGGTGGAAAAGCGTACAGTAAGCTCTGAGACCATTCGATCAAAAGGGCATTCCCTTGAGATCCTTGTTGGGGAAACCTGGATGCGAAGACGGGGCATTTTGCTTTTACCGCGTCTGCAAACAGGTCGATGTCTGGCGTTCCCCATTCTCGAAAGATGCTGTGAGCGACTTCGTTGTTGAGAACCCAATCGTGGGCTTCGACGAAGTCTCTGCTGAGGAAGTCCGCCTGGGAGTTGAGAGAGCCCGGTAGATGAATGGCTACTATTGACAGGTCTCTCGCTAGAAGCCAGTTCCATATGGTTTGAGACTCTATGGAGAGTGTCCTTGATCGGGTACCTCCCTGTTTGTTCAAATAATACATCGTCGTTGTATTGTCTGTTTGGATCAGAATGGAGCGAGACTTGAACGACGGAACCAGGGACTTGAGAGCTAGATGTACGGCTCTCAGCTCTAGCAGGTTGATGTGGTAGCTCTTTTCGGAGTCGGACCATAGACCTTGTACTTGCAGAGGGCCCATATGAGCACCCCAACCCTGGAGAGAAGCGTCCGTGACTAAAGTCTGGGTTGGAGGGTCCTGGTGGAAAGGGATTCCCTTCATCAGGTGCGATCGCTTCATCCACCACCGGATGGAGTTTTTGGCTGATTGATGGAGAATTACATGATCCTCCCAGCGCCCTGATACTTGCATCCACTGGTCCTCCAAACATTGTTGTAGTGGACGCATGTGTAATCGTGCGTTTGGTACTATAAAGATGCACAAAGCCATCGATCCCAGTAGTGACGACACCTGTCGAACTGTCGGTAGATGCGTGTGAAGAAGGGTCAGGCATTTTCCTTGGATTGATGACAACCTCTCCTCCGAAGGACACACGCTTGCTTTTTCGGTGTCCAGGAAGGAGCCTAGGTAATGGATCTTTGCGTTGGATTTAGTATGGATTTCTTGAAATTGACGTGAAGGCCCAAGTTGTGGAGAAGCTGAAGGCAGCACGTGAGATGATCCTGCAGCAGAGTTGGAGATGGGCTCTTCAGGAGCCAGTCGTCCAGGTAAGGATATATGAATATTTTCTGCTTGCGGAGAAAAGCGGCCACCACAGCCATACATTTGGAGAATGTTTGGGGAGCTGATTTGAGCCCGAACGGGAGAACTGAGTACTGGTAATGTTGAAAAGACACTCGAAAGCGTAGAAATTTGCGATGTTTCTTTGAGATTGGTACGTGGAAATATGCGTCCTGTAAGTCGATGGAGCACATCCAATCCCCTTGGTGAAGCTGTGGGAAAATTTGATGGAGTGCCAACATTCGAAATTTCTCTCTGCAAATGTATTTGTTCAACAGTCTCAAGTCCAGAATAGGTCTGTATTCTGTGGTGAGGCCTCTTTTTTGCACAAGGAAATAACGAGAGTAGACTCCTTGATTTCTTTGAGGAGCGGGGACTTTTTCTATAGCTCCTTTCTTCAATAAGGTATTTACCTCTCTTTGTAACAATCGTTGGTCGCGGTGAGAAATGCCTCTCGGAGGAGTTATGAACCTGAGAAGATAGCCATTCTGAACAATGTTGATGACCCATTTGTCTTTTGTTATACGTTTCCACTCCTCCAGATGTAATGAACCACTTCCTCCCACCGGAGTGGACAACAGCTTTGAAGGAAGACACACCTCATTGTTTTTGTGGCTGCTTTGGTGCTGTTGACTGTTGTTTGTTTCCACCTCTGCCACGTCCCGGTCTACGTTGTTGGAACTGGGACCTTTGTTGCGTCTGACCTTGGTTCTGCGATGACCAGTTAGATGATTGACCTCGCTGTTGAAAAGGGCGTTTGTCATAGGGACGAAAGCGACGACGAAATTCCTTCTTCTTTTCGAGGCCTACAGCCTTGAGAGTATCCAACTCAGTTTTCATTTTTGCCATTTTGTCGTCCGCATATGAACCAAACAACTATGATCCGTTAAAGGGCAGATTGACTATCTTTCTTTGAGCATCGGGCTTGAGACCCGTGAGTCGAAGCCAGGCTGATCTTCGCGAACAAATGCCATGTGCGTATCCGTGAGCTGCCAAATCTGCAGAGTCGGCCGCTGTACTAATGATCTGGTTAGCAACCAGACCACCTTCCTGCACAATCTCTAGAAAATCCTTTTGATCTTCTTTGGGTAATTTATCTGTGAATCTTGTTAAAGAGTCCCATAAAGACCGGTCATATCGTCCCAGTAGAGCGGCTGCACTAGCCACTCTCATAACTGACCCTGACGTATTGCACATTCGCCGTCCCAAAGAATCCATGTTTTTGCTGTCCTTCTCTGGAGGAGCAGATGACATAGAGGTATTGGAATGTGCTTTCCTGGCAGCGGCGACTATAAGAGAATCCGGCGGTGGTTCAGACCGTAGAAACAAAGGATCCTGGTCTGGGGCCTTATACTTTTTTGAAATTCTTGCAGGACCCGAGCCCACTGTGGCAGGTGTCAAAAAAAGTCTTCATCGCAGGCTCTAACAATCCTGGAACCAAAGGTAGAAGGGGCTTTGCCGAAGCTCGATGGTGCAAAGTTTCAAATATAACGGATGTGGTCACCTGAGGCACCGTCATGGTTATGTTCAACTTGCTGGCACCTCTACAGAGCACCTCGTTGAATGTCCCCATATCATCAACCGGGGAAACCCTGGATGGCGGAGTTGAAGATATGGTAGGGGAATAGTCTCTATACGATGCCATTGTTGAGGAGGTCGTTGTAGGAGACCTCTGTCTTCTCCTTGGCGTATGCGATCGGCGGGGCCTTGAGCGCTCTTTTGAGCGTGTGCGCCGTCTTAATGGAGATCTGGAACACCTCGGGGACCTACCAGCGGAAGACCTTGCGGATTCCGTGGGAGGAGGTCTCTCAGTAGGCCTGGGTTGGATCTTCCAGTGTCTAATGTCCTCCAACCATCTGGGTGACATGTTGATGGGAGGAGATTTGTTTCCTCTCGCCGGAGAGCCCTCCAGTGTAACTTGGATAATAGTTATACCAGGAGAGGAAGAAGCTTCCCTCGACGTCGAGCACCGTGATCTCGACGATGGTCTTTCTAACCCTTCAGCAGGAATAACTTGCTTGTCCCTCGACGTCGAATCAGAATGAGCCACCATCGACGACGACCGTGGAGGTGACACTCTTGACTGCGGAGATCTATGGGACGAAGCCCTCGACGTTGGTCTCTTCGACGTCGACCGCTGGTGCTCATGCGGTATCTTCGACGTCGACCCTGCCCTCGACGTAGACCGCTGACGGGTCCGAGAGGGTGAATCGGAGTGTCTCGACGCCGACCTTCGAGAAGGGGGCGGAGATCTCGACGTCGACCTCTGTATTGATGTCGACGGGCGTTTCGACGTCGACTGAGGTCTATCATGCTTCGAGCCCGAAGCATGTCTCGACGTCGACTTACTTTTCGACGGCGATCTTGTCCTCGACGTCGATCTTACTTGCTTAGTAGGTCTTGACGTTGATCTCGCTTGCGTCATAGGTCTCGACGTCGACTTACTTCTCGACGGCGATCTTGTCATCGACGACGACCTCACTTGTTTGGTTGGTCTCGACGTCGACGACATGCTAAGATGTTTTTTCTTACTTCTAGCCTCTGGTGATGTAGATCTTCGCCGTTTTCTCGGAGAGGAGGGCCCTGCAGATGGATGATGACTTTCTGGGCCACTTTTCTTTCCTCTCACCAGCAAGCCTAGAAGTCTGATCTTCTCTCTGTCTTTCAATGTTCTACTTGAAAGTTGACGACAGTGGTAGCATGTCTCCGTGTCGTGAGAAGAAGGTAGACACACGACGCAGACCGAATGAGGATCGGATTTGGCCATCTTCTTCCCACAGGAAGGACATTTATCAAATAAAGGTGGCATATCTGACTAAAAAGAATGACCAATTAGTCAGAAAAAGACTGGTAATTACAACCAGTAGAAAGAAATATTGAAAAAAATAGTTAGAATATAAATTCTGACTGGAAAAAGTCAAAATCAGTTAAGCTCAAGCTCCAGGTACCTCACAGAAGGAGCCGGAAAAAAGAACTGACCTAACTGTCACCTGTGGTGCATGATGGGAGCAGGGTTCTCCTGGAGGCCTTAAAGGCAAAGTGCTCAGGTTCTCTGAGGCCTTAAAGGTGAGGTGCCAGTTTCCTTTTCTGTACAGGGATGTTATTTATTTATGCAGCCTTCTTTGGGCTAATTGCCTGGCATTAACTGTTTTCTTTGATGAAAATAAAAGGTTTTTTGCGGAATGCTCTTACTGTACATGTCCTTCTCTTACATTATATGTTTATATGTTATTTTCATACTAGAGAAATACATGTAATTCTGGCTTCTTAGCCTATTGGATATGTTTGGGGCTGCATATATTTTTTATGTTATACATGTATATGTGTGTGTTTATTTCGTACTATGTACTCTTTTTCTACTACATACACATATATATGTATTTTTATAAATGCTCCGGGTTCCCGCACGTGGGCGGAGATAATTCAGTGCTTATGACTATTGATGAGTATCCCCTGGAAGAGAATCTGCGGTTAGATAGAGTCTGTACCAGATACGGCGTTACCGAAGGTAAGTCACTTGATCATCTGATAGAGACTTCAAGCAACAGATTACTTACCTTAGAATAGATACCCAAGCAATACTCCCTGGAGGTGGGTCTGCAACCCAATTTAGACTAGAAAGTACCTGCAGGGCCGAACAGGCAAAGTGTCCATCCTGACGGACTTGACTGTCCAGGCAGTAGTGCTTAGTGAACATGTGCAATTAAACCCATGTTGCTGCCTGACAGATGTCCAGGAATGGTACTCCATGTGCTAACGCTGTGGTCGCAGCCTTTGCTCTGGTGGAATGAGCACACAAGCCCGCCGGGGGTTGCTTCTTGGCCAATGCGTAGCAGATCTTAATAAAGAGCACAATCTTTCAGGAGATGGTTTGTTTCTTCCCATTCTTGGCTCTGACATACCCCACGAAGAGTTAATCGTCCACCCAGAGATAGAATATAGAACTACAGCACTTTTTTGGGGTCAAGCCGGCGGAGTCTCTCCTCTTCTTTAGAAAGATGAGGCGGAGCATAAAAGGTAGGCAAGATGATGAACTGGACTACATGGAACGGGCTGACTACCTTCGGTGACTCAGAAGGACCAGTTTGTCTGGGTTAAAAGAAATGGAAGGAGGTTGAGATGACAGTGCCTGCAGTTTACTAACCCTCTGGGCAGAAGTAATTGCCACCAGAAAGGCCATCTTGATGGTGAAGAGCCTAAGAGGGCAGTTATGGAGCAGCTCAGAGGGAGACCGCATTAGGAAAGTAAGAACCAAATTGAGGTTCCATTGAGGCATAAAGAAGGGAGCTAGAGGAAACATGTGCTGAAGACCTTTAAGGAACCTATTTAAAATAGGGGACTTGAAAAGGGAGGGCTGATCTGGTAGCCGAGAGAAAAGCTGAGATATCAGAAAGTTACTCTTCAATGTGCCCAATGCAGAGCCCTGCTGGGCCAGGGTAAGTATAAACAAAAAGAAAGTGGGAAAGTGTTGCAGATAAGGGGTCAACCTGTTTGTACACCATTCCACAAACTTGGTCCAACGCCAGGCATCTACAGTCTTGGTAGAGGGACACTAAGCTGTCAAAATAACATGACAGACTTCAGGCGGAAGGTCAAAAGCTGTCAACAGTCGCCGCTCAATCTTAACGCATGAAATGGAGTGTTGACATGTTTGGGTGGAGAACCCTCCCCTGCTGCTGTGACAGGTGATCCTCCTGAAGGGGCAGCCTGATCGGAGGACCGATGAACATGCTCAACAGCTCATGATGCCAGACTCTCCGAGCCCAGTCCGGAGCCACAAGGATGACTAGTCCTTCCTCATTCTCTGGAGAACTCTGGGCAGGAGTGGTTTTGGCGAAAAGGCGTACAGGAGGCCGGAGCTCCACTCAAGACAAAAAGCGGCTCCAAGCAAAAATCGCCTTAGAAACTCCAGCGTGCAGAATTGCTGACATTGTGCGTTCTCTACATTGGCGAGCAGATCTAACCAAAGCTCTCCCCACTGCTGAAAGAGACCTTGCACCACCTCTGCTTGGAGACGCCACTCGTGATCCAGTAGGCATCCTCAGCTGACTTTGTCCGTTCTGGTGTTCAGAGAGCCCGCCAGGTGTTGAACCACCAGGGTAATGCCCTGACGTTCCAATCATGTCCAGAGACACCCCACTCCCGCCCTGTTTCATGGCGGTGCTGAGGTCCGTGAACACCTGCATTCGCCTTCGCTTGGAGGAGGGTAGAAAGGCTTTCAATGCCAACCAGCTCACTTGAAGCTTCACTAGGTTGATGTGGAGTCCAGATTCTGATGGAGTCCTCTGATCTCCACCTCTCCCAGATGGTCGCCTCAGCCCAGGATTGACACATCTGTCACTACCATCAGTTCTGGTTGGGAAGGGGAGGGGGGCTGCCGCTAGTCCAATTGCAGTTCGTCAGCCACCACTTCAGGTCTTTTGCAGTGCCCTCTGAGATCTGGACCATGTCGTAGCAATTCCCCTGATAATGTGCCTACTGGAACTTCATGTTGCACTGCAGAGCCCACATATGCCTACGGGCATGCGTCACAAACAGGATGCAGGAGGCCATGAGGTCCAGCAGCCTCAGAGTCAGTCTCACTGAAATCCAGGATAGAGGCTGAAACATCGGCATCATATCCTGAATATCCTGGACTCTGCGCTTAGGAGGATAAGCCCAAAACTGCACAGTGTTCAGAACATCTCCGATGAAAGGGAGCCTCTGAGAAGAGATCAGGTGTGACTTTGGCACATTTATAGTGAACCCCAGCGAGTGCAGGAGCTCTGCCGTAGTCTGGAGGTGGGAGACAACCGCCTGGGACGAGCTGGCCTTCAACAGCCAATCGTCGAAATAGGGGAAGACTGGAACCCCTAATCTCCACAGATGAGCTGCAACCACCGCCATCACCTTGGGGCACTGGTAAGGCCAAAAGGGAGCACAGCAAATTGAAAGTGCTAGTGGCCCACCGTGAACCGTAGGTAACGCCTGTGGGCAGGCAGGACGGGGATGTGGAAGAATGCATCCTGCAAGTCCAAGGCTACCATCCACAGGGCTCAAAAAATCTTTAAAATATTACAAGACCTGCAGGTCTAGTGAGTAAATGATCTACTCGACCTAACATCAATACACTCGACCCACAAACTGGTTTTATACATACATATATAGCATTACTAAGAAAACAAAGTGCAGTAGTTAGCATATACTTTGGCCAATCAAGAAGCCAATGAGTAATACGAGTGGAGATGTTGCAGCATAGTCAATGAAGTGGCATCATCTGTGGCCATTGAAGTCCATAATGAGACTAGTGAGTCTCAGCACCATGGTTTGACCAAAACCCTGGTGCGTAGTCAAACAACTGAGACCAATGCCCTGGGCCTGCCATGTAAAGGAGTCTGTAGGATACGATGTTACTCACACTGATATCAGTGAAGACCCTTGGTATGTAGTGATTGCACCAGCATTACAAGCGGGCTGGATGACGAGCACACTGAGGAACGTGTGCTTTCAGTGCTGTGGCCATGCCATGTCAACGAGCCTGTATCAGCCAGGGTAGGATGTTGCTCACACGGATATCATTCTGAAACCCTGGTATGTAATGATATAGCCAGCATCACATTGGACAAGATTTAGTTCACACTGAAACCAGTGTCATGCCATGTCAACGAGCCTCTATGAGTCATTAATAAGGTGTTGCTCACACTGATATTGTGAAACCGTGGTATTTAGTGATTGAACCAGCATCCCATGTGGCAGGATGTTGCATACATCAGTACCACGCACAAGCCATGTCAACGAGCCTGTATTACCACTTGGTAAGGTCGGATGTTGCTCACAATGATATAAGTGAAGAACTCTAGTATGTAGTGATTGCAACAGCAACACAAGTGAGCTGGATGTCACGCACATTTAGGCAAGTGTGTTTCAGTGCCATGGGGCAGTGGAAAACCTGATACAAAATCATCTAAAAATGTAACTACCTGTTAAAGTTGTGGGAGAATGTTACAACCTGTCGCAAAATTTCTGATGGCCGTGGTACGCATGGAACATTCTTTCTCTCACTACCCCACTCCTTTACTCCCTCATTTGCTAACTCGCTCAGTCTCTCTTCTACTAGTCACAGCGATGAAATGATGCTGAAGGCCAACAGCCACTCCAACAAGGACTTGGGGGGTGAGTATGTGGGGGGGTAGGGATGGGGGTTGGAGTGCTCCTCTGAAGATCGGAGCAGACGGCTTGGAAATGCAGGATGGTTTCACAGCACAGAACGGCAAACATGATCAAAACATTAACAGCTCGAAAAATAGAAGCGGATTGGCTTTTGATGAAATTTCAGGACAAATCTCTTTGCTTAACACGCGACAATGTCCCAGCCCCGCCGATGCATCAGAGACACCGAACTGATATATGCCTCGCTACAAGTCCCACCCCGGGTGTGATGTGACTAACTCTGCCCCAGCGTTTCAGGTGAGGTTATGCACGTGAACGGTTCTTCCCACGCTGAGGCATCCTTCGGAAATACTGACAGACTCCCGATATTCATATAGCCCAGTGTGCCCTAGAGAGAACACGCTCTCACCACGGAGGCCCGCTCTAACACAGTCTCTGTCTCCCTGAACTCCACCACTGCTGTTGCTCTCACGCTAGGAACACTTCTGTCTATGTTAGGTATTTCTGAACTATGCTGGAATTTTCCTTCTCATTGCTTTTGGGCGATAATTAAGTACATTTACACATCTTAGTAGCTCCCCAAAGGCCATCTACACAACTGGACACAGCTCTCCAGGTGAGCCATCACCCGTGACTGACATAATTTTTAATTGATCACCATTTCCTGTCTCTTATATCTCTCCCTCAGGGCTCGAAGTCAATCATTAGAAGGAGGCGCTAGACCAAGAGTGCCACCGGATTCCCAGAGATGTCAGATGTTACTTACCAGGCTGCTGTACGCCACGCTAGCATTCTCATTTCTACTGTGCCTAGCCAGTTTGCTGCCACCACAAATCTTTTCCTGAAAACACCCATGCAGGGGCTGGCAAAGGCAGTTTACACGCTTCTCAAGCTGTATCTCCCGCAGTAGCTCGTCAATCAGCCAATGAGAAGCGTGTAAACATGCCTATACATTTATATCCATGAAGGAGAGCACAAATTAGCTGCCATCTGATTGGCTGATTGCCACTAAGCTTCAGTATTCCGAGCTGCGTTGCAATCAGCCAATCAACACCTTTGCTTTCACACATTTTCAGTCACGTTCTCAAACATTTCCTCTGCTGCCCCTAGAGCCTCGTATTGGCACTGCACTGAACTCGGATTAGCACAACAGCAGAGATCACTCGCCAGGCGGGTCAAGTAGGCCTGAAAACTGGCTCACCCTGAAGGAAATTGACTCGCAAAAGCGAACACATTTTTCGAGCCCTGCATCCAGTCTACCGTGTCCAGGGCAGCCAAAACTTGACTGACCGTGAGCATTTAAAATTTCTCCTTTTTCTGGAAGAAATTAAGAAGGCACAAGTCTAGGATAGCCCAACGGCCTCCATCCTTT
The DNA here is from genome assembly GCA_963921515.1 of Calotriton arnoldi. Taxonomy (NCBI): domain Eukaryota; kingdom Metazoa; phylum Chordata; class Amphibia; order Caudata; family Salamandridae; genus Calotriton; species Calotriton arnoldi. Next base: position 296,196 of record CAWUFW010014112.1, read on the forward strand.
TTGGGCACCAGAGCAGAGAGAATCACAACCACGACCTACTTCTGATGCCAGCACCCCTCTATGGCTCCCTTGGCAACAGAGCTTGCAAGGGTTACTGGTGGAGTAATGAGATGTGGTCCTCCGTCAGCCTGTCGCAAGTAGGTGGACTGGGTAAAGAGGTAGTCACAAAGGGGTGGAAAAAGCCACCTTGGACAATCTTGAGAACCCAGCTGTTGGCTGTTATCAACCTCAGGTGATGCAGGTTATGGACTATCCTGCCTTCCACTGGGAGCCCATGATGGTCAGAGGGCAAACAAAAGGGGCTTGGTGGCTGCAGTTGCTGGGGAGGTGTTGGACTGGCACAATCTCTGGTTATCTGACCCACAAGGTCTGTGGTTGCCACGTCCTCGGCCACGCAAAGTCTGAGAAGTCTGCTGCCCATTGTGGCTGGGCTGGAAGCCCATTACGTGGCCACGAAAGGAGCAAAAGGCTGACAGCGGTTGGCGAGGGGTCATGGAAAGGCCCAAGGACCTGGCCATAGACCTGCTATCCTTGAAACGCTCCAGCACTATGTCTGCTTTGTCTCCAAAAAGAATGAGAGCCATTAAAGGGTATGTCCATTAGTGAGACCTGGACATCCCCAGAAAAGCCACTCGTCGTCCTCAGCCAATGTGGCGCAGTAAGGCCACCAACGATGAAACCGTTTTGCCTAGCGAGTAGATTGAATCCAGCCGAGAGCGTATGGCAAACTTAGCTGTGTCCCTCCTGTCAGAAATAGCTTCAGAGAGTATGGCTCAGGCCTCCTCCGCGAGCATAGGCAGCACATGTGCAACTGACCCCCAGAGTGAGTTGCAGTATCAGCCCAAAAGGCACGCGGTGTTCACCGACCACAGCACCAGGCTGCCGGAAGGGAACATCTTCTTCCCCAAGATATATAGCCTCTTGGATTCCCTGTGCAAGGAAGTGGTAGGGAATGCACCAGTGGGCAGCTGAAGGTCTAGGACCTCAGCCGCCCTCCTCACGACCATAGTGAATGAGGCTCCTTCCTCTGTAGTCATGGTAGGAGGAGAAACCAAGCCATTATTTCTGGAGGTGTCCAGTCCACAGGCATTCCCTGTTCCTCACACCAGGTGTCCTTGGTGACATTTAGGGGCTAGGACTCATCAGGGTTCAATGGCCTCTCCCAAACATCTCCAACTCCTAGCCAAAAGGAACAGGGCACAGGCTCTGGTCTGGGTGGTCTGCCCCCAGTCGGCGGCGGATGCCGACCGTCCGGCTCCATATCGGAGTCAGGGATAAGTAGAGGGACTGCACCGCCTGTGGGTGCCATAAGGGGAGGCACCGGGGAACGGTGAGGTGGCTTAACTGGTGCAGCTCAGGATCCATCCATGGATCCAAGGGGCATAACCGACGCTGAGGTGAACCTGCTCAAGGAAGACCAATAGGGGCCCATCTGAGGCTCGCGGGTTCCAAATGCTAGCGGGGATAGGCCACCCAAAAATGACGTGCATCCTCATAAAATTCACGAAGTTGGGCGGTTGTTGTTCTGGCTCCTGGAAACTTGGTGAGGTGCTGAGATGGCCCAGGCTCTACCACAGAACCAGGCTTTGAATGCCGGCACTCCCTTGTCTCGTCCAAGGACTTCGACGTACAGGGTGAAGTCGAAGACCTCTTCGACTTTTTGCTCCTCTGTTTTGTGGGACTTACCCGAACACCTGGCCGACTCCAACTGCAATGAGTGCGTGGAGTGGCTGTGCGACTGATCCCGGGACCTTCCACTCGACCAGGATGGAGACTGTTTTTTTTTTTAATCATAACTTTTTATTAAGGACAAAATTAGACATGATAGGCATCATACAATCAGGTACATGTGGAGTTACACACTTGGCAAAAGGCGAACAACAATTCCAAAGTCACATATATTTTCATACACAATTGCATTAAACTTTCTTATGGCAGGTTATCTGGCGGGATGGAGAATGTTGCGGCGTTGCACGTTGAGCAGCAAGGAGTTTGAGGGTCCTTAAGGCCTTGAGGTGCATGGTCTGACAATTGACGCAGGTATGGTGTCATGGTTGCAACCGAGGCACGAAAGACAGATGAGGTGTGGGCCCATCGCCGACATTTGCTTGAAACCAGCCTTTCTATGGGCATCCCTGCCACAACAGGAGACAAAGTCTCAAAAACTCATTGACAAAAAGAAAAAAAAAGACTGGGGTGGCATTTCTCCTGTTCTGCGCTGACAGGCACAGAAAGAAAAGAACTGATGTCAGCGCACTGGGGTGGAGCCTGTATAGGTACCGCGCACGTCACTTCAGGCGCGGACAATGCCACACAAAGCTGAACGATGCCACCTACCGGCGCGAACGGATACTGCTCACGAAAAAATCTGGTTCCAGTCTGACACTGGGGAATTATTCAAAGGTAAGTAATCTCTATCAGATTGGAATTTTTTGTTGTTGATTGCTAATCCCAGACTCAAGGGTGATTAGTCATATGAGCTAATCATCTAGGTATGCATATACCATACCCCCTTTTTGCCTGATGAAAGCAGCTACCTCTTCATCCCACAGCAACCTTCTTCACTCAACATCAGGTAACTTCCATTCGACAGTAGTCTGAAAGTCAGACGTATCACCCTTTCAAGTGGCAAGAAAGAAAATGTCCTTGCACATGAGGGACCCCACTTAAGTATTTTTGCAGTCCAAACCACTGAGAAAAACTTTAGTGTCCTTATTCCTGCAACATTACATGAAAGGAAGTTCCCATTGTTCGTGCATGAACCCTTCATCTAATGCTTCATACCTGCCCACTTGATGGTCTTGTAGACAGTACTGAAAGTGAAAAGTGGAGATCAGCAGTTTAATGTACCAATGGATTATCCAATCCAAGGATGCTATCTCCGCAACGGTCTCTAGCTTCTGTATGTGTAACAATGTGTATTTAGCATCTTTCCGTGCCATAGCTATCTGTTGTTATGAAAGGTGGTATGGTGAAAACAGCTGCGTGATATTAATGTATCGTCCTGGCACCTGGCCAGAAAACAGTGTCTGTAGTGTCCAGCTCAACAATAGAATCGATCTAAGCTGGGACTGCCCATGTTGTAATTCAGATAAGTCTAGCTGAAGCACATCTATTGTGGATGAGACAATGTTACACAGGGAATAACTTCTAGATGATAAGGTGGTCATACTGTTGTCTACTACTGCCAGCGCTTGTTCTAAATTAGAATTACAGTGTCAATCTCACGCAGTCTTTCAGCAGCTTCCTGTTGAGATATTTTCCATAGCTCGTTATAAACAGCATATAGGAAAGTTTTTGACGTGTTTCCAAGGACCTAATAGAAAGTCTCGTAAGTCCAGGTCATCAGATAAAAGGGACAAGTCCTGTTTTACCTGGGACAGTGCCAAGGTCTCTAGCCAATCAAGACACAACTTCCCTATACTGTAAGTTGTTACCACCCCCGAATGTTCATTTTGTACATAATGCATGTTAGGACTATGGGCATTAAATCCCCCGATGGTACCTAGGAATCTGTCATGGCATTTGTTAGCATTTAAAGGCCATACGAACCATCCCTTCCAATTGGGATCTGATGAATTATGCCTATCCTTACGCTGCATTGTATCAAGATTGCGTTCATCATGTGGTATTAATTGCTGCATCTTGGCCAGGCCAAGACATGTAGTCTGTTGTACAGTGTTGTTCAGGAAAATCATTTGTCGTGGTATTAAGCAGGCCCTAAATAAAGCCTCAATTCCCTGAACCTGCCAATCCTTAGTCCCCCAGATAGATTTTACATCTACTGTATCCCTGCATAAGTCAAAACCATGTACAGAGAGTTGGGAAAGAAAGGAAGCAGAATATATCAGCTTAGTGTCAGTTAACATATTTTTCTTTGCAGGAGATGGTACAAGCCTAAAATAAAATGAGGCTGGGTCAGATGTGTCATAACCAGAAAAATATTCAAACTTTTGTGCAACCTTTTTCGATCTACCCTTCGGTGGTGTAGGGCAATGTTCCCATTGAGTAAAGTTAAAGACCTCACAAGGTGTACTTGCTTTATGCAGAATTTAATACCATAATGTTGATAACAGAACATTTCTTCAAAATTAGCTGTGCCATCATATAACTCATCAGAAGAAACAGAGTTGAATGTTCTAGAACTTCTAACATTTCATATACAGTTGAATGTTCTAGAACTTCTAACATTTCATATACAGTATGAATGTCCCAAGAAATGGTGTTAGGAGTGATAATGTCATTCAATGAAATTTTAAACAAGTGTGGAATTTGTAACAGTTCAGAGTGGTCATACACATCAAACGATACCTTGTCCCATACTATCCCGTCCGGAACTAAAACAGCTGAAATGTTCACCAGGGACAGGTCTCTTTGTTCACGGTGTGATGATGTGTGTGGCTTTAGAACCAATTTTATGGTGTGTACTGCAGAGCGTTCAGAGACAAAGTGCCCATTCAACAGCAGGAAGAACATAGTCACAAAACCAATCCAAAGTATTAGGAAAAGTAATGCAATAGTAATCCAAAGGTGTAACCATGGACAAACAAAATATATTCTTTTCAGCCAATGATAGAAGACACGTACCTTCAGATCGAAAGGCAGGGGTGGTGGGGGCGGTGGAATCTCCGATGCGTCAGAGGAGAAGTCATTAAAGTCGAAGATAGTATCCAGACACCGTCCGGTCTATCTTGGGCAGCTCTGCAAAATGGTTCGAATTAGAAGAAGACTATCTGTGGTCTGTAGATGTAGGTCTTGTTCTTCTCTGGATTTCGAATTGCAATCTGTGTTTTTGTACTTGTAGACTGCACAGTAGTCGTTTTTGAAACAGGTAGAAGGCATACTTCATTATTGTTCGTAGTTGTCTCATGTTGAAGAGAACAGGCTTTGTTTGTAATTAAAATATTCCATCTGAACTTACTGAATGGCAGCCAGAGGAGATTGGTAGCTACCCAGGACCCCATGTGACTTACTGTTGAGAATCGGCCACATAGTGGGGTTTGATCAGATCGACGGAGACAAACCTTTTGTCTCTGTGTCCAGCAAGGGGCGGAAGATGTACAGTTTGTGTACCTTCAACAGCCAGGACAGAGAGAGGCGTTCTGTAGGATAGCCCAAACTCTTTTTTGTCCACAATGTTTTCCCTGACCAGATCCCCCATCTTTGGGATCCAGCCGGTTCTTGCCGGAACAACCTTCGCTTTTCCAGTGGCGGTGCATTTTACTTGGATGTTGCTTTGTTCGTCCCGGAAATCGTTCAATTCCTGTAAAACAGCCAAACGTTCATTGATGTCAAATGGTGTTTCCGCCGCCACTGTGCTGACATTATCGAGGTCTGGGACCCACATCTTAACCACAAACAGGATCTCATAAGGAGTACGACCACCCAGGGAATTTATTGGCATGTTGTTCAAAGCCCTCTTGAGCTCATATAGGGGATAGACCCAACTGCGACCTGAGCCCAATACCCTTGTTGTTAAAGACTGCTTTAAGTCCTATTTTCCTCTCAATGACCTCGTTTCCCTCGGGATGGTATGGAGATGAGAAACTCAGGCTCACACCCATACTTTCCATGTCCTCTTTTCAAGCCTAAGAGCTAAACGCCGGACCCTCATCCTTAATGTAATGTGCCAACTGTGTATGCCCCGATAAAGACTCGCAGATCCTTTATAACAGTTCAGGCATCAACCGATCAATGTGGCCATACCCACAGGAATCAAGAGCAGGGATTCACTGCCACCAAGATGTACTTGTGAGCCCCGTCAATTCATAAGGGGCCACAGTGGTCCAAATACATACAATACCACACAAAAGAGGGCCCGAGGAGATTTAAAGACCAGCAGAGGACAACTCCCCTTTATCAAAAGCAAAAACACACAAGAGCCACTGAATCTGGGTGGAATGGAGGAGTGCTAGAGTGTCCCTTTTACAGGTCGGTTTCCCTCACCCACTCGTAGGTGGCATGCTTCATCATAGGGTAACCTCCTCGCATTGAGAACGTGGTTGCAATGTGGACTACAACCCCCTTGCTGAGAGGGAGGAGCTCAGGGATGTTTTCAGTGTTAGAAAGAGGTCTCCTAAAACATGTAGATGAGCAGGGTGTGGTGAGGACAAAAGAAAAGGAGAGGAAGTGTATGTGGATGTGAGAAAAAACTAACTCCAAGGTACGCCAAAAACTTTATTGTGGCATCCAAAGGTTAGGGCTAAAAACAATACTATGATAGGAGGGAATTCAACCTATTATAGAGCAGTGAGGGTTGACATGTTTCAGCCTCTTACACTATGTAGAGGTGTGGTCGCTTTCATCAGGACCAAAGTGAGATATAGGTCGGTTTGCAAGTGGCGCGAAAATAATCAACCGTAAAAAGAAATGATATACTAGACTAGTGGTTGGAGTGGACCGCCACTCTGACAAGACTCCACTGGTGGTAGTATTACCTAAAAAGACACACTGTGTCAAAATTCATGCTTATAGTAAAGGGGCGCTGTTGGAACCGGGTTTACCGAGTCCGCCACGGTAGCATGGCGCGAGGCGGGAAAGCACGCGAAGGCAATGTGTAAGGCAGTTGTGCAGCACACTCTTACTTTGACTCAGGAATGCGAACGCAATAACATGACACCACACCAGGCTTGTGTATTTAAAATCAAGATCTTTTATATATAAATCAAGTTAGCATCAGATGAGGCAGATTAATTCAGATCTACATTTAAATTCATTGCATTACTCAACTGGTGCACATTCTTAATAAAGCATCATAGCTCATCAACATTGTAGGCCACTAAGAGGCCGCAGGAATTATCTCTTAAACGTAGCACCAATAATGATCACAAGATGCATTAATAAAACATGGGCCTAAACATGCAGTTCACTTCAAGCATATTCAATTACTTAAAAGAAGGCTTTTCACGTTACATTTCAATTGGCCTGCATTAATCTAGGCACACCCACATTCAGTACAGTGGGCGTCGCAATTCCAGTACACCTGTAACATAAAACACTTCAACTCTTGGCGGTGTACACTTCAGCTCAATTCAATTAATCACTTTCCCCCTTAGGTAAAGACTTTGCAGTTATCAGCATAGGCCTAGGCAGTAATTACAATAGGCATCAGCATTCAATTAATAAACACTGTGGGGAACCCCTCAACATGTCCTGTATTCTGGGGCTTCTATGTCCCTTAGGGGTTAATTCCAGGCTAGGCCCACTCCTCTCCGGGGCCTCGCCTCATGGGGAAAGTTACACGGTTAATTTAGGGGTTAATGGTGGCCCCCGGCCCCCAGTGGCGTTTTTGTGGGCCCTAGGGGCCTCCTGGGCTCACCTGGTGCTTGGTCGTTGGTCGCGCTTCTTAGCGACTGGCAATCCCCAGGCCCGGCCCGTGTTCTGGAGGGCGGGGCCCGGTCGGGGTACCTCGGCCTTCTGGCTGGAATGACGGGTCGTTGCGGGGGCCGGTATCACCCTCCTCCGGCCCCCGGGATCAGGGAAGTGACTTGGCGGCACGTTGCGGGGGCCGGTATCACCCTCCTCCGGCCCCCGGGATCAGGTGAGTGGGTCTGGCAGGCTTCAGGGACTTCAGGAAGGGGAGCGGGAGCCGGCAGTCCTCTCCGGCCGGCTCCCCGTCTCCCTCTGCACGGCCGGGGCTCTTCCTCGGCCTCCGTCGGCGCTGGGGGCGTGGCGGGAGCCGGCACCCAATCGCTGCGCGGCCTTCCTGGGGGCGCGGCCGGCGTCCCCGGTTGCTCGGCAACGGCGTCGGCGGGGCCTGGAGGCCTCGCGGACCGCGCTAGGCCGCGGCGGTGATTTCTTCGGCCGCGACGGCGGCGGTGGGGCCCCGGCGGCGATGATTTTGGGGATATGTAGAGGCTTCACTCGAGGGGCTTCCCTCACCTCAGCGCTTCCTTCGGTGAGGGCGCGGACGGCGCACCTCACCACACGGCCTCGAGGAGGGCCTCTCCTCACAGCAGCACTTTTCTTCACGCGGCGGCGGCCGCGGCGGTGATTCCCTCACGAGGTCAGTGACCTGAGGGGGGGGCAGTTTCTCCCTCGTGGAGACAGAACGCGGGGCGCACCAGCAGCCTGTGGGCAGGGCTGACTGGAAAAGTACTTGGGGGCAGCCCAGCAGCAGGCAGGAATAGATAGGGGGTGAAGGTCTAGCGCTTCAGGGTACGGCGCTTTACCTGGTGATCCCCAGTTGGGCAGTTTAGGCTTCAGGCCTGGCTGGACGGTCAGGCCTCCTCAAATTAAGGTGTCTTGCGACTGTTCCAGATTAGTTGCTTCTTAGGAGTTTCTTGTCAGGAGTTTCTTGTCAGAAGTTTCTTATTATAAGTTTCTTGTCAAAAGTTTCTTGTCAGAAGTTTCTTCTTATGAGGGGGGATGAGTTGGTGGTTCTGGGAGTGCTTGATGTTCCTCCCAGCACGCTGAAGGTGGTTCCCTGGGTCCCCTCACACTGGGCAAGGTCAGTGGGTGGTGGGCGTTCCTCAGCTATCTTACTACAGCAGGGCCTCAGCCCTGTCAGCAGCAGTAGTGTAGGTCTCCCCCCTAGGCCCTAAAGCCTGTACTCCGGCAGAGGTTCTCCCAGGATCAGTGGTGCCCCATCTCAACTGACTAAACTCAACTGACTAAAAGATTTCCCTCCAAGCCTTTTATACCCCTAGGTCAGGTGACCCTCCCAAAGGCGGCAAAACATAACTCCTCCCACAGCCCGGAAGGTTCTGGAACCTTCTACATGTCTGGCTATGTGGCCCAGAGGCGGGGACGGAATGGATACTGTATCCCTATGTCCCAGCCTGACCCTGGCTACTAGTGTGTACGCGTGTAAGGCCCCTCTGCAGTAGCAGGGGCCTGTGGCAGCCATCTTGAGTGAGTTTCACACATGGTAAAACGGCTAGGGGGAAAAATGAAACATTTCTGGGAAAAAGGGCCAAGTCCAACACAACCCCCTCCCAGCCAAAAGCCAGGGTAGACCGATCAATGCCTTGATGGGCTTCCCTGCTTCGGGCGAGAAAACTTGGACGCGGGCCTTTTCCCCAGCTGCAGGAAGGTCCTGCAAGTCCTTCTCCACTCTGGAACCCGGTGGTTCCCTCTCTCAAACCTCCCTGGACCAACGAAGCCACCACACTGGTGCTCCCTAGTTGTCCGCGGCCAGGACCAGGCGCTAGGCCGTCCAGATGTCTCTGGCCCTTGCGGTCTCACAGAGCGGGGGCAGTAGCCCCAGGCCCGTTGGCCACTCTCCTTCTCCTCCTTGCAGTTCCAAACTGCCACTGGTCCACCCACCTGGGGTCCGCACCCTCAGGCTGACCAGCAGTCAGGGGCGAGGCTCTCCTCCCCCTACCTCTCCTTCTGGGGTTCCGCCCTCTCCTCCTATGCGGGGCACCCTCAGACCACCACTCTCTCACTCTTCCAGGGCCGTGACCCTGCATCCGATCCACCAACCCAGGGTCTAAACCCTTAGGTTGCCCCGGTGCCAGAGGCGAGTCCTCCCTTCCTCTGCACCCCCTCCCAGAGTTCAGCACCCTCCCACCTGGAGAAGCACCCCTGGGAGTCAGCTCCGGAGGGACACTGCTTACAGACGTCCCTCCCGCCAGGTCAGGCAGCCCCTGAACCTGGCACCCCAGCCCAGGATCTAAATCCTGTGGCTGGTCAGGCCCCAGAACCCCTGGAGCTCTGAATACATATGCCCCGGGTTCTCCTGTCACTGGGGGATCCCCTTCCATGGATGGCCCATCGGGACAGCCTAGGCTCCCAACCTGGGGTTCCCTTATGGAACTCTCCAGGCCCTGAGACTGCGGTTGGGGCACCTCGGGAAACCTCCCCGTCTCACTCCTTCCTATAGATAGGATGTGAGGCCCTACAACCCGCTCACTATCCTGGGACCTAGCTGGGCTATTCTCCACCTCTCCCACCTCGCTGGGTTGGAAGATCCCTGCACCACTCCCTTCAGGATCACTCCCCAAACTGGCTATCACCTCTCTTGGTAGATAAAATTTGGGCTCCTGTGGAACCCCAGCAGGTACGCTGCCACCATTCACTTTGCCCTGCATCTCCATCTGCAAGGCTCGGAGCTCTAGTTCCTTCAGGCTAAGCTCATGCGCAAGCTTCCTTTCCTCCATGGCTAGCCTTGCCTGTTCTCGCTCCCTTTTCATCCTAGCAAGTTCTAATGTTAATCGCCTCTCCTCCCTTCTGTCCTCAAATTCCTCTGCCGACAACCTCCCCCTGACGCCCTACTGCCTGCCCTGGAACGTCTTCCTGGCAACACATTCTCGCTAACATCAATGTGCAGTAGGTCCAGTTCTCCTGGGTTGTCTGCCTCCCCTGCTCCTCGTCCCCTCTTCCCTCCGGGTGGGCCATTACCCATGCCCTCAAAGCTTTCTGAAGCACCTTCTTCCTGGCGCCTCGCTTGACGGCCTCCCCCCTCTCTAGGCAGAACTCCTTGAGCTGTGTCACCGTATACCTTTCTAGGTTGGCTAACTCAAACTCCATCCTCCTAGGTGGGGTCCCAGACAATTTAGGGAAAGGGTTCTAGACTGTAGGTAGCAGGTCTAACGCAGGAATGTACACAATCGGCAATTACAAAAGAATTCCTAGCACTTGCATTACAATAGGTGTCTAATTGCGGCGCACACTGAGTCACTGTAGGGTGCTGCACAAACACCAGTCCTTATCCAACCGCTGAACACCAAATGTTGGAACCGGGTTTACCGAGTCCGCCACGGTAGCATGGCGCGAGGCGGGAAAGCACGCGAAGGCAATGTGTAAAGCAGTTGTGCAGCACTCTTACTTTGACTCAGGAATGCAAACGCAATAACATGACACCACACCAGGCTTGTGTATTTAAAATCAAGATCTTTTATATATAAATCAAGTTAGCATCAGATGAGGCAGATTAATTCAGATCTACATTTAAATTCATTGCATTACTCAACTGGTGCACATTCTTAATAAAGCATCATAGCTCATCAACATTGTAGGCCACTAAGAGGCCGCAGGAATTATCTCTTAAACGTAGCACCAATAATGATCACAAGATGCATTAATAAAACATGGGCCTAAACATGCAGTTCACTTCAAGCATATTCAATTACTTAAAAGAAGGCTTTTCACGTTACATTTCAATAGGCCTGCATTAATCTAGGCACACCCACATTCAGTACAGTGGGCGTCGCAATTCCAGTACACCTGTAACATAAAACACTTCAACTCTTGGCGGTGTACACTTCAGCTCAATTCAATTAATCACTTTCCCCTTAGGTAAAGACTTTGCAGTTATCAGCATAGGCCTAGGCAGTAATTACAATAGGCATCAGCATTCAATTAATAAACACTGTGGGGAACCCCTCAACATGTCCTGTATTCTGGGGCTTCTATGTCCCTTAGGGGTTAATTCCAGGCTAGGCCCACTCCTCTCCGGGGCCTCGCCTCATGGGGAAAGTTACACGGTTAATTTAGGGGTTAATGGTGGCCCCCGGCCCCCAGTGGCGTTTTTGTGGGCCCTAAGGGCCTCCTGGGCTCACTTGGTGCTTGGTCGTTGGTCGCGCTTCTTAGCGACTGGCAATCCCCAGGCCCGGCCCGTGTTCTGGAGGGCGGGGCCCGGTCGGGGTACCTCGGCCTTCTGGCCGGAATGACGGGTCGTTGCGGGGGCCGGTATCACCCTCCTCCGGCCCCCGGGATCAGGGAAGTGACTTGGCGGCACGTTGCGGGGGCCGGTATCACCCTCCTCCGGCCCCCGGGATCAGGTGAGTGGGTCTGGCGGGCTTCAGGGACTTCAGGAAGGGGAGCGGGAGCCGGCAGTCCTCTCCGGCCGGCTCCCCGTCTCCCTCTGCACGGCCGGGACTCTTCCTCGGCCTCCGTCGGCGCTGGGGGCGTGGCGGGAGCCGGCGCCTAATCGCTGCGCGGCCTTCCTGGGACCGCGGCCGGCGTCCCCGGTTGCCCGGCAACGGCGGGGCCTGGAGGCCTCGCGGATCGCGCTAGGCCGCAGCGGTGATTTCTTCGGCCGCGGCGGTGGAGCCCCGGCGGCGATGATTTTGGGGATATGTAGAGGCTTCGGTGAGGGCGCGGACAGCGCACCTCACCACATCCACTCAAGGGGCTTCCCTCACCTCAGCGCTTCCTTCGGTGAGGGCGCGGACGGCGCACCTCACCACACGGCCTCGAGGAGGGCCTCTCCTCACAGCAGCACTTCTCTTCACGCGGCCGCGGCAGCGGTGATTCCCTCACGAGGTCAGTGACCTGAGGGGGGGGCAGTTTCTCCCTCGTGGAGACAGATCGCGGGGCGCACCAGCAGCCTGTGGGCAGGGCTGACTGGAAAAGTACTTGGGAGGCAGCCCAGCAGCAGGCAGGAATATATAGGGGGTGAAGGTCTAGCGCTTCAGGGTACGGCGCTTTACCTGGTGATCCCCAGTTGGGCAGTTTAGGCTTCAGGCCTGGCTGGACGGTCAGGCCTCCTCAAATTAAGGTGTCTTGCGACTGTTCCAGATTGGTTGCTTCTTAGGAGTTTCTTGTCAGGAGTTTCTTGTCAGAAGTTTCTTATTATAAGTTTCTTGTCAAAAGTTTCTTGTCAGAAGTTTCTTCTTATGAGGGGGGGTGAGTTGGTGGTTCTGGGAGTGCTTGATGTTCCTCCCAGCACGCTGAAGGTGGTTCCCTGGGTCCCCTCACACTGGGCAAGGTCAGTGGGTGGTGGGCGTTCCTCAGCTATCTTACTACAGCAGGGCCTCAGCCCTGTCAGCAGCAGTAGTGTAGGTCTCCCCCCTAGGCCCTAAAGCCTGTACTCCGGCAGAGGTTCTCCCAGGATCAGTGGTGCCCCATCTCAACTGACTAAACTCAACTGAATAAAAGATTTCCCTCCAAGCCTTTTATACCCCTAGGTCAGGTGATCCTCCCAAAGGCGGCAAAACATAACTCCTCCCACAGCCCGGAAGGTTCTGGAACCTTCTACATGTCTGGCTATGTGGCCTAGAGGCAGGGACGGAATGGATACTGTATCCCTATGTCCCAGCCTGACCCTGGCTACTAGTGTGTATGCGTGTAAGGCCCCTCTGCAGTAGCAGGGGCCTGTGGCAGCCATCTTGAGTGAGTTTCACACATGGTAAAACGGCTAGGGGGAAAAACGAAAAATGTCTGGGAAAAAGGGCCTGCAATGTCCGAAACGGACTGCTGGCTGTCACTCACCCCATATGTAGTAGGTCTGTGCTGAAGGGAGCTTTCGAACAGAGCGCGCCGTTGCTTACGACCTATGTGTGAATAAAAAGTATATAGAAGACGGGCGATCAATCACAGAGAATTGCCATGTCTTACCGGGAGCTGTGGCATGTTTTCAGCGGAGTGTTCAGGCCTTTCATACTCACGGAAGGCGGCGTGGCAACAAGCCGTGCTCCTACCCCGGCTCTGGTTCCCGTGAAGGGAAACGCCGGGGGCGGGCTTTTGAGGGTTACACGTTAACGTTACAGACAGTGGAGACGCTGTAACGTTAACCCGGGCGGCCATCTTGGGAGAGAATTTTATTGACTCGAGCATTTTTAATGTGACCACATGTACAGAGGTTGGAAGTACATATGGTAGTGCGTTGTCTTGCATTTTAAGTGTGTTGCCATCTTATTGTGATGCAAAAACAAGCCCTACTTGATGTATATTATGTGGGCAGGGCCCCCCAGGACCCATGAGGTAAAGGATGTGTCTCCAGGACTCAAGAGGGTAATTCCAAAGGGGTCATCTCTTGGCTAGAGAGAGCCTATCCCTTACGTGGTGTCATCACTGGTAACTGTGATTATAAAGGGACGTTTTTATCGCTGGTGCCCACATGTGAAGTGGAGTTATTTTCATACGATATTTCCCAGGTCTCTGTAGGGCACGGTCCCCCCTTATGTGATGGTTGAGATGTGATCAGTTGAAGACGTCAATGTTCTCAATAAATTGCGTCAGCGGCTAAATGTTATTATACTGATTGATTCAGCTCACCCCAGGGGATATCGTCATTCAGCCCTGTAATATGGGAAGAGAGTCTAAAGACCCAGTTTTGCTCCTTCCTGAATAGAGCTTCCTTACGTATTTGGGGTGGGATTCCAGAATAGTCCAGAGTAGGGCATTGTAGGTATGGTTCATTGCTGTAAAGTGGGCAAACATTTTGGTGTTTGTCTTTTTACACCTAATATTGCTTCTGTGCTCCGTTATTCTTGTTTTCACAGGGCGTGTTGCCATCCCCACGTATTTGAGTTGGCACAGGCAAGTGATGAGGTAGACGCAGTTGCGTGTGTTGCAATTCGTATGTTTTCTCTGCGTCCATGTGAAGGTGTTAAAGACACCGTCTTGGTTGCGCTAGTCAGGGGGCAAGCTATGCATTGCCCACATGAATAGCGGCCAACCACGGGGGGTAGGTTTCACAGTTGTTGTTGTGGCTCCCTCTTTTTGGGTCTGGTATTGATCAGTATGTCTTTCTGATTTGCTGTTCTTTTAAATGCAAATCTGGGAGGACTGGGTGCATGTTCGCTGATCTGGAGAATCCTCCAGTGTTTTTTTATTACCCTTCTGATCATATTCGATTCTGGCGTGTACTTGGTCACACAGGTTAGATTTCTTTCCTCAGATTTAGGATGTGCTTCCAGAAGTGCCGCCCTGTTATTATTCCGGGCTCTCTTCTGGGCTGATATGTTTCTCAATGGATATTACCATCTGGCTAGATGGTTAGTGAGCTCAGTCGATTGGTTGATGAAGTCACCCAGGTTGCTACAGTTTCATTGTATCCAGAGGAATTGCCCATAAGGTAAGTTCTCCCGAAGGGCTTTAGGTTAGAAACTACTGTACAGCAGAGGGCTGTGACTGTCTGTGGGCTTCTTGTAAGTCCTTGTCTCCAGTTTGTCTGGCTGGAGGCTGATCATTAAATCCAGGAAGGGTAATTCCTGGTCAGAAGTGTTAGCCGTGAATTTTTAATACGGGTTCAAGCCGTTGACCCAAGTGACAAAGGCTTAGATATTTTCTAGACCGCCCTCCCAAAAGACAAGGACGTCGTCAATGTAACGAAGCCACAGAGTGATGTTGTCTTTGTAGGGGTTTGTGTCTGTAAGTATATGCTTGGCCTCGAAGTCTGACATGTAGAGACATGCCAGACTAGGGGCGAATGTGCTGCCCATTGATGTCCCTTGTGTTTGATGGTAGAGACGGTCCTCAAACTGAAACAAATTTTCAGTCAGTGCTATGTTAGCGCATTCCATAATGAAACTTATGGGGGTCGTTGCTGTCCAATTTGTTAATCTCAGGATCTCCTCTACAACCTCCAGTATCGCTTGTTGGGGGATATTTGTGTAGAGGGCCTCTACATCTAAGGTCACAATGGCATCCAACTGGATGCCCTCAGTGTTCTTGGTTTCAATTAGATTCAAAACATCCCTTGTATCTTGAACGAAGGAGGGAGTTTCCTTTACCAACGGTTTTAAGAAATGGTCACAAAACTTCGTGAGGGGTTCCAAGACAGACCCTATGCCTGACACTATTGGCCTTCCTGGTGGTGGTCGTATCCCCTTGTGTATTTTGGGAAGGGTGTAAAAGTAGGGCAGTCTCGGGTTGTCATTGATCAGGAAGTTTGCCTCATGTTTACTGATCCACCCCTGGTTTAAGGCCGCTGTCACAGTAGATTTTATTTTTGTGATCCAGAGTGCGGTAGGATCTTCCTGTAGGGGAGTGTAGCACCTTCTATCAGCTAATTGGCGGAGGCATTCATTCCTGTAATCAGTAGTTGACATTGTGACAATTGCACCCCCCTTGTCGGCCTCTTTATTGGTTATGGTGGTGTCATTGGCCAGGTTGCGGATCGCTTCATTTTCCTGCTTAGAAGTATTGTAGAAAGCCCTATTTACTTGGTTGTTGTTAACTTCTTTTAGGACTGCTTTCTCGAAGGGAAGGATCTCTGATGGCACCATACTCACGTTGGAGGTGAAAGAGGAAGGTTTGAGTAGGCCAGAGTCCGCTGGAGGCGTTTCTGGTTGACCTGCAATGAAGGCTTGTAGTCGTATTTTCCGGAAGAAATTGTGGAGTTCACAATTTGTTCTGAAGTGGTCAATTCTCAGCATGGGAACAAAACCCAGTCCCCTGCGCAGGACTTTCTTTTCTAGGTCACTGAGGGGTCTGGAGGAAAGATTCACAATTAGTTTTTCTTCCCTGTGTGGCTCCTGAGCTCCATGTGTTGTTGCTGAGGTTGGTCTTGCCATCGGACCTGTTTCCGTTGGTTGTGTCCTCCTCTTTTTCTGCCTCTCCCTCTGCCCCAGCCTCTGCCTAAAAAAGGTTGGTGAGAGGGAGTAAACGGTGGTTGCGGGCTGTGTGGGAAACCCGGATACTGCCACATCGGGAGTCCTTGTTAAGGTGGCATCCAGAAACCAAACATCGGGTGTGCTGGTTCTCTTCTGTGTTGTGGTCCGCCCCAACTGTCTGTGCTTGAGTTGCTACTGTTCGAGGAATTCCTTCTTCTTGAAGATTGGCTTTCCTCCGATGAGTTGTCTTCATGTGTTGGGCAGTAATCCTCTTTTAAATAAGGATATATTTTCTCTTTGCTAAACTTTGCTATATCTTTCTGGAGGTTTGTGACCTTTTGTTTCATGAGGTATTCTTTGTTCTCTGCTATTTCACTGTTGATTTCCGCCAGCTTTGTCTTAAATGCCGTGATGGTAATACTGGCTTTTAAAGCTCCTTCTGCCACCATAATCTTGATGATCAGATCGTCCGCTAGGCCCTTGGCTGCTTTGATAATTAATACCAGCCAGTCCCTAGTGCACTTCCAGGCAACCAGGGACCACTCTTCCTTCAATTGTGTGTCTTCTAAGAAGATCCTTGGCACGTTGGCAACAATCAGACCGTTAGGAGCTATATTTGCTCGTAGGTATTGGGTCATGATTGCGCCATTCATAATGACCTTCATCAGGTGTCTCTTCATGGCAATGATGGAATTCCAATCACCGCTGGATGCCGCTGCCCCATCCGGGTCCAAAAGTGAGGGGGTTCTGAGGATTTCTGTCACACGATCATCACTAAAAGAGAGACCTTGGTTATTCTTCATAGTTATGCTATGGGCTGAGTTGAGATAAGCAAAAGAAAGAGAGATCACAAAGAGTAGCTCTTTTTCCAGTGGAAACACCTACTGGAGTGTAGAAAGGAAGCGTAGTAGGTTCCACGGCTGCTCCGTCGTGCGATCAATTCTTCAAAAGAGAGGAACCGGGAGCTGTTTAAGCAGGTCCTGCACACGTACTCCCAAACATGAACTAAGTATATCCTAATGGTGTGCACTTCCTAAGTGAATGTGAGAGTGTTTAGGTCTGTGAAAAAGTGCCCTCAAACACCCCGAAGGATGTCATGCTTCATCATTGGGCCTACTCCTCGTTGGGCCGGTGCTGCAATGCCCGACAGGCACCCGCGAAGGAGTTCTTTGGTGGAGATCCCTTGAGAAACATAAGAACAGCCCAAAAGAGAGCCCGGAATAATAACAGGGAGGCACTCCTGGAAGCACATCCTAAATCTGAGGAAAGGAATCTAACCTGTGTGACCACGTACACGCCAGAATTGAATATGATCAGAAGGGTAATAAAAAAACACTGGAGGATTCTCCAGATCAGCGAACATGTACCCAGTCCTCCAAGTTTTGCATTTAAAAGAACAGCAAATCTGAAAGACATGCTGATCAATACCAGACTCAAAAAGAGGGAGCCACAACAGCAACAACAATTGTGGAATCTACCCCCATGGTTGGCCACTACCCATGGGGCAATGCATAGTTTGCCCCCTGACTAGCGCAACCAAGACCGTGTCTTTAACTAACACCTTCACATGGGCGCAGACGAAACATACGAATTGCAACACACGCAACTGCGTCTACCTCATCACTTGCCCGTGCCAACTCAAATACGTGGGGATGACAACACGCCCTGTGAAAACAAGAATAACGGAGCACAGTAGCAATATTAGGTGTATAAAGACAAACACCTAAATGTGTGCCCACTTTACAGCAATGAACCATACCTTCAATGACCAACACTGGACTCCTGCCACCAAATATGTAAGGAAGCTCTATTCAGGAATGAGCAAAACTGGTTCTTTAGACTCTCTTCCCATATTACAGGGCTGAATGACGATATCCCATGGGATGAGCTGAATCAATCAGATTAATAACATTTAGCCACTGACGCAATTTAATGATAACATTGACGTCTTCAACTGATCACATCTCAACCATCACATAAGGGGGGACCGTGCACTACAGAGACCTGGGAAATATTGTATAAAAAACAACTCCCCTTCACATGTGGGCACCAACGATAAAAACGTCCCTTTATAATCACAATTACCAGTGATGGCACCACGTAAGGGATAGGCTCTCTCTAGCCACGAGATGACCCCTTTGGAATAACCCTCTTGAGTCCTGGAGACGCATCCTTTACCTCATGGGTCCTGGGGGGCCCGCCCACATAATATACATCGAGTAGGGTTTGTTTTTGCATCACAATAAGATGGCAACACACTTTAAATGCAAGACAACGCACTACCATATGTACTTCCATCCTCTGTATACATGTGGTCACATTAACAAGGCTCGAGTCAACAAAATTCTCACCCAAGATGGCCGCCCGCGTTAACGTTACAGCGTCTCCGCTGTCTGTAACGTTAACGTGCAACCCTCAAAAGCCCTCCCCCGGCGTTTCCCCTCACGGGAACCAGAGCCGGGGTAGGAGTATGGCTAGTTGCCACGCCGCCTTCCGTGAGTATGAAAGGCCTGAACACGCCGCTGAAAACATGACACAGCTCCCGGTAAGACATGGCAATTCTCTGTGATTGATCGCCTGCCTTCCGTATACTTTTTATTCACACACAGGTTGTAAGCAACGAAGCGCTCTGTTCGAAAGCTCCCGTCAGCACAGACCTACTACATATGGGGTGAGTGGCAGCCAGCAGTCCGTTTTGGACATTGCAGAGAATGCGCCCCTTTACTATAAGCGTCCATTGCCCACAATCATTATGAGAAAATGTGCATACATAGTCACGCAAATTGCCCGCATCGTGTATGTATATGTGTGTACTTGTTTGTCACATGAACCATGGGTTAGGTGGCTACCCCCGTTTTGGATCACAGACAAGTTCGAACATATGCCGCAATAACCTTGATTCACAATTTGTGTTTGTTCGTCTCGTTCGTATTTTTATGCATGGCTCAATAATGAACTTTTGATTGGAGAAGAGATCCTCCTTTTTCAGGGAGGCGTATAGCAATATATTTTGCCGCAATAATCATGATGGGCTGAATAGGATTATTCAGTCATGCCAATAATTTTACAGCTTCACGCCAATGGCGGTAGAACACACAGCACTTTCCCTGCAATTTTACTTGAAACACATTGAGGCACCACACAGGAGCTAAAAAATGAGTCCCCCTTATGGTCAATGAATGCCTCACTGACACCGAGATCACTTGGCAACCACGCGCTGCGGGGTGTTCCTGTCACACATTATCTAAAATTTGTTTTTATCATCACTCTCTCTTTCAGGTCACAGAATACTAGGTGAATCGGACGTGGTATTCACTTGCAAAGCTGGTAACTATTGTATCTCCTTACTTTTAGAACCAGCATTGCGGTAGTGTTAGAGTTCAGATATTCTCTCTGAAACTATCGGTCCTGATGAATTGCCCCGAGACCCGTTAGGGGCTACTACAGGCAAGAAACATGTCGACCTTCTACACCACACATGCCCTTTAGAACCATTATATCCGGTTAGGGATTCTTGTTTTTAGTTAGGTTAGTGAACCCCAGGAATAAAATTTAGGCGATAGGGTTGCCCTAAACCTATTTTAGACACCACTTTGCACTCACTTCACTACCTATTCCATACACTCACACGCACCTAACCGCTTCATCAAAAAAAGATCTCCGCCAAAGAGCCCCTTCGCGGGTGCCCGTCATGCATTGCAGCGCCGGCCCAACGAGGAGCAGGCCGAATGATGAAGCATGACATCCTTCGGGGTGTGTGAGGGCACTTTTTCACAGACCTGAACACTCTCACATTCACTTACGAACTGCAAACCATTCGGATATACTTAGTTCACGTTTGGGAGTACGTGTGCAGGACCTGCTTAAACAGCTCCCGGTTCCTCTCTTTTGAAGAAGTGTTTGGAAGCTATCATATCAGCTTGTATGGAACGTAAAATTTCTATGTGTTCTTGTGCCCAATGTGTACTCGTAAAATCTGGACGTATAGGGTCCCAGAATGGTTTTACCCGTTCTGCATTATCAGGAATGTATGTTCTGCCAAGATTTTAAAATCCTGTTATGGATTGTAGCCTTTTCAGAGTGGTTGGAGCAACGCTCATTTTTCTAAAAATGGGTTGCCAGGCTCTTGCCTTCACTTGACAGCTCGTATCCCAAAAATAAGACACTGAGGTGGGCAATTTTTGATTTTTTTAAATTGAATCTATAGCCCATGTGAGCGAATCCCAAAATGATGCGGTCCACTCTGGTCAAGTGTAAAATCAAGTCATCGCCTGTTAAGTATATTTCATCCACCTATGATAAATCCTGATCATGAAAGTTTTCAAGTAACTCTGTGACTCTGGCTGAAAACAGCCCGGGGCTATTCTTACACCCCAGGGGTAAACAGCAGAATTGTTTCTGTGATCCTAGCGCTGTGAAGGCGGTCAAATATCTGCTTCCCAGCGCTATGTTTTGGCAGAAGAATCCATTTGAGATATCTAGCGTTGTTTTGTATTTCTTCTGCGTTGTTTTGTATTTCTTCCGCACAATGTTATTCATTAGGGCGGCACTGTGTGCGTTTTGTACTGCAAATGTGCGAGTAGCTGTGTTCAGGTGTCTGTAATCTAATACTAGACTATATGATTGATCTGGCTTCATTACAGGAAACAGAGGATCATTCATGGAAGACGTGCAACTTTCAGTGACACCTTAATATTCAAGTTGTCTTAGGATCTCTCTAGCTTGTTGTTTTGCTTCATTTTTTATAGGGTATTGTCTCTGGGGTTGTGGGGTTATCCTCAAAGGTTTGTCATGATATGGTGAACTGTCATCCACCCCACATGGTTGCGGTATAATGCCGGAGCTAGCTCAAAAGCCCACTCCCTGGCATATGAGTGTTTTATTGATTCTGGAACGAGGTTAGAGAAGCCTGGTAATATTACCGTTTCCCCTTTTGGGTAATACATTACGAAGTCAGGTGGCCAATCTTTTTCAGTCAGCAAAATGTCATAACCTTGAGTGAGTTCCTCCCAAAAGAGGACATTTATAAATCTTGTTATGTTTTCCTTCCAGTCGTAGTTGTGTAACCGCTGCGGGACACTTACCCTGGTATCAGGTGTTTTCACCATGATATACTCACTCAACGCTACTCCCACCAGACAATCCATCAGGTTCTGGTGAATTATTGTGACTTCTGCCGAGCTGTCCAGCATTGTCAATGTCCACTCCCTGTTCAAAAGCAAAGTCCTTAAAATCCGGAGCATGCCTGACCTTTAGTCTGGGTACCTTCTTCTTTTCAAATTGAGGTCTTGATATTTTAGGTGTATTTTTTTTTATTATGTATTCAGATGAGCATTGTGGGTCCTTTCTTTGTTTCACATGCTTTTCCGATCTCCGCTCTGACGGTCCTCCTCTCTCCAAACGTCTGTTGGATGTATCCTGAAAGGAACGAGAGGAACGTGTATCGGTGTCCTGATACCTGTCAGGAGATTTAACATTATCACGGTTACGTAAGTTGTAATATTTCTAGGTAGATTCCTGTGTAGGAGACCCACTCCATGATTTTTTTTGTCTTTATCTTACTATCCTACTTCTTCTTTGTGGAAGAGTTTGGAGCTTGCTTAGAGTTATCCTTTTCAGAATTACCTGTGGTTTCCCTGGTTTGGCTCCCAAATTATCTCTACTCAGCGTAGCATAGGTTTCTTAGATAATTTCAGGCAATTTGCGCTCCTGCTGTGCAGGAAGGGAAATCCCCAGGTGTTTGCGTATAGCTAACGCTGCTGCTTCCCTTTTTATGTTGCTCAACATTATGGCAGATACTTCAGCAAAATTGCCCCTCAATTTCAATACTAAGTCCAGGGCAGGTGCTGCCCCATGCTCATTCTGTACCTGCTTCAATACCTCGGGTATAACAGCGAAAGAAGGGGTACCATGTGTTCTGGTATAAAATGCAGCAAAGACTAAACCCCAAATGGCACAGTCTTCTATCAGGGGAGCCATCCCCACTGGCAAGCAAATTGTTAATATCCTACTCTTTTTCTGTGGGCCTGTGTGGGGAAATACTGCTTCAAGCTGGTTTGTTTTTTGTGCGATCCAAAATGGAATTTCTTCCATTTTGGTGGGAATCTTTCCCATCACTGCATTTAATGTTTGAGGGCTGATGTCTGGTGTAGGTAATTGTGGTGCTACCGCTTGAACAGTCTGTGTAGGAGCGAGTATTAATGTTTGCATCACGAATTGTGTAAGACTTCTGTATATTGTTACTAGATTATTGTATAGTCCCTGTACCTGGCCTGCGGTCAGATGATCAATATTGGGATGAGGTGTGTATCCGGCTAAGACTGGCCATGTCGCCCCCTCACTGCTGATCGTGCCCAGTCTCACATTTTGTATACTATGGGGAAAGGCGCCTTTAAACCAACTGGTATGTGCTTGGTAAGTTAGAGGAATTTCTACCTTCTTGTAAGGAGCATATGCATCCAGAGTTTCACCTACTTCATATTCGTGAAATAGCCGTGTATCATCATCTACAGGAAGGAATTTAACCCATGAGTTAATACCTCCACCCTAAATGCCTTGTGTGACTACCATGAAGGTAACATCCCCACCATCTAGTGTAAGGCCATCTTGAAGTAATTTTTGAGAGCGTACATGGCTGCAGTTCTCAGAAATATTCTTGACGATGTTTTATAAAAATTAATTTACAGAATTTGGCTAACACAATGGGAACAATATCCTTTCATGCTTGAATTTACCAACAGCCAATACATAGGATATACCTACTCAGCCGAGGAGGATGTTCCCTACCATCACAACGAATGCCTCCAGTTTAAAAGGTGTATAGGGATCTCTGGGGAAGCCCGACTGAACTACTCAGTTGATCCATATAAAGTAAGAAATTAACCAAAGTTGGCAACGCCATGTCGTGTAGTTTCCACCAGTCAGTAGGAACTGCGCATTTGTGGACAACAAACTTAGGATGGTGCCAGACTGATTCCATGAGCCTTCGTAGAATATGTTGGCCCTTGTACCAGTAAGCTTGCAGTGCCACTGCCAGCCCCCCTAAACCTGTACAGGGAGTGAACAGTTTTGGCAACCACTGAACAAGACAACTCTGTTCCCTCAGGAACCATGGTGACAGATTTCAAACTTTCGCTCAGTCACTCGTGCTTTCTTTTGCTCAGAGAAATATACAAAGAATACACAAAGGGGAGTTTTCAATATTTATTGAACCAGAGTGATTCTTGTATAGAATATATGGGCTGAGGTGACTAATAGACAGAAGCAGATGAAAGTTATAATAAGTGTCAACACAGAAAATAAAACAAAACGTTTCACCATATTGTTGAGAGAAGTTATATATGCATACATATAAAGGATTATAACAACTAAGTGTACTCCTAAGAAGCTAACCCTAGCAAACAAGTAACTTACCTTCAGTAACGCATTATCTGGTAGAGACATAGTCTAGCCGCAGATTCCTTAACTTCTGAATTCTCTCCAGGTGCCAGTCTTGATCCGGAATTCACTCTGCACGCTATGGACGACGTCGTACAACTCCGTAATGATGTTGACTCCGGTTGTGACGTCATCAGAGTCATATAAGTTTCATCAGGTGCACGGACATCAGTTTCTTCAGTGAAATCTTCCACGCCCAAATGCGGAGCCCCTTGGCTGTGGAAACAGTGTGCCAAAAAATATCGATGTATCTTTGACTGAACAATTAGGAAGTGGTAATAAATGGTATATTAATACCCAGACAAGGGCTGTAAGGAAAGACCAGATGGTTCGTCAAAGCACTAGGGGCCAGATGTATCAAGGGTTTTCCCGTTTACGAACGGGAAAAAGCCATTTGGGATGTATCATTCCAAAAGGCCATCGGAAAATAATGAATCGCAATATTTGCGCCACATGTGCACACATGCATATTTCAGGGGTGCAACAGGGTGTCCTTTTGGCACCCTTGAAATTGCAAGCACAATTTGCGAGTACCTATTGGGTACTCGCAAATTGCACATGCAATTCCCATTCATTTCTACGGGCCTCTTGGCCCATAGAAATGAATGGGAAGCCATTCCTTATTTGCGACTCGCAATTTGCGAGTCGCAAATAAGAAATGCGTAAGAATCGCTATTTAAATTGCGAAACCTACATACATTGCATTTTGCGAGTCCTTAATAGCGAATCGGTAAAATTCGCTATTAAGGACTCGCAAAATACAATGATAATACATCTGCCCCATAGTCACGCAAAACTCTGACCACTGATGTATAAACCAGGGCTGTAAAAGGAAATACCTCTTACACTACAGATCGTTTGCAGGGCGGGGAGGATGGGTAGGACGTTAAGGAATCTGTGGCTAGACTATGGGGCCGATTCCGATCTCGGCCGGTAGGGCTCCGAATCGGATTCGGCTTAACCGGATCCGATTCGGAGCCCTATTTCCCGACCGATCCGTACGCGCGTCCGGGCGAGCGAGTACGATGCGTATTCGCCGACCGACTCGTCCGGGCGTGCCGACCGCTCCGACCGACTCGATCCCGGGTCGAACCGCACCGACCGACTCGCACGGACATGACTCGCACCGCGCAATGGAGACGTTCCCCGGCCGGGTAAGTACGATGCGCGCCGCGAGCAGTCCGACCGAGCCGCGCACTCCGGCTCGAAAGAGCTGTCGGAGCCGTACTTTGGGGGTCCGTGTCGGACCCCCCTGTATGCGTAGCCGCGCGAGTCGCACACAGGGGGGACCCATGGGTCCCCCCTACCTGTGCGTGTACGGCACGAATCGCTTCGCCGCGTACACGCTGTAGGGGGCGCACTTGTCCGCATCGCACCCATTGAGTCAATGGGAGCCCGCGTACGCGTTGTACGACAGGCTCCCATTGACTTCAATGGGAGTCCGACCGACTCGAGTCCGATGGCATACGTGCGCATCGTACTCGTTCGGTCGGACTGCACGGGTCCGATTCGGTCGGAAATCTCTCCGGGTCCGGCTCGGTCTGAGAGATTTCCGGCCCGAATCAGAATCGGCCCCTATGTCTCCACCAGATAATGCTTTACCGAAGGTAAGTAACTTGTTCATCTGATAGAGACATCTAGCCGCAGATTTTTTAACTTTGGAATTAAATACCATAATTATACCCCACCTGGAGGACGGTCTGCGAACTAATCCTCCAAAAGTTCTCAGAAAGAACAAGCCAGTGGAAATCCACAAGAGACCAGACATGCATCTGAATTAGATGAGAAGGAGAATGGGGCTCCTTACAAAAACTGTAGCCAAAACCACAGGAAATGCAAGTAAAAATAACCCTACAAGCACGGAAAAACGAGCCCCAAAGTAAGCGGGATAATACAGTATTATAAGACAACAATCAATAGTTTGATCATAGAACACAACCCCCCAAAAGAGTGAAGTGAGCCTATGGACTAGGAGGACCAGAGGCTATAGTGAATGTCACGAAAACTACAGTTCCCTCCTTCAGCAAAGACGTATTTGAGGGAAAACTGTCCTGGGAAACTCAGAGAAAAGGACTCCCAGAACACACTCACTTTAGAGTCAGGATGAATCAACACATTCACCGTAAAGTCGGAAAGACCAGCACAAGAACAAAGACTAACGCAAATCAAAGCCCGTCCTTGGAAAAAACACTATTATACCAAGTAACCTTAGTAAGGTCGCACAACCTGCAAAACCCTAAGAGATGGTAAGATGGAAATTATACAGATATAAATCTGCTATAAATATTGATTAAATATGTCCACATCAATATAGCCAGTGCTCTGTATATATATAAATCTATACCCATAATTCATATATATGTTAAATATATATATATATATATTAGTATGTATATATATATATACATATATATATATATGTGTGTGTATATATATATATATTACCTACTGGTGGTTGCCAGTAGGTAGTTATAGTTAGGACCTTGTTTCTATTCAAAAAGCGTTTTTTGATTTGCCAATATCTTTGGCGCCGTTTGATGAATCTTCGTGAAATTTTCAAAACTAATGGGGCGCTCCGGTCAGCTTCTGTCTTGAAAGTTTCGGGATGATTCGTCAAGTGGGGGCCGAGAAAAAAAGGGGGTCCCAAAACGCGTTTTCTCCATGTTAATTTCCATAGGAAATTTAGACAAAGCTACATCCCGAACTGCTGAACGGAATTACACCAAATTTGGCAAAAAGGTAGCTCTTGGTTCAGAAAGCGCCCCTTTATAGGTCTCGCCTACGCAGCGCGCATGCGCTGCATAGGAAAAAGACCTATAGAAATCGCTTCGGCTTTTCAGCCAAAACGTGCACGCATTGCTTTCAATGGCAATGCGTGCACGTTGTGCATTCCCTTTGCGGGAGCGAGCTTTGGCAACATATGTTTGCTCGCTCCCGCAAGGGAATCGCTGTGTGTTCTCTCGCACTCCCCCCACCCCTCCCACTTGTTAGCCCAGTACTGCCCGCACTCCCCCCCAACCCCTACTTGCGCGAGGCGCGCGCGCTTGTTGACCTTTTTGTCGATACTGAGTGCAAATGTCAAGACCTGTTGGCTCTCCAAATACTTTTTTTTTTTTTTTGGTAAATCGACTTTTTATTTAAGTTTTACTCCATTATTATAATAACAAACAAAATCTAGGTAGGGCATCTCACACTATATACTCATAGTTAATGTCTTGCAAAGCCACTTACAACCACCTTAACAAAATTCATATTATCCCTCTCCAGATTGCATCTCTCCTAAAGTCATCAGTTCATTTTATTCAAGTTACTGCAACCCTCTTTCTTGGCATTCCACTTCCAGCAGTGGCATTCCCTTAACGATGGTACATAATGCCCCATTGCTAAACTAGGCCCGCAATTTTCTACTCAAACAATCTTAAAGTCCTGAGCCATGGCAGACATGCTACATTGGGTAGCCCGAGAGACATGTATTTCAGTGAAGGTTTCTATTTGCCTCCGATTTCAAATATTCTTCCGTAATGTTGCTTATTAAACGTCCTATCACTAAATATGTCCCACAGTCTTCTATGCCATTGCGTCAGCGAGGAAGGGTCTTTATTATTCTCCCAGAAAGCTATTTGTAATTTGGCTGCTCATAGACCATGCCAGAGCAGTATAATATCACTTTTCATAACGCTATTCAAATGCTGCTGTCATAGACCCAGTAAGAGCTCCTCTCGGGTACTTCAGTTACCCACGATAAAACAGTGGTAACTTGTGCAGTTCCCATCTCGCATGTAGGGCACTTACCTTTTGGCCCCATCCCCTTTAACAATTAGGGCTAACTGTTGTTTACATCCAATGTTGTTTTGTAGAATTCTGGGCCAGTCATATGGGATCTTCTAGCACATTTCCTTGTTCCTTATGCATAATGAATTACCGTGTGTATCGCTGCATAGGAGTTCCATTCTTTTGTACCTATGCCAATTCGGGGTTTACTCTGGAGTCTTAAAGGAATCAAGGGCCATATGTAGGTAATTTCTATTTACCGATTCCTAAATACCGAATTTTACCGATTCGGTATTTAAGAATCGGTAAATAGAATGTAGGTAAACATTCGGTAAATTTTACCGATTCGGTAATATTCGTTATTACCGATTCGGTATTTACCGAATCGGTAATAAGGAATACCTTCCCATTCATTCCTATGGGCCTGGAGGCCACATGGCACTTTTAAAAAAGCACAAAATTGCTTTTTAAAAGGTATTTGGTATTTACCACCAACCTGTAGTTGGTGGTAAATAACGAATCCTTAAACCAAAAATGCACTCACTTGAGTGCTCCCTACATAGGATTTAAGGAATCGGTAATTTACCGATTCCTTAAAATAACGAATCGGTAAATTACCGACTCCTTAAATCCGGCCTCCTACATCGCAAAGGGCTAAATACCGGTCGGTAACGGGAAATTTACCGATTTTCGGCCGTTACCGACCGGTATTAGCCCACCTACAGATGGCCCCAAATGTTTTATGTGTTTTAAGAGTATACACACCTGAAGCCAAAAAGACCTCTTTGTATTTGTCTCTGTATCAATATTTTTGCTCGCTTATCACTCTTCCCCTATGTTTTCTCTTTACCCGTCTTTCTTTTTCTCCAAACTCTGCCTGCCTATCCTAGCCGAGGCATTGTAGCTTAGTGTAGTGTTTCTATGGCTCTTTCTTACTCCTTGCCGTGGTCCCAACGTGCTTTGTAAATGTGTTGTCAATTGGTCTGATTCTCAGTTGCACGAATAAGAGAAGGGTGTTAGTGACGCTGTGAACTATTATTTTTGAGTATTTGGTGTCGCAAGAGATGCTCAGAAAGTTTGCCCCAGACTTGACGACACAGCAGCATGCAATCCTATTTTTCTTGTGTGGCGGAAAGCAAACTACTCTAAGGATAGATTTACAAAGAACATATCCACACTAGTCAGTCTGAGTTGTGACATAATATTTGAGGTCTGGTAATGGGAAAAGCCAGGACTTAATGGTTCTCAAGAATAGCAAATGATTTTTGATAGAATATACTTTCTATTTGATAATTTGCATGTCTGTACTGAGAAACCACAGTCTCTTTTGTGTTTTTTGTTTTATTGTAAGTAGGATTGATCAGCAGTGGGGCCACTCTTGATCTCAGGTTTATTTTTGGTTGTACAGTTTTTGATTCATTTGTAAGAAACAAGGTCCTCAGACTGTATTGCCCGTTGAGCCATACAGAGGCCCTTAAAGGACATTGTTCTGGCCACTGATAGCTGCCAATGTGGTGCTTTGTTGGCAGTAGTAATGTGGGGTAACTATTTTTATTTTCATAAGATCCTTTTTTGGTATAGGCATTGTGTTTTCAGCCACAGTTGCAGATCTTATTTAGATTTTATATTGTTCCTTTCAAGGAGGACTGCAAACTGAAAAAACACCTCATAAGCAGTAATTTATAAAATAAGCCCTAAAAAAGCATAGTCATATATATACAAGCCTATTATAAAGTAAAATAAGGCCGAAGTTAAAAATACGTTTTAAATATCTATCCTCTTAGAGCTTTTAAAATGCTTGTTTTACATTGGGGGGAAAAGTCAATTAGTTCAGTCACAGTATATTAATTAACCCCTTGACCGCGATCGGAATTCCGCTCGTATGCTGGACATTCCGATCGCGGGTGGGGTCGTGACGAGCTGAGCTCGTCATGCGCACAGCGCTACCGCGCAGCATGACGAGCTGAGCTCGTCATGAGCACGGAAGGGGTTAAATATGCAGTTGGTTACTGTTTACAGTTTTGTTCCGTGTATGTAGACTGCATCTGTTTAATGCGTCTGAATGTATTGTTACTTAAATTACTTTATGGTAGCAGATCGTTTTAAAGTAGTGATAGTAATGTGTTTCATCATGACCTGATGTAGATAGACTTTTAAGCTAAGGTGGCTCCATGATGAACTGGGTTCTCCTCCCCTGTTGGGTCACTGGATCCCACCAACCCTTAACTCCACCAGTACAGTCCATGGTGGTACTGCTAAGCAGGGTTCCATGTCAATGCGTGGGTCTTTGGGTGTAGTAGGCACATGCTGCAGACTTTTCTTCCGAGGCGGGATGGGGAGGTGAGGGGACTTGTGGAGAGAGAGCTGGAGGCTGGGTGTGGGGCTCAGTTTTCATTGTTTTTAAGTCCATTGTGCTTTCGGTCTCTATTCATTTTTTTTGCTGTGCAGTTTAAAAGTACTCCAGGATTCCTGTACGTGGGCAGGACTAGTCGGTGCCTGTGACTATTGATGAGGATCCTCTGGAAGAGAATATAATATATGTAATATAAATTATTTACCATCTGTTAACACTACCTTGTACCAAGGACATCAACATTTGATGTTAGTTTTAAATAAAGCACTTGTAACCTCTGTGTAAACCCTTATTCCTACAACACAGTCAACTGTATAGATAGTCGATCAGGCTGCAAGCTTAGACTGCATTCCAGGCAATAGCTACTGATGGGGCTCTCAGTTTGGGCATTCTTGTCCAGTTCATTATTGGTGGAATTATTCTGCTGCACTGCATTGACAGATATTTTGTTTTATGAGTGCACTGCCAGTGGATATGAACAAAAACAACTTTGCATACTTGTTTTTTTGTTTGTGTAGAGGTACCACAATCTTAATTCACCTCCCAATAGATTGCAATACTTTGGAACGGGCACCAGTCACAGTTGTGCTGACAAGGACCTCACAAGGGGTATCATGTAGTGGTTGTGTGTGAAGAGAGCACTGAAATGGCAGGCTGGACCTACCCAACCTGCTGTCAGTCTGCCTTTCTAACTCCTATTCTCATTTAAAAAAAAGTTTTCTATACGAGAAAAAAAACCACCCAGGTGACCTGGTGCTTACTCTGTGGCAAATTTGATTCTTTATTTCCACGTGTACCTGTTTTTGGCTTCAAATTTTCCAAATGGGCAGTTAGACCTCTGCCACTGGCCAGACAGATTAGTGATGGGGACAGTACGTGGTGAATGAGCCCTGTGATGCTATGGTTCCAGAATTTCTTTGATGTAATATTGTCTTCCAAAAATATGAAATCCAAAATATTGACTACTAAAAGATAAGAATGTTTACTTTAACTTCACATATGTGTACGTTGACTAGCTTCTACGTACCTAGAATTAAGAATAGTAAGTGTATACTTACCTACGTATATTTGCCTTTACAATGTTTTGGTAGTCTATTTTTTGGCTGCTATATTTTTGTAGGAAATTAATATGGCTGACATTCTGACAAACTATCACGTGTGATGGGACCATTGTGCTGTAACTTTACTGAAGCATAAAGCTGCTAATCAACAAGGATCAGAAGATGCACTAATCAAATATCTAAGATATGAGGCAGGCCTAAATCCTGACAATTGTTCAGAATTCCCAAGAACTACATTACATTTCACTGCATGCATAAAAACATTCATTTTTTATTTATTGATATCAAAGAATATACTTTTTCTTTTTATAAAAATTATTACAGTACAGAGTAACACAAATTCATATTTAATACACAATACACATCTCTTAAAAAGATCTTGTTGTCACCCAATTTTTACAACACTCTGTTCATTTTCATGTCTCATAAACACATTAAAAACACAGTATGTTTCCTATCATCAACACATATTAAAAAGTTATTTTTGTATTTTCTGTCGACTTGGCGTTTCGGTGGTACACATAGTGGTTCACTCCACCTTCTTCAGGACTTATTAATACATATTGTAAAATATCTTCCTCTTTTGTCGTGGGGCTATTTCAATGTTTTTTTTTTTTATCCCAACGTAGACCCCCAAAGTTCAGATACTAATTTCTTATTCCAGTTTAAATTCTTATGTGCAAATTTGTGCCACTAGGTTTCCATAAAATTGGGGAATTAATCATGTGTGCTCTTTTAGTCTCTTTATATAGTCACCGCGAATCCTGGATATTCCCATAGGATAATTTTAGAGGAATTAAAAACAGTATTCCTGTCCTTTGCAGTACAGATTTCAATTCAAACACAAATCTGCATATTCAGTCAGTCAGATCGGGACCAGTAATGCACTTACCCTGTCCCTTTTGGCACAGACCGGTATCTCTCCTTGTTTCGTGGAGTGATGGGAGCATTGGCCTGCATGTTCTACAGAAGTCTGCAGCTTGACTCCCTTTTTAGGTCTTGCCTGAGCCAGCGCTTAGCGCTGCTCTCGGCGAGAGTTTTAGTAAGCGGGTTTTGGAAGTGCAAACAGCAGTGGCTTTTGCTGGCGACCAGCTTGCATTCACGATAGCGTGCACGCGCGCAACCGCCAGCTTTCAGCGCCCGATCAGGCGCCATCTGTCTTTCCTCTCACTTGATTGTTTTCACGCTCCTCCGCCCCTCCCCTCCCCCGCCGCGTCGTGCTCCTTTCACTTTCGCGCGCGGCCAATGCTTGTTTTTTAGTACTTTCAATCAGCTGGCTTTGTTTTATTTCTTTACTTTTGTTATAATCGCGGCACCCGCGCTTCACTTTTAATGTTAAAAGTAAAGCGCGGGTGCCGCGATTATAGCAAAAGTAAAGAAATAGAAAAAAACAGCTATTTGTTTACTTTTGCTATAATCGCGGCACCCGCGTTTCACTTTTAATGTTAAAAGTAAAGCGCGGGTGCCGCGATTATAGCAAAAGTAAACGAATAGATGTTTTTTCTATTTCTTTACTTTGCTATGAATCGCGGCACCCGCGCTTCATTTTTAATGTTAAAAGTAAAAGCGCGGTGCCGCGATTATAGCAAAAGTAAACAAATAGATGTTTTTTTCTATTTCTTTACTTTTGCTATAATCGCGGCACCCGCGCTTTACTTTTAACATTAAAAGTGAAGCATGGTTGCCAGCGATTATAACAAAAGTAAAGAAATAGAAAAACATCTATTTCTTTACTATTGCTATAATCGCGGCACCCGCGTTTCACTTTTGATGTTAAAAGTAAAACGCAAGTGCCGCGATTATAGCAAAAGTAAAGAAATAGATGTTTTTTTCTATTTCTTTACTTTTGATTTTGGCTTCCAAAACAAAAAGCTTAGAAAAAAATGTTATTGTAACTTTTCAACATACTACAAAGCAGACACACTGATCTACAACATAGCTTAAAGACATTTGCAAAGCCAATAGCTCTGGCTAAACACTTATAAGGTCACAAAGGCGAGACCTATTGGCTATGCCAATGCTTGTTTTAAATGATGTAAATCCGTTCAGTAGTTCCTGAGAAATTAAAAAAAGAAAACTTTCGATATCTGAGCACCGAGGAGGGTACGCGAACCCTCCCGGGCACGAGCTTCACTCTGATTGGCTGCCAACACTCCAAACCAGGAAGTGTTGGCAGCCATCTTGTGACTCGGTAACCGAGTCACAAGAAAAGAGTAAAAAAAAAGGTGAAAAACAAGAAAAGGGGGCAGGGTACAAACACCGTGATCCCCTAGGCCTGCTCAGGGGGTCCCACAAGGACCCCGAGGCCCAAAAAAAGCATTTTTTAAAATAATTTCGGCCGAATTTGCGCTGGGTGCACGAATCCGGCCAAAATTATTTTTAAAAAACGTGATGTTTATGGCTGTGCCTGTTTTCCAGCGGCAACAGGCCCTCATTGTGGTCTAAGGTGCTCATTGAAAGAACTAGGGTAATGTTTTGAAATCTTCTCATCAAGTAAGTTTAAGGAGTGTATCAATGGAGAACTGTGAGCTGCACAAGTGATACTCCAAAGTGATTCTGTTTTTCTATAGCAATGATTATGTTTGTACCTTTTTGTTGTGGATTCCTAATAAAAGGAGATATGGCAAATCTGCAGATCACCTGCCTGCTCTTGCCTACAGTACCAGAGCCTTCTTTCAGGATTTTTTTGAAACTCAGGCAGCCTGGGCCGCCCGACATGAATCAGGGCTGGTCTAGAGGAGTGACACGGGCTCTCTAGTCTGATTATCTGTGTTCCCTTGATTGGTCACGAGAGGGAGGTCCCACGTATTTCTGGGGGCTGTTCTGCAGCTCGCAGCCTGCGAGATAGCACTCCTCCTCGAGGCGAAAGATGCAGGGAGCCAGCGGCGCGACGCTCATCCTGGGAGCCGCGCTTTTCACCCTGGGGCAAGCCTTGTTCGCGCTCTGGAGGGCCGCGGGCGCAAGGTGCAGCAAGCCAGATACTAACCCTGGGCGTAGTTCGCGAAGTAGCGCTACGCGAAGCTACGCGAAGTGCACTTCGCACTATGCGAGCTACGCATAGCACTACGCGAACTGCGAACTGTAGTGCGCTGTTCGCGATGATTGCACAGTGCCGGATGCTTGTCCGCACTGTGCAATCATTGAAAACGGCATCTTGCACAGTTCGAGCTGTCTTTTACTGCCGCTCGAGTAGATTTTTACTCGAGCGGCAGCTTTCTCAACGCGGACTGGTAGTTTCTCATCGCGAGCGGTCGCGAGCATACGCGACCACTCGCAATGAGAAACCTGACCTCCCTGCGTTGAGAATCTCGCCGGGAGGTTTATTTTCCACGCTCGCGATCCGCAACTTGATGTTGCTGATCGCGAACGAGGAAAAAGTATCGCCGGGATGTCATTTTGCTTGCTCGCAGTCGCCAACTTGACGTTGAGGACCGCGAGCAAGCAAAAAATGACCGCTGCACTACGCTACGCGTGTTTGCAATGTGCTACGTGCAATTCGCGTAGTGCGAAGTAGCGCAAACTTCGCAAACTACGCGAGCGTAGCGTAGTGCTTTGCCCAGGGTTACCAGATACCCCACCAGCCTGCCCATCATCGGGAGCTTGCTACACCTGGGCATAGCTCCCATGGTTTTTTCCTTGATGCAAGGCAGCGCTGGCCTTTGCTGCTTTCGTTACTTGCAGGTTACTTTTCAATGCTAAATACATTTTAAATAAACATTTCGCGCCGGTTTGCGTGCGACATAAAATGTTAGTAAATATTCCGCTCTGTGTGCAAATATCAAAGCGCACGTGGACTAAGTTCTGGAAGTGTTCAGGAGCAAGCACACCTGTCTGAATAGTGCGTGCTATTGGTTACATCACGAGTGATCGATGTGTTTCACTATGGGAGGTTCAGTGGCGTGTACATGTATACTGAGATATGTGTCAGTGTCGCCGAGGTATCTCTTGAAATACACTAGTTTGGTCTGCTGAGTGGAGGGGGCGCTGCTGTGTAGCAGTTAGGGTCTGTTGAACCAGAGAACAGCCAGAGCTGCCGACTTTGGAACTGGACAACCAGGTTCAATCTCGGCATCGGCTCAATATCCTGTAAATCTGGGCAAAGTACTTATTCTCCTCCGGCCCAAAAAACATAAATGTGACGTCCTGTAAAGTAAGTGATGTTCATACAAAGCGCTCTAATACCTTTGAGTCGAGTTCTCTCTTTATAAAAACTGCAAAAAAATCCAGGTAGAATTGGACTCCAAAGCTTTTTTAAAATAAAAACAGATTCACATTTTCAGAACTTAGATTTGATACAGTGTCAGTATTACTCCATGAATAAGAAGTCAGCACTTTCCCTTTTAGCAAGAAACCACCGGACTCAATGCAAACATACAATAGCAATCGTCAGCCAGGCGATACTCAAATTGAGGAGCTGCACTACACGTCAGCAGAAAGCTTGACCATGTTGTGTGACCCTGGGCAAGTGCTACAGTTCCATTTGGCTGTGTAAAAATAGAACACGTGAAAGAGGCTTCAGTCTTGAGTGATACATCAAAAATCACTTTCCCTCAAACACCAGAAGGCTGGGCGAGCTTCCCCCTGGACCCAAGAGCTGAGTGAGTGCTTCCTTCATTGCAGTCGTTGGTTTTTCAGCTCAGAATGTACCATCTTTAGTTCTCTAGTAGCACTCACTCACTCACCATGCTAACATAGCAGCCAGGTGAAAGAAGTAGGAATCCGTGCTCAGATTCCGGCTCCTCAACACGAAGATACGTGTGACCCTGGGCAAATGTGTTTTTCAGTTCCTCTGGTTTAGTTCATGTGACCACGAAATAGTGTCTTGGCGCTGTTCAATTACCAGCGTGAGCTATCCAAGAACATCAGTCCATAAATATGTAGATCTGGACTCGTTCACACACCCAATAGTAAAAGCGATCCAGATTTTCAAGATTTGGAAAATGAATATGCATGAGAATGATTTACACATACGTGTAGTGACTTTCAGCGAATATTGTGCGTTTGTTTGTTCATTATTCCAACGCCAGAGACTTGTCTGTGCTGTAGAGCTGTGTAAATAAAAATCATTGTAAGGTTTGTCATCGGAAATCTGTTAATATTGGTCAGCTCGTCTATACCATGTCATGAAGTCCTCTGATGGTCAACAGTCTCGTGTGATATAAGGTTGTTGCTGCCTCTGAACATGTGTGTCTACTGTGAAGTCGCAGGAGTGAACCCGTTCATTTAAGTCTAAAATATTGTAGAACGGTGGTGAAATTTCAAATTTGCACCAAAACACCACCTGAGAAAAACATACATGCTTTACAAATCATTGCTGGGGAACAAAAAAGACCAGCTAACAAAACACATACATGTACATTTACTATTCGATGTTTTAAATATTTGACAAACAATAAAAATACATATAAAACGTGTTGAGGACATCCACCAGTCAGCAGAGGTCGAAGTAAGCAGGAACTAACAGGAATTTAATTCCACTGCTTTTTATTTTTTACGGAATAATACTACTACGTTTTAAAGACACATTTTTTGCAGCTCAACACATTTCTCTTTGTAAACAATCGTACATTATATAATATTCAGTTTTGTAACAACTGATTTCCCTTAGGCTCCTGCCGAGCTGGCAGAAGTTAGCCATGATGTGTTTCTACAGAGGAGAGGAACATGAACAATCGTTGAAAAAGCGAACGGGGTTGGCTATTTGTATAGTGTGTGAACACGCAATGGAACCCTACACGGGAGTAGTATAAGGAGATACCATTCATCCCCATTCATGCCCTTAAAAGTGACAGGTCCCCCTCCGGTCCCCCCGCCCCTCGCTGTGTCCTTAAAAGTGACGCGTGTCCTTAAAAGTGACAGGCCTCAAACCCCTCACTGTGTCCTTAAAAGTGACGCGTGCCCTTAAAAGTGACAGGCCTCAAACCTCGCTGTGTCCTGAAAAGTGTTGCATGCCCTTAAAAGTGACAGGCCTCAAACCCTCGCTGTGTCCTTAAAAGTGACATGTGCGTGTGTATTTAAAACCGAGGGCTGCTGTGCTGGCAGTTGGCGTCTGAGCAGGCATACCTAAGCCCCCACCAGCCCCGGGATATCTGGTGTTGTCTAACACGTGGGTTTACGGTGCATCGTGTTTTTTAAAAAGGGCCTTTCTTTAGAAGCAGATGATGCAGCTTGAAAGGCATCCCCGTCATAGCTGGGGGGCAGAAAACTATCCATTAGGCTCCCAAGTCACAACGTGAAAACACAAGAACAAAAGACCCGTTACCCTGCCAGAGCACCGTTGAGAATAGGCAAAACTAATCAGCCAGTCCTAGGCTTCCCACGCATCTTAAATTGTATAGTACAGGGGTTCTTTATAAAACATCTGACCATCTTTCCCAGGAGCGCATCCCCCCAACAGGCCCTAGGTTTAATTATTAGATGTCACAGGTCAAAGAGTCATCTAACAAGGCCGTGCGATGGCCAGAAAACGGTCCCAATATTGACCCTCACTACAATGCTCTATTATCAATAATGACACGTACTACAAGCTTCTAAACACACCCCTCCGTAAAGGGGGCCTCCTTCCAATTATCATGCCCTGCCATGTATAAAAACCATACTTTAGACCCCCGACGCACTCAGCCATTCAAAAACCCATTAGGAGTGACCTTTGCTGCACAGACCCATCATCCCTGAAGTTTAAAGCCAGCAATGGACCAGACCAGCTTCTCCCAGATCGACGCTGCCTGCTACACATTAATGGAGGTACGTAAATAAGGGTCTGTGTTACAGGGTTAAGAGTGTGTAGGGCTTAAGAGTGTATGGGCTTATTTAATATGCTGATGCCTGTATATAAATGAACAGCATTGCGTTTCTAAAGGGTTTTTAACGCAAGGCATGATGTTGCTTACGCTGTTTTAATTAATGCTTAAGGAGGTTTGGTAGGGTGCTTAATGTGAACAAACCTGCCATTTTAAATACCGTGTAGAACGTTTTATACGTGTATTTAAGAGTGAATACCACTAAGGGTTTGGCGTATACACAGTGAAACAGCCTTAACACTTTAACCTGGTATAGAAGCATTTTACATGAACTGTAGTTTTAAAGACCTTCATTTATAGTATACGTTTCACAAATAAAATAAATAAATAATACCACTTTGTACTCACCACCCAGGGGTTGAGGCTCTGTAGTGGCATGGGTCAAACGTGTGATTTCCCAGCTGCGCCATGGTGAGGCCGTCCACGGTGGTCCATGCGGTGCTCCGGGGCTGTTTATGCTGTTATGCGCTCGATGTGGGGGTAGGGATGGCGCCTGGGTGCA
This sequence comes from Calotriton arnoldi, assembly GCA_963921515.1. Taxonomy (NCBI): domain Eukaryota; kingdom Metazoa; phylum Chordata; class Amphibia; order Caudata; family Salamandridae; genus Calotriton; species Calotriton arnoldi. Next base: position 334,346 of record CAWUFW010014112.1, read on the forward strand.
CAGGGTCTTGATGCCCCGCTTTTTAAAATTAAAGGCCCCGGAGCCCGCTTGCCATGGGCGCTGCTCCGGGTGTCTGTGAGGCTGGGGTGGGGGTCCGGCGTCTGGGGGCTCCTTGTGGGGCTTGATACCCCGTTTTTTATAAATTAAAGACCCCGGAGCCCTCTGTGCTCCATGCGGCGCTCCGGGTGTCTGTGCGGCTGTGGTGGGGGTCCGGCACCTGTGGGCTCCATGTGGGGCGCTCGGCCCCGTTGTTTTAAAATTAAAGTCCCCGGAGCCCGCTGTGCGCCATGCGGTGCTCCGGTGTTGCTGCGGCCGTTGTGGCTGGGGCTCCGGTGTCCCTGGGTCCAGTGAGGGGGCTCGAGGCCCCTTTTTTAAAAATAAAGGCCCCGGAGTCCGCTTGCCAAGGGCGCTGCTCCGGGGCTCGGGTGCGGGAGGTGGTGTGGGGGCCGGCGTTCTCGGACGCCGTGTGGGCGCTCGGCCCCGTTTAAAAAAATTAAAGACCCCGGAGCCCGCTGTGTTCCGTGCGGCGCTCGGGTGTCTGCGAGGCTGTGGTGGGGGTCAGGCGTCTGTGGGATCCATGTGGGGCGCTCGGCCCCGTTGTTTTAAAATTAAAGTCCCCGGAGCCCGCTGTGCGCCATGCGGTGCTCAGGGGTTGCTGCGGCCGTTGTGGTTGGGGCTCCGGGGTCCCTGGGTCCAGTGCGGGGGGCGCGATGCCCCTTTTTAAAAAAATAAAGTATGCCCCTTTTTTAAAAAATAAAGGCCCCGGAGTCCGCTTGCCAAGGGCGCTGCTCAGGGGCTCGGGTGCGGGAGGTGGTGTGGGGCCGGCGTTCTCGGACGCCGTGTGGGCGCGAGGCCCCGTTGTAAAAATAAAAATAAAAAAGTGATTAAATAAGGCCCCCAGAGCCCTCTTACAACCGGCGCTGCTCTGGGGTCCGTTGAAGGGGCGTTTTCAGCATCCACCACGAGGGTTACGATGGCTGCCAGGAGCTTCCCGCCGCGTTTGTCGAAGGGAGGCCCTCTCAGCCGTGACATCATCACGGGGACTCCTCCCATTGATGACATCAAGGCTGGGAGGGTCTTCCTTCGTCAAACACGGAGGTGAAGCTCCTGGTAGGGCTTTATTTATGCGTTTTTATATAGCGCGGACTTTACCCGAGGGTGTCAGAGCGCTTCACAACAGGATCAGCAACATTACATAAGGAGGAGGATACAAATGAGCATAATACAAAGACAAGCGTTACAATGCATGAGGAAAAAGTGACAATTGCGCAAAAACAAACAAACCAAATACAAAAAGAGGAAGAAGTTCCAATAGGAAAAAGTGCCAGATGTGCATTAAACATAGGATACCAAATACAAATGGAGGTATAATACTGCAATAAAAGGCAGTCACACATGACACACTGGGAAGGCGCTTCCCAATGCTGCAGTATGTCTGATGTTATGGCGGGGCTCTAAGACGTGTGAAAGCCCAAAAAAAACCAGCGCTAGCCGTATTGAGCGAGACCCTTCATTGTGAGCATGCCCCAGTGGCTTTAAGCAGCAGTATTGTCGGTGTGGCACCAGGGCTTTAAATGGAAGCTTTTTCAATATTATATACACGTTATAGTTGCTGCTTATTTATCTTATGCAGCTAACAACCAGTGACAAAGCCGTTAGTCCTAACTTATGCAACTATCAACCCCATGCCAGAGCCCATAGTACTGCTGCTGGGACTTATTTAGATATTTATGTTAGCCCCAACTTTAACCATGTTGTTTAGCTGGGGGGCATGTCTACAGCTTGTACACCCTTAATCAGGGGCCTGTATTCCGAGGTACTGTTTTATGTAGACGCGGTGTAAGGGTGCATGTCTCTCTGCGGTGTGTATTGGCGCTTTCTAAGGTGAATGTATGAACTTGTAATATTATGTTTATGAAGTGTAGTTTTAAAACAACCGTTTCTTTTTATCCAGACGCAGGACATGCCGGAATTAATCCTAACCGACTCTGAAATGCTAGCCCTACAGACAGGTACATGTGTTTTGAGGTGTATAGTTCCGTGTAGTTTTGTTCACATATATCTTAGAAGTTAGGTGTTTCTAATGGTGTTCTCGTGTATGTGTAATTTTATAGGTCTGGATCCCGAACTACAATGGATTCTTGATGATATAGAATGTCCCAAGGGTGGCCAAGACGCATCGCCATGTGTACAGGATAGCACCGTTCTTACAGGTAAATCAGAAAGGCGTTGCTTCTTTAAAAGGTCTAAACCATGGGGTGTCTAGATCCCAAAAGACGTAGTTGTGAACTACAGGAACGCGCCGTAGAGGGGGCTACTAAGGCCTGGTATATACTGTAAATCTGATTATTTTTTCTTTACAGGGTCCATGGAGTCACACACGGAAGCAGTGATTGTGCAAGAGCCGGCGCAGCGACCAAAAGAAAAGCCTGTGAAAAGGAAATCTTCAACATCTAAAGAAGGCCCTGCGGCAAAGAAACGATCTGTGAAAAGACATCTAAAAGGTGTGTTTTATACAAAAAGGGTGTGAAAAAAGAACTCTCTGGGTTGTATTCTCTCAAACAAAGGGGTGCACCGCCATGTAGTACCAGATGTACTACTATGGGTATTGTAAGCATCTTATGTTCCTTATTGCTTCTAATATATATTTTTTTTTATGTTACATTCTAGGAACCGTTCAAAAGAGCCACGGCGAAGATACGCCTAAGTCTAAGAGGTCTACAAAACCGTTGAGGGATATAACAAAGACCGTTCTGAACACCGGGTCTGCGGCAAAAGGAGTGAGTAGGCGTGTACGCCAGAATAAGATCTACACATACTACACCCACATGCAACAGGGAACCAACGTGGCCGATGTGTATCTGAACCCTCTCAAAGCCTCAAAAGGAACTCTAAGCTCAAACAAGCCCAAACTTAAGAAGAAGCAAATGGTCGCAGAACCACAGACATGCCCTTTAAACCTCAAGAAGCCGTCTCTGGGCCTGGAACCCCAAGCAGCCCCTTTAGACCTCAGCATGAAACGGGTGGTCCCGGAGACCCTAGCTACACCTTTAGATCTAGCATTAAAAAATGTTGCTAAGCAGGGGAACGATCCATCTACCCCCGCGCTCTCTTTGGGCCTCCCGGATGTGAAGCCTGTTGTGGAAGCTATGTTACAAACTCAAACCCCTAAAGTCAACAAGCTTTCAAGAAGTTATCTTAAGAATAAGCAAGGGGTACAGGCGTTACAAGTAGAAACATTGGCAGGATCCTTAAACAAACCGGCTACACCACAGGCCCCTTCCCATCCTATGACGCCCTCTATAGTTTCAAATAAATTAGCACCGTCTGTAGAGGAATGCCCCGTAGAACAGACCTCAAAACCTTCTAGAGGCGTTACTGAAGGGTTTAGGGGCCCCGGGTCTGGAAAAGGGCAGCCCCTAGGAGGCGCGTATAACACCAACAAAAGCTGTCTCAATACACTGGCAAGTATGGTAGACAAACTTGATAAACCCTCAGAAGCAGCGCCCGAGGGGTCTTCTAGAACATACAGGGGGTTTTGCAGACCCCTGTTACACATTCACCCATCCCCGGCCCTGACAATAACTTAGCCGTTACCACCCTCGATTATTTCGACAGTCATTTAAACTCCCCGGACCTTATGTCCCCTATTACCCCACAGGGCGCTTACGACCCAACCAGCCCCGCGTCCAGTGTAAGCTCCGCAACACCCCCGACAACATACAACACTGACAGTACAGGGTGGGACGACTGGTCAATTCATAGTACGGGGGTGACATTTAGTGAGGCGCCTTTCCCAAATGCCCCGGGGTGTTCGCACTGGGATCCTATTTCTAGGATCCCCCCAGGCCCTCAGTTACAGAATGGCGTTGGGGATGAAGCACCATTAGAGGCCCCTGTGGTGTTAAAGGCTGTTATACAGCCAAACACCATATTCATACCTAACCCACCACAATACGATGCTGTAGACCCAAATCCGGTACTAGATGCGCATGTAAAGGATATACAAATGGCTGTCAGAAAGCTAAAGCGCCAGGCGAAAACCGCAAACTTAAAAATGGGGTTGGGGGGTAGCGGCGACAGGTCCATGGTGGCGGCACAGCAGAGTATACTGCAAAGAGTTGGCCTGTGTAAAAGGCTGATCCTCAATACGTGCCAGGAAGCTGGCTCAGACATAGGGCGTATACATGCGTGACTAGGGCAGCGCCATACCCTAAAGAAACCCCATGCTAACGGTTCTAATAAAAAAGCACACACATCAAAATATAGCAGCAAGGTCCAAGCAGTACTGACAAAGTCCCTGCGCTTCTTACGCATACTCCAGCGTAAAAAGTACATGGAACCATGCAGTCAGAGTCATACCCCGATGCCAGCCATCCCCCAATACGTAAGTGTAGGAGGGATGGGTCCTGGGGAGGGCAACTGAATGATGTTGGCGGTAGAGCGCCAACACTACACCACCCGGAACACATAGAGGTGCTGAGGGGTGTGTATGTAGCAGAGGCCTCCATGAGTACAGCGCACATAGACACACCCCATACTGTTCAGATAGGCGGGGGCCGGTTACCTAGAAAAGCATGGTCACGTAAAAAACAAAAGTGGGCTAATAGCGCCAAGCAGCGCCGCCTTTTAATAAGTAAATTAAAAAAAGCCCGAATATGTGCTACACGTGTGCTTAAAAGGCCCCCAGAGACCCTACTAAACCAGAACCCCCAAAATGATACGGCAGTAAGCTCCCCAACAAGTCAAATCCCTCAAGATGAGGATTCAGAGGTCGTCTATTTAGAGAGCATTAGAAGCTACAGGCGTGATGTAGAGAGATTTAATGCCACCGAGCACTACGAGGAGTTTAGGTTTACCAACCTCCACCAGATAAGGTCCTCCGATCACGGTGTTTTAGCTATACATCAGGCGGTGCAAACGCTCATAGAAAGGTTGTTACGCGATGTGGGTCCTAATGATTTTTTCCAACTACGCTTCCAGGGGCAGGGTTTTGACAGTCCTTTGTTCACCAAACGGAGGTCCCGAGATGTGTTTGACGCCGTGGAATTTTTAGAAAACCTTTCGAGGCTTTTACAGAGCAAGGCTGAACTAGTAGCCTACGGTACTTTCCGTGTCATAGCCCTCATTGTAAGGGGTCGTGAGGGCGGTGTTTCAAGACCTTTAAAGAGTGTGCTATACAGTCAGATAATTGGTAAGAAACAGCGGTGGCTGCTCGACTTTAACAACGACACAACCAATATCTGTCTGGCGGCCAGCATCGTAGGATTGTTGATGGGGCGCAACACCACCGACGCTGCCATCCTGTCTAGAGCGGCTGAAGCCCACGCCGTTCTTGAAATACCACCAGAACGCATGGTCGGCTTTGGTGACCTAGGTCTTTTTGAGAACTATTTCTCTGTGACTGTGAAAGTTCTTTATCACAGCGGCTCTTGGAAGTACTTTACAACAGGGGACCGTGTGAGAAACAAGACCGTATATGTCCTTCACCACGAAAATCACTTTTACGGTATCTTGAACCTCAAAAGTTTTCTGGGTGTCAAGTACGTGTGCACACATTGTGACCACATATACAGCAGTAAGGACCGTCATCAGTGTGAAATGCATTGTAAGATGTGTCGGAGGGACGGCTGCGTCGTAGACGCTGCCCTGAAGGTGAGGTGTCGCACCTGTAAGATGTTTTGTCGCTCTCAAGACTGTTTGAGCAACCATAAGAAAACTGTTAAATGCATCCCTAAAATGGATTGCTTTGAGTGTGGTCGGTATGTGGCGACAGATCACAAATGCCAAGGTATGAAATGCCCCAGGTGTCAGACGTCTTTTGAGGCGGGTACCAACCATCAGTGCTACATGGTTAAAGGTAGACCCCAGACAAAAACCGAAGCATACATAGTGTTTGATATAGAGTGCACACAAGAGACGGGAGTACACCAGCCTAACTATATTTACGCACACCATCTAACTTCCGACGACAGCTGGGAGTTTGAAGGCAGAACGTGCGTTGGTGATTTCCTTAACACCTTCATTCAAACCAAATTCAAAGGGTATACCATGCTGGCCCACAACTCAAAAGCATACGACTCATTCTTTATTTTACAAGATATGATTCGTGAAAAGGTCCAAGTAGAACTCATCACTCAGGGGTCCAAGCTGATGTTGTTAACAGCCGCTAGGTTACAAATAAGGTTTATAGACACCCTGAATTTCCTACCTATGAAATTGAGCAAGCTACCAAAAGCCTTTGGATTCCCCGGTTGTAAAGGTTATTTTCCACACTTTTTTAACACCTGGGCGAACCAGAATTATGTGGGTCCCATGCCACCTCCTGACAGCTACGGGGTTGAATATATGATGCCATCCGAGAAGGAGAGCTTTCTAGAATGGTACTCTGAAAACCGTGAAAAGGAGTTTCATTTTCAAACAGAGTTGAAAGCTTATTGTCAGGCTGATGTGATGATCCTACGACAAGCGTGCAACCTCTTCAGAGATGTTGTGGTGGAAATGACTAAGAAAGTCAGTATCCTGAAACCCAAGAAGTCTCAAATGACAAAGAAAGTCAGGATCATGAAACCCAAGAAGCCTCAAATGACAAAGAAAGTCAGGGTCTTGAAACCCAATACACCTGAAATGCCGAAGGCTGTCGAATACATAGACCCTTTTCAAAACATCACATTGGCCTCCATGTGTATGTCCATCTACAAACACATGTTTTTAAGACCAAAAAGTATTGCTCTAGTGCCGGTAGACCTCTATAATGGCAAACAGAAACGCTATTCAACCCCCTCCATCCGTTGGCTCATGTACATTTCTGAGAAGGAAGACGTACATATTCAACACGCCTTACAGGGTGGTGAATACCGGGTGGGGCCCTACTACCTGGATGGGTACGCTGTAATTAAGGGGGTGCCGACGGCCTTTGAATACAATGGCTGCTTTTACCACGGCTGCCCTCAGTGTTACAAACCCCATGAGTTTAACAGACTGATGGGTGTCAAATTTGAACACTTACACAGACGTACGCTGTTGAAGGCTCAGTATGTTGAAAAATGTGGCTTTGCTATGAGGGTTCTTTGGGAGCATGAGTGGTTAGAGATGTTAACAACCGACACAGCGCTCTGCTCTTTCCTTCAGAGTCGTGATTTACCAGAACCCCTGGAACCCCGCGATGCCTTATTCGGGGGTCGTACAAATGCCATACAACTGTACAGGGCCGTGGGTGATGGTGAGAAAATACACTACTATGATTTCACCAGTCTGTACCCATTTGTGAACAAAATGAAGGTATACCCCTTAGGACACCCCATCATCATATATAGAGATTTTAAGCACATATCCGAATACTTTGGGCTAGTCAAATGTGAAATCTATCCTCCACGACAGCTTTACTTTCCGGTGTTACCATACCGCGTCGATGGTAAACTGTTGTTCCCCCTCTGTCGCACATGTGCGGTGCTTAAAGAGGTTGACGATTGTAGACACACCGATGAACAAAGGATGCTCACAGGGACCTGGTGCAGCATCGAGGTAGAAGCGGCCTTAGAGAAAGGTTACAGGCTCGGTAGGATACATGAGGTATGGCATTTTCAGAGGACCACGACACGCCTCTTTGCCCCATACATTAATATGTTTCTCAGAGACAAGCAGGAGGCCTCAGGGTATCCCGAATGGTGTACTAGTCAGGATGCAAAGCAGAAATACATCGATGACTACTACGCTCACGAAGGTATCCATTTACGACCCCAGTTGATAGAGGTCAACCCTGCACGCCGTCAGTTAGCCAAGCTCTGCCTCAACTCCTTATGGGGAAAATTCGCACAGCGTACAAACCTGTCAAATACGACCTTAATAACCGATCCTGATGAGCTGTTTAAGTACCTGTTTGCCCCATGTTACGAGGTGGCCAGCTGCGGGTTTATCGATGACGAGACCGCAGCTGTGTGTTGGAAATACACAAAAGCGTACCCCACAACGTGTAACAACATCAACATCTTCATAGCGTGCTTCACCACAGCCCATGCCCGTCTAGAACTTTACAAGGTTATGGACAAACTCCAGGACCGTTGCTTGTATCACGATACCGACTCAGTGATTTTTCTGAGTAAACCAGGGGATGAAGACCCTCCTCTTGGGGATTATCTGGGTAATTTGACCAGCGAACTAGATAAGGATGAGCATATCATAGAATACACGTCATCCGGGCCTAAAACATACTCCTACCGCACAAACAAGAACAAAGTGTGTATGAAGGTCAAAGGCATAACCTTAAATGTCAGCAACACCCTAAAAATCAATTTTGATAGTCTGAAGAATCTGGTGCACGAATACGCGGCCTCCGACAAATGTGAAAATGCTAAAACCATAGTTGTGAACCAGCCGTGTATAGTCAGGTCCAAAAAGAAGTGGGAAATTACAACCCAGCCCTTACATAAGACATTACGGGTTGTTTTTGATAAAAGGGTCCTGACTGCCGACTATAAAACACTGCCGTATGGTTATTAGTCTCATTAGAGATACAGACCCCACACCATGGACACCAGATTACAGCATCCATTCGCATGCGTGTTAGCAGGGCCCTCAAACTGTGGTAAGAGCTACTTTATAAAAAAGCTCTTAGAAAATGCTGCCTCTGTTTTATCCCAAACCCCTAATAACATTGTATGGCTTTATTCATGCTGGCAAGCTCTTTATACAGACATGGCCAGTCGTTTCCCCCATATCAGATTTATAGAAGGCATACCAGATAATCTCAACGATGATGAGTTACTGCCCCCGTCCCTTGTAAACCTGATAATTGTCGATGACCTTATGCGTGAAGGTGGGGATCATCCGGAGTTAGAGAGAGCTTTTACTCAATATTCGCATCATCGTAATCTAAGCATCTGCTACATTGTGCAGAACTTGTTTTACAAGGGCAAGAACAGCAGGTCTATAGCTCTCAACGCTTCATACCTTGTTTTATTTAAAAACCCCGGGACAAACAACAAATATCAGTCATAGCTAAACAGATGTACCCAGGAAACACACACTTCTTCATGGAGGCCTTTAACGATGCTACAGCAAAACCCCACGGCTACCTGCTGGTCGACTTAAAAAATGAAACTCTAGAAGACTATAGACTGAGGGCTGATATATTTGCCCCAGATCTACCAGTCGCTTACACCCCTAAGCCCAAGGCCCGTGCCTATAAAAAGCAGAGCTGATGACTTTTAGAGACATTTACAATCCGACCCCTTATAATACAAGGTGTTGACCATGTCGGCCCGCCTACGTCGCAATTTAGCTCTCCTGAAAATGCTTGTTACAGCCAGTCCCCAGCACCGAAAGGCCATCCTGTGCGCTGCTTCTGACGACTTAGTGTCTGCCATTTCTGAAATTGCCCTAAATACCCTAAAAGGCAACGTCCCTATATCAAAGAGTCAGTTACAGGTTCTGAAGAAGAAGAGGTCTCTTATCAAGAAGCTCAGTAATAAAAGGGCCTCACTCATTACCAAGAAGAAACTGGTGAAACAGTCTGGAGGTTTTATAGGCTCTTTGCTGGGCATAGCTATACCCATAATTACGAGCCTCCTCTCGGGACAGTAATGGATCATGCCACCAAGATGTATTTGGTTCCGAGGCAGCAAATGGACCAGCTGGGCTCTTCAAAGGACAACACTTGGGATATACGCCGAAATGAGACTCTGCGTCTGGATGCTGAAATTAAAGACATTTTGAACAGAACCGATCTAAACCCCTATGACAAGGCAAACCTTTACACCAGCACCCTTAAAAACTTTTTAAGTTACTACAACCAATGGAATACCGAGAAAAATAAGCTGACTCTATACACCCCGGACTCTGAACAACCAGCCGTGCCTCCAAATGGCCCTCAGCCCCTGCAACCATCACAGGCCCATGCAGCACCCTCAGATGACTTTGTTACAGATCTCTTAAAAAATATAAGTCAAAGACACAGGGGGGCCGCGCAAATGCTGATGAGTAAACTTACAACTTCTAAAGACCTGACATCCTGGAATGAACGAGGCGAATTTCTCTACAAGGGACAGCCGGTTGCAGGGTCACACATGTACGATCTAGTCAAAGGCCTCACGCACCCCAAAATCATAACGCCTCAAAACGCACCGCGTGGTTGGGATGCGTTTCTACGAGCCGCTGCTGAACTCAACATACCTTCCACGCTCGTGGGTAATAACGAGCACCGTCGTTTGCTTGAAAATTTGAAAGCCCCCGTACACCCATCACCAACAGGCTCTGACACACCCCTGCTATCCCCCTCCTGGAGTACCCCTACAACGATGGTTGTACCTCGAAAAAGGGCAATTTTCAAACCAAGTACCTGGCTTACACCCTGATGTTTCTTCAGACTTCTTTTTTTTTATAACTTTACAACCTGCCTCTGTTGTCTTTTAAAATGTTTTAATTATGTTGTATGTGGTAGCATAGAAATACAGAGTCTGAATACCGTATTTTTTTTAAAATAATGTCTTTTATTTTAGGCGTTCATCATTAAACATACACATGTCCCACGGACTTACAAATAGATGTTTGTAATAAAACACTTTTTTTATAACTTTACAACCTGCCTCTGTTGTCTTTTAAAAGGTTTTAATTATGTTGTATGTGGTAGCATAGAAATACAAAGTCTGAATACCGTATTTTTAAAAAAAATAATGGTCTTTTATTTTAGGCGCTCATCATTAAACATACACATGTCCCACGGACTTACAATTTTGACAAGCGACATATTCGGGTTTCACAGGTCTGACCGAGACCACTGTGTTTTCTTTTACATATTTCACAACTATACTGTCATTGTTAACAAGGTCACGCGAATATAGATTTAAGAAATTTCTAAACGACATACCCTCAGACATTTTACTGATAAAATAAATACAATGCTCCCCACATGTGATGGCTATGGAATCCTGGATCCTCAGCTTGTTATACTCCAACCGCGCAGCGGCTTACTTTCACAAACTTGAATATAGGGGTTGTATAGATACGATGTTCTGGGAATTCACCTGCACTGTCAAACAATATAACCTTGTCACTGTCTATAAACAGGCCCACCCAGTGTGTTCCGCTCTTATCATGAGGGTCTGTGTTAAAGACTAGAGTGCGGGGCCTTTCTAACCCTATTTCAGGTGGTAACCCGTCGCTGGGGAAAACACCTAAAAAGTATTTCCTAGCGTCTTTATGCCTGCTTAAGAACGAGCGTATCTGCACAGTGTCCATTTCACAAAATGTTTTAAAGATAGTCAAACAAAATCTGTCTTGCGTGGTTGATCTGAATGATGCTGTCGAATACAGAGAATACGACCATGTTCACATTCGTCGGTAGCGGATTACTGAATCGTATTTCAGCTTTTAGATTTCCGTTTTTGACAAGGTTGTAGTGATCGCCGTCTTCCATGTCGGGGGTCAGGTCGAATGCGAACAGCGTGTACCCGTCACCATAGCCTTCTCTTGACACAGCTACACCGCAGTCCCTTAGATGCTTCCCGGTTATTGAAACCAACCCCTGATATTCCCTGATGTAGTTGGAGGTTATAAAACTAGGGGTGTAGGGTTTTGCAGGAATCACAGTGCCCTCGTGGACCAGCGCCGCGTAGTTGATGTTGTAGTGTCTAAAATTGAAGGGGTTTAAGGCGTAGGTGCCGCTAAAGGCTGTATTGTCCACAAAACCGATGATGATGAGTTTGGGTAGTTGCCCTAGAAATAAATTCTGCTGCTGGGTTAAACGGGTACCGGCTGGGATGCTGAACACCTTCAGAGCTACTCTTTCCACAGCGTACTTGGCGTTTGATATTTGCAAAGCGTCGGCGTGCGCTAATCTGACGCTCGGGGACACTTTCACTCTCTTTACAAACAGGCTCGCTGCCAGGATGTCCAGCTTGTACTGGTCCGCATCCCCGCTGATGAGACAGAATGAGTCCTTGTTGCGTGTGAGCTTGATCTTAAGGTCAATACCATTGATAAGCAGTTTATCTTGGAAGAAGAGATCTGAATGTATGCGGCCCAGGAGGTCAAAGTTGCGACTGCCTGCTGCAAACCTTGCTCTTTTTACAAAACCATGATTGGCACCGTCCAGAGCCGTGGTTTCAAACTGGCCGTATGTATCCTTGTAGAAGAGACCAGCTGAAAGCTGCGTGTCAAGGGCGTCGCTACTGTAATTTAGAATACTCTCGAGGTAGGCTCTGTAGGCGTACATGTTATCGTTCTGTGTGATGAGTCGATCGCCCAGGGTGATGTCCACCTGATTAAACATGGCCGCTAGGGGTAAGCGATCGTTGCCACTCGAGCGTCTGCTGCTATGTCGGACCCATCCGCTTTTACGATTTTACACATAAGATGCAGCAGCGTGTTGTTGAGATCCAAATACATATCCGTGGACCCTGACACAAAAAACTCTATAGGGGCCAGCGGTGTCAAGGCGGCTAAAGGCGATACCTCCATGAAGAAGCTGTTTTCGATGCTTGTCTGCGTTGGTTTTAGAGTAAACAAGTCTAACTCGGATTTGGCGCACTCGCCAGATGCACAGTGTACGAAGGCCATGGTTTAGTTTACGAGGCTTTAAAAAATATTGACTTTAGAACCCTTTCTCTTCTTCGCAGCTCTCTTCCGTCTTGGAGTTCTTCTTTTCTGAGGGCGTTTTGAAGAACTCCTCCTTTTTTATAGGGGACCGGTGGACCCCTGCGTCTCGAAGGCCTGCGCTTCCTTTTAACACTCGCGCGCGGCTTGTACAACAGACCCGCTCCTTCTTGCGGCTGTTTGTTCATGCGCTCTGCAACCGCCGAAGTAACAGACCCAACAACATCATGGGCAATGTTCGTAGCAGCCGTCTTAACATGCGGTTTTACAATTTCATAGCCTCTTCTCAAGAACGGCATAGCTCTTCTAAACAGGCTCCTGAAGAAACCCCCTAAACCAGCCCCATACATAACCGGCGACCCTTGAAAGTACGGCGGACCTCCATATCCGGCTTGGTTTCTGTAATAGTCCCTGTACATAGACGGGTCCCCGTATGTTTTCACGACCACCATGATGCCTGGTTAATAACCGCTGTCGTGTCTCGGTCTTAAATGAAGCTTAACAATAACTTTCCCGTATTTAAAGGCCACCGGCTCAGACTGATCATCGTAGATCATAATTGAAATAGTGTCAAAATGGTTTTTAGAAACTGCGACGTAGTCGAGCTTGTTAAATTGAATATTAACCATCGTATTATTTTCACCCTGTACATGGACCCATCTTAACAGCGGTGAATAAGTATCACCGATCCTCTGGGCCTCTACAATGTCGCTATACACATAGAGCGTATAGAACCCACCGTTAATATCGGGGCATGTGTGATCCTGCTCCATCGGACTTTTCGCATGCAGCACGGTGCCTAAAACCCTTCTTAATTTACCGGAGCAGTTAAACGTCGTGGTACGGCTTGGTGCTTTAAGAAATACCTTCCTTCTGACGTTATCTAATGACAGATGCGTATTCGGATATGCTTCGAGGTTGGCTATGGCTTTGTTGACAGCATCGACAACACTTATAACGGTTGGGTAGTAACCGTATGGAATGCTCTCGTGCATGCTCACTGGATCCTGCTCACGCTTTATGTAAAACTTTGCCTCGGCCTGTGTGAATGTATTCCATGTTCTAGGGTATTGAATTTCTGTTAGGGCCACCTCCCAATCCCCTTTCAGGTCCACAGGCTTAGCCAGTTTCACGGTGTAATTAGAAATCTGGTTGTCGGGGAACATGCCCTTAGAAGCGTTGGATGGTAAGGTGATATAAAAGGGGGCTGTCTCCATCTTATTAGAGGATTTTAGACGGTCCTTAGCTCACACACCCTTCAGGGAGCTGGCCAACACCCAACTGTTAAATTTCTCCGGCCATCCCCTCCATTTGACATATGCCTGGCTGCTAGCCCCCCTACCTTTCCTTTTCAGAACCTTTTCAACCCTATACACCCTGTTCGGATCATCAGGTACCATTTGTAACTCTTCCTTGTAAAACACCCCCGATACAGCTTCCCCAGCGTAGTCCTTTAAGCTGTAAATATACAGCCCTTCTTTAAGCTCCACATTATCCACTATAAATATCTCGTCGCTAAAAGTCTGGCGGTAGCCCTTCGTGAAGACCCCTTTCAATTTTGAAATCCTCACATGCGTGCCTTTTTTAAAAACAGGTTTCTTCACCTTTGTAGCAAAATTATGCCCGTACACCGTTCGCCAAACATCTAAAGAATTACTAGGAGTCACCTCTGCGGGTGATGTTTTGATGGTCCGGTGATAACTGGCATTATACACATCTAAAAAAGCCTGTAGAACATCCACGTATCTGTAGGTGTTGTTGGCCGTAAAATACCGCCACATCTTAGACTTTAAAGTTCTGTTAAACCGTTCTACAACCGCTGCTTTCACCTCCGTGTGTGTTACAAAATGTTGAACACCGTGGTTGTTTAATAATTTCTGAAATGTCTTGTTTAAGAATTCTTTACCGGCGTCTGTTTGTAGTTTTTGAGGAACCCTGCCCTTCGCGAAGATGGCTTTAAAAGCGGCCGTGGCGCTGGCCCCTCTTTTATCGCTTAACGGTTCTGCGTAGGCGTACTTGGACAGTACGTCTATGACTGTTAATATATAACAAACGCCGTTGTTATGTTCTGCTATATCTTGAAGGCTGATTATGTCAGCTTGCCACTGATAATCTATTTGAGCATTAACGATTGTAGGACGTCTCTTAAAACGGCTTCTGGCCGGCTTGTGGAGCGAATACGCCTCCTCTCCTGATAGCCATGTCTTGACCAGGTCTCTGCTCACGGGCTCGTTTTCATCTGCAGCCCTTCTGTATAGGGCTTCGACACTTCCAAAGCTACCAACCCCTCTTGTATCATAATAAAGTTTTCTTAACATAGCCCCCGACATGATAGCATCAGGTACAATTAATGAAATGAAAGACGATTGTTTTGTGTAAGGGCGTTTTATTAAAAACCAGATAAACAATACTACCAAAACCTGAGCAAAAGATACTTTACATTTTCATAGGAAACGTGATAAGTACGTATTAACACATAACCACCTTGCGTTGTAACATTCCGCTTGTTTGTTCTAAATACACACTATCCTGTAACATTACATAAGAACTTAGGTAAATAGTCTTCGGGGGCCAAAGCACCCCTGAGATTATTTCTTTTATACATGTTACACATACGCCTTTCTACGAGTCGTTGTAGCAGCTTTCTATCAAGAGTCGGGCACATCTCCTGCATTTCAGGTAGTTTTACGCTCGGGTCATAGGCGTATTGGATCTCATTGAGTGCAGATGTCAAGATCCTCAACATATCGGGGTGTACAGTTTTATTTTCAGGGTTCAGGCCGTACACCACCTTTAGCAGCTTATACACCTTGTACGGGTTTAACAAGCCACAAATATAGCGTATTGTTCTTGCTCTGTATGATTCGCACAAACATTCGTGAGCCGCCTGCTCTGGATCGCTTATTTGGTGGCCTTGACAAAGACTGTAATAGTCACGTTTGACACAGTTTAGTACTACCGCCGCTGCGAAACCCTTAACTTCACGCCGTTCAAAGAAGGACAATCCGACATCTTCATCTTTTTCACACGCGGCGCTCTTAGAACCGCATACGCATTTGTCGCAGCCCTCGCTGTTTTGGCACGTTGAGCTTTCAGCCTGTTTTGAACACCACAGACAATTAAAGATTACATTGTTCGCTTTTGCAGGTCGCCAGGCTCCAGCCGTTCTTTTTGGGGCTTCTATCTAGGGTTCAAAAAAAAAAAGATTGACAGCCCATTAGTTGAAGAAATAAAATACATCGTTATATAGATACAGGGGCATAACATTTTCATACTAACCTCCATATTTTCACAACCCTCTGCGGCAGCTCTGAAATCCTGAGAGTCGCTAATGTCCTGCGATGCCCCGTCATCTTCGACGCTTGTACCGGGCTGTTGCAACACGCCCTCCGCAGCAGCCGCATCCTCCTGAAGGTCCATGTCTTCGTAGACAGAGGTGTTAGGAGGTGCTACAGGCTCTTTACCATAGTGCTTTATGAAGTAGGTGCATCCTGCTGGTGTTACGTTCTAGGGACAAAAAAGAAAGATTGATATGCCAATAGCTGAAGAAATAAAATACCGCATTTTTTTTTTTGTAACTACCGAGCATAACATTTTTATTTTTTTACTAACCTCTGCATTTTCACCGGCCTCTGCTGCGGTTCTGAAATCTTGAGAGTCGCTAGTGTCCCGCGTTGCCCCAACATCTTCGGCGACTGTACCCGACGGTTGCAGCACAACATCATCAGCATCCGGGTCCTCCTGAAGGGCCTTGGTTTCATAGACGGTTGTGTTAGCTGGTGCTACAGCCTCTTCAGATTCCTCCATATCCACGAAACTGGGGCCGGCAAACAAGCTGCCGCTACCAGAGCCCTCACTCTTGCTGGGGGTGCCCTTAACCGGAGACAGCAGGCATACGCAATCCTTGAGATTGAGGTTTTGCACCCCCCGACACATGCTATTACTAAAACCAGTAAGGTCGCAGCCCCTATCCTTAGGTGTTTCTTGCTGAGCATTCTCGTCCATTACCAGCGTTGGTAAGCTGCGGTAATATCTACTGATAGGGGGTTGGAGCAAACCCACATAGGGCTCTTCACAAGAGGGTTGTATCTCTTCATTTTGCTATGGGAACCTTCTTGTCTTCCGGCGGCTGCTTGCTGTACAACGCTCTTAAGGATGCCTTATATGTATCCTAAACAGCTCCTAAAAGGGGGCGTACCATCTATACATCAACAAGGCCTTAGAGGCGTCATAGGGCTCTGGCTCGCTGGTGGCTCCCGAAACAGCCCCGCCCCTAGCACCGCCCCTTGGACAAGCTGGCCACATGTCACTTTTAAGGACACAGAGAGGTTTGAGGCCTGTCACTTTTAAGGGCACGCGTCACTTTTAAGGACACAGTGAGGGGTTTGAGGCCTGTCACTTTTAAGGACACGCGTCACTTTTAAGGACACAGCGAGGGGCGGGGGGACCGGAGGGGGACCTGTCACTTTTAAGGGCATGAATGGGGATGAATGGTATCTCCTTATACTACTCACGGGCACACAGAGACCGCACACATGCAACAACAAACATCAACAGACACCTATACAGGTGACTGAATAGGCCCTGATTACGAACTGGCTAAAGGGATATATCCATGTGCGGCCAATCACCTCTGACTCGGTACCGCTGCATTGACGCAAAATGACGGGGTCCCTGCAGAATGTGAGGTGGTGCCCCTGAGTCTTCTATATGTCACACATATAGTTAGCCTTGGGCTGAATGGAGGCCCTTTGAAGAGTGGGGCACCCCTGAAGGATTGAGGCCCCCTGCGCAGGGGCGTGCGTTACCCCCGTCTGACTAGTAAAATCATCTAAGGGCAGGCTCGGACAGGGGCTGAGGCAAAAGCATAGCCCTACCCAGACAAACCCATTCTGTGGCATAGGGGAGCATGAACTAATGCCCCTCTCTGCCAGCCCACAGCAGAACATGCTCCACACCCCATTCCCCCTGTCCAACACAGCCTCCCTCCCGCTCCCATTTATCCCCTGCTCACATCAGGAAGTAAATGGGGTTTAACTTGTAATTGCGGAGCACTGGCGTGGTGGTGCTGCACAGCACCGGCAATTACAGGCGTGGAGTTTGCACCCGTACCACGCAACTCGTACCCGGGGCCATAGAGGTACCAACGGGCACAAGCAAGCAGGCACAGAGAGCGACAGCTAAACGGACACTGATGGCACCCATGCAGAGACCTAAAGACACACAGGCACTCTCGCACATGGGCCGCTTGAGGTGCAGTCACCTACGAACACACAGACACACAGACATAAAGCACAAGTTACTAACTTGTGTAACGATATATCTGTAAGAGACAGTAGTTAGTGACAGATTCCTTACCTTAGAATATCCCCAGGCGTCAGGCTGGATCCGGAAAGTTTTCTGCGTAGCAGTACCCTTGCGCGTCGGTAGGCGGCGTCGTGCGGCTCCGCGTCCGTCGTCGGCGTCGTGATCGCCGGGATGACGTCGCTGGCAGTACTTGACGCCGCCCTTGCGCGCTGACGTCAGTTCTGTACACGACTTTCCGCGCCAGGAACGCAGAGCCATGCAAGAAGCTGACATAGGTGTCTGAAAAATACTAGGGCCCTGAAAGGGATGTCCTTAACCCTAGAAATCAGTTCGCAGAACGGGGAGGATGGGTGGGGCGGTAAGGAATCTGTCACTAACTACTGTCTCTTACAGATATATCGATACACAAGTTAGTAACTTGTGCATCTGAAAGAGACACGTTAGTGACAGATTCCTTACCTTAGAATAGATACCCCAGCAATACCCACCCCGGTGGTGGGACTGCGAACAAGATCAGACAAGGAAGTCCTGGAGGACAGAACGGCCAAAGAAGCCGTCCCTCCGGACCTGACTGTCAAGGCAGTAATGCTTTGTAAACGTGTGCAGCGAGGCCCACGTAGCTGCCTGACAGATATCCTGCAGCGGAACACCGTGGCTTAAAGCCGTGGTAGCAGCCGTTGCCCTGGTGGAATGGGCACGCAGCCCAACAGGAGGCTCCTTCTTAGCCAAAGAGTAGCAGGCCTTGATGCACAAGGTAACCCAGCGGGAGATGGTTCGTTTGTGCACCGCCCGACCTTTTTTGGCGCCCACGTAGCCAACAAAGAGCTGGTCATCCACCCGGAAGTGTTTTGTGCGGTCGATATAGAAGGAGAGCGCACGTTTTGGGTCCAGACGGTGGAGCCTCTCTTCCTCTCTGGAAGGATGCAGAGGCGGAAAGAAGGTAGGCAAAGTGATGGTCTGCCCAATGTGGAAGGCAGTAACCACCTTTGGCAAGAAGGACGGACGTGTCCTAAGAACAACCTTGTCTGGATGGACAGACAGAAAGGGAGGTTTGCATGATAGAGCCTGGAGCTCACTCACCCGCCGAGCGGAGGTGATGGCCACCAGAAAGGCAGTCTTCAGAGTCAGAAGACGAAGAGGACAGTTATGTAGAGGCTCAAAGGGAGCGCACATTAAAAAGGTAAGAACCAAGTTCAAGTCCCACTGAGGCATCACAAACGGAACAGGAGGGAAGAGGTGTGTAACGCCTTTTAAGAACCTGTTAACAACAGGGGACTTGAAAAGGGAGGGCTGATCAGGGAGCCTGAGGAAGGCCGAGATAGCACAGAGATAACCCTTGATGGTACCCAGGGCAGAACCCTGTTGGGCCAGAGAAAGAAGGAACAGAAGGACCTCAGAAAGAGGGGCAGAAAGGGGGTTCACAGCCTTTGCTGTGCACCATGCCACAAATTTGTTCCACCTGCAGGCGTATACCACCTTAGTGGAGGGACGCCTGGCTGCCAGAATCACATCACAAACTTCGGGAGGCAAGTCGAAAGGAATCAACTGCCGCCGCTCAATCTCCACGCAAGCAGGTGGAGGCTGGACATGTTCGGGTGGAGGACCGTCCCCTGCTGCTGCGACAGAAGATCCTCCCAAAGAGGCAGACGGATCGGGGGATCTACGCTCATACTGAGTAGCTCGGGATACCAAACTCTTCGAGCCCAGTCCGGAGCCACAAGAATGACTTGGGCCTGGTCGTGCCGAATCTTCTTCAACACTCTGGGTAGAAGTGGTATAGGCGGAAAGGCGTACAACAGACCACAACTCCACTCGCGACGAAAAGCGTTGCCGAGCGAATGCCGCCTTGGAAATTCCAACGCGCAGAACTGATGACATTGCGCGTTCTCTTCGGTGGCGAATAGATCTAACCAAGGCTCTCCCCACTGTAGAAAGAGTCCTTGCGCCACTTCCAAGTGAAGACGCCATTCGTGATCCATCATGCACCTGCGGCTGAGTTCGTCCGCCCTGGCGTTCAGGGAACCTGCCAGGTGTTGAACCATCAGGAACATGCCCTGATGTTCCAGCCATGTCCAGAGGCGCAGAACCTCCTGACAAAGGGTCCACGACCCCACCCCGCCCTGTTTGTTGCAGTACCACATGGCGGTGGTGTTGTCTGTGAACACCTGCACTACCTTCCCTTTGACAGAGGGAAGGAATGCCTTGAGTGCAAGTCGGATCGCCCGGAGCTCCAGAAGGTTGATATGGAGCCGGGACTCCGCCGGAGACCAGAGGCCTCTGATCTCCGCCTCTCCCATGTGACCGCCCCATCCCAGAAGGGACGCGTCCGTCACAACTGTGTGCTCTGGCTGGGGAAGAGAGAGGATCTGCCCATGACCCATTGCCGGTCCGTGAGCCACCACTGCAACTGTTTTGCAGTCCCCTCCGAGATCTGGACGTGATCGGACAGGTTGCCCTGGTGCTGCGCCCACTGGAACTTCAGGTCCCACTGCAGAGCCCGCATATGCCACCTGGCATGATTGACCAGCAGGATGCAGGAGGCCATGAGGCCCAGCAGCCTCAGGGTCATCCGTACCGAAACCCAGGATAAAGGCTGAAAGATCGGAATCATAGCCTGAATATCCCGGACTCGCCGTTCGGGAGGATAGGCCCGAAACTGCGTCGTGTCCAGAACTGCTCCGATGAAAAGGAGCTGTGGAGAAGGAATCAGATGCGACTTCGGCACATTGATGGAGAACCCCAGCGAGTGCAGGAGTTCGGCCGTAGTCTGGAGGTGGGAGACGACTGCCTGGGACGAGCCCGCCTTCAGCAGCCAGTCGTCGAGGTAGGGGAAGACTGAAACCCCAGCTCGGCGCAGATGAGCTGCGACCACCGCCATCACTTTCGTGAACACCCGAGGGGCACTGGTAAGGCCAAAGGGGAGCACGGTGAACTGAAAATACTCGAGGCCTACCGTGAACCGTAGGTAACGCCGGTGGGCCGGCAGGACGGGGATGTGGAAATAAGCGTCCTGCAAGTCCAACGCTACCAACCAGTCTCCAGGGTCGAGGGCAGTCAAGACCTGAGCTAAGGTGAGCATCTTGAACTTCTCCTTCCGGAGGAAGCGATTGACGTTCCGGAGGTCCAAGATAGGACGCATGTCCTCCTTGTCCTTTTTGGGCACCAGAAAATAGTGGGAGTAGCAACCACGTCCTACTTCTGGGGTCGGAACATGTTCGACGGCCCTCTTGGCCAAGAGGGCCGTGACTTCCTTCTGTAGAAGCACCAAGTGATCCCCTGACATGCGGTGGAATTGAGGTGGCATGTCTGGGGGGGTGGTCTCGAAGGGGAGGGAGTAGCCCCTTCGGACAATGTCCAAGACCCACCTGTCCGAGGTGATGGGACGCCAGTGGTGAAGGTGATGGCGGACCCTGCCCCTACTGGCGTGCCGTGCACCTGAAAGGAGGGACTAGGAGGGCTTGGAGGCCGCGGACGGGTTGGAGGTGGTGGCCTGACCCGCACGCTGGTTGCCCGAACCGCCACGGCGGTATCCACGTCCTCTGCCACGCGAAGGCGCTTGCTGCGCGGGCCGGTGGCCGGGCTGCTGACGTGACTGGGCGCCCCTCCCGTGGCCACGAAAGGGGCGAAAAGCAGATGTGAGCGGAGGGCGCACAACAGCAAGGCCCAGGGACTTTGCAGTAGCCCTCGAGTCCTTGAAACGCTCCAGCGCATGGTCTGCTTTTGATCCAAAAAGACCAACTCCATCAAAGGGCATGTCCATGAGTGTATTCTGGACATCACCCGAAAAACCAGTGGTCCTCAGCCAGGCGTGGCGACGCAGCGCCACCGTCGTTGCAAGCGATCTGCCCAGCGAGTCGGCGGTATCAAGGCCACAACGTATGGTGTATTTAGCCGCATCTCGCCCTTCCGCAATGGCACGGGTAAGCAGTGTCTGGACCTCCTCAGAACACTGCGGCAAAACAGTCGCCACCGAGTCCCACAGAGAGTGGGTATATCGGCCCAAGAGGCAAGCGGTGTTAACGGACCGCAAGCCAGCACTGGAGGAAGAGAAAGCCTTCTTCCCAAAGTGATCCAGGCGCTTGGATTCCCTATCCGGAGGGGCGGTAGGGAAGGCGGTTTGGGAGGCAGAGGCTTGGACAACCAAG
The DNA here is from genome assembly GCA_963921515.1 of Calotriton arnoldi. Taxonomy (NCBI): domain Eukaryota; kingdom Metazoa; phylum Chordata; class Amphibia; order Caudata; family Salamandridae; genus Calotriton; species Calotriton arnoldi. The sequence goes on from CAWUFW010014112.1 coordinate 356,389, forward strand.
CTCTCAGGGGTGGGGTGTTGGGAGAGAAACAGGGGGTCGCCCGGAGCAGGGCGATGGCGTCGGGCCACGTTCCTATCCACAGGAGCCCCTGTGGTGGGCTTGGACCAGGCACCCAAAAGAACGTCAGTGAGTGCATCATTGAACGGCAGCACAGTCTCCGAAGAGGAGGCCGCCGGCTGAAGCACTTCAGTCAGGAGGTTAGTCCTGACGGCCACTGTAGGCAACTGGAGATTCAAGGCTCCAGCAGCTCTCACGCAACACCGTTGCAAAATTAGCCCCCTCCTCCGTAGCCACGGGAGGAGACAGCATGCCAGAGTCAGGGGAGGTGTCCAGACCACTGGCATCCCCAAGTTCCTCAACCCAGTCCGGGTCAAACTCGCACTGTTGTGTGAGAGGGTCCTCAGACCCCTCCCAGCTCTCCTGGTCCTCCTCAGGTTCATAATATGGAGGAGGAGGGACATTAGGGACCCAAGGTCTCATCGGCGCCGGAACCGGCGTCCGGGCGACGCCGGTCCGGCTCCAGTCCGGAGCCGGAGAGAGCCGGGGAGCGACGCCGTCCGGAGCCCCGGACGGCGTCAGGAACGGCACCGGGGACATCGGCGTCGGCGGAGGCGTGGTTAGGTCAACCGGCGTCGATGGGGGTTGCGGCACCACCGGAGCCGGGATCGAGGCCGGGGCCGGAGCCGAGGCCGGGATGAAGGCCGGTGGGACAGGCGACGCCGGGACCGGAGTCGACGGCGACGCCGGAGCAACCCCATCAGGGCCCGCGGGGCCCGAAGGCGCACCGGAGGGACCTTGAGGCCCGAAGAGGCGGGCCATGGCCGACAGGAACTCCTGTATTTGGGCCTGAGTCGCCCCCGAACCCGGGAAGGACGGGTAATGCGGGGGTAACTCGACAGGCACGTACGGGGCCGCGGGGACGGTGCCGACAGGGACCTCAGCCGAGTCGCGAGACCGGCGAGGCGAAGTCTTAGAGCGATGATGCCGCTTAGACTTCTTGTGCTTCGACTTACCGGAGGAGCGCGAAGACTTGGATTCCGACGAACGGCGGGGACTCCGCGTCCGGCCCCTCGACCTCTCCCGGGACCGGGGCTTGGTGCGGTGCGGAGCCGACTGCCGGACCTCGAGGAGCTTTCGAGACCACTCTCGCAAAGCCTTCGGATTAAGTTTCCGGCAGTCAGGGCACGACTTCGTGTCGTGGTCTCGGCCGAGACAGAAGAGACACTCGAGATGCGGGTCCGTGATCGACATCATGCGACCACATTCCTCGCAGGGCTTAAAGCCAGGCATCCCTACGACACCTTAGGAGTCGTGAAGACTCGTTGAAGAAACAGTGAAAAAATTCACAAAAAGATAGTCAAAAAGTGACTAGGGCACTGCTCTTCCCGGATCTGCGCTTACTGGCGCGGAAAAAGAAGAACTGACGTCAGCGCGCAGGGGCGGCGTCTAAGTACTGCCCGCGACGTCATCCCGGCGATCACGACGCCGACGACGGACGCGGAGCCGCACGACGCCGCCTACCGACGCGCAAGGGTACTGCTACGCAGAAAACTTTCCGGATCCAGCCTGACGCCTGGGGATATTCTAAGGTAAGGAATCTGTCACTAACGTGTCTCTTTCAGATTCATGTTGCTAGCATGGAAGCACACGGCAATCACAGCAGCAGTGTGGTGAGATGTCTGGCTCGCGAGCACACAGCAGTGTGTCTAGGAGGAGTACCTTGCCTGCCTGTTTCTGCACATCTCTTGCCTCTTTCTGTACCTGTTACCTCTTTCTGCAGTTCTCTTGCTCTTTCTGCACCCTTTGCGCCTTTTTCAGTACCTCTGTTGCTACTTTCTGCACCCCTCGTGACTCTTTCAGCACCTCTGTTGCTTCTTTCTGCACTCCTCTTCCTTCTTTCTGCACCCCTTGTGCCTCCTTCTGCACCTCTGTTGCCTCTTTCAGCACCTCTGTTGCTTCTTTCTGCACCTCACTTGCCTCTGTCTGCACTTCTCTTGCTGCTTTCTACACCTGTTGCTTCTTTCTGCACCTCACTTGCCTCTTTCTGCACTTCTCTTCCTTCTTTTTGCAACCCTCCTGCCTCTTTCTGTACCTCTCTTGCCTCTTTGTGCACCTCTCCTAACTCTTTCTGCACCCCTCTTGCCTCTTTTTGCACCTCTGTTGGTTCTTTCTGCACTGCTCTTGCTTCTTTCTGCACCTCACTTGCCTTTTTCTGCACTTCTCTTGCTTCTTTCTAAACCTCTGTTGCTTCTTTCAGCAATTCTCTTACCTCTTTCTGCACTTCTCTTGCTTGTTTCTGCACCTCTCTTGGCTCTTTCGGCACCTCTGTTGCTTCTTTCTGCACCCCTCCTGCCTCTTTCTGCACCCCTCTTCCCTATTTGTGCGACTCTCTTGCCTCTTTCTACACATCTCTTCCCTCTTTCTGCACCACTCTTGCCTCTTTCTGTACCTCTGTTACTTCTTTCTGCACCTCTCTTGCCTCTTTCTGCACCCTTCGTGCCTCTTTCAGCACCTCTGTTACTTCTTTCTGCACTTCTCTTGCCTCTTTCTGCACCCCTCGTGCCTCATTTTGCACCTCTGTTGCTTCTTTCTGCACTTCTTTTGGTTCTTTCTGCACTGCTCTTGCCTCTTTCTGCATCCCTCTTGCCTCTTTGAGCACCTCTTTTGCTTCTTTCTGCACTTCTATTGCCTCTTACTGCACCTCTCTTGCTTCTTTCTGCACCTCACTTGCCTCTTTCAGCACCTCTGTTGCTTTTTTCTGCAGATCTCTTGCCTCTTTCTGCACCTCACTTGTGTCTTTCAGCACCTGTTGCTTTTTTTCTGCAGATCTCTTGCCCCTTTCTGCACCGCTCTTTTCTCTTTCTGCACCTCTGGCCTCTATCTGCACCCCTGTTCCTGCACCTTTCCTGCCTGTTTCTGCACATCTCTTGCCTCTTTCTGTACCTCTGTTACCTCTTTCTGCAGTTCTGTTGCTCTTTCTGCACCCTTCGCGCCTTTCAGCACCTCTGTTGGTTCTTTCTGACTGCTCTTGCTTTTTTCTGCACCTCACTTGCCTCTTTCTACACTTCTCTTGCTTCTTTCTACACCTCTGTTGCTTCTTTCAGCAATTCTCTTGCCTCTTTCTGCACTTCTCTTACTTCTTTCTGCACCCCTCCGGCCTCTTTCTGTTCCTCTCTTGCCTCTTTGTGCACCCCTCCTACCTTTTTTTGCACCCCTCTTGCCTCTTTCAGCACCTCTGTTGGTTCTTTCTGCACTGCTCTTGCTTTTTTCTGCACCTCACTTGCCTCTTTCTGCACTTCTCTTGCTTCTTTCTACACCTCTGTTGCTTCTTTCAGCAATTCTCTTGCCTCTTTCTGCACTTCTCTTACTTCTTTCTGCACCCCTCCGGCCTCTTTCTGTTCCTCTCTTGCCTCTTTGTGCACCCCTCCTACCTTTTTCTGCACCCCTCATGCCTCTTTCAGCACCTCTGTTGGTTCTTTCTGCACTGCTCTTGCTTTTTCCTGCACCTCACTTGCCTCTTTCTGCACTTCTCTTGCTTCTTTCTACACCTCTGTTGCTTCTTTCAGAAATTCTTTTACCTCTTTCTGCACTTCTCTTCCTTCTTTCTGCACCCCTCTGGCCTCTTTCAGCACCTCTGTTGCTTTTTTCTGCAGATCTCTTGCCCCTTTCTGCACCCCTCTTTTCTCTTTCTGCACCTCTCTTGCCTCTTTCTGCACCCCTGTTCCGTTTCTGCACCTTTCTTGCCTGTTTCTGTACCTCTTGCCTCTTTCTGCACTTCTCTTGCTCTTTCTGCACCCTTCACGCCTGTTCTGCACCTCTGTTGATTCTTTCTGCACTGCTCTTGCTTTTTTCTGCACCTCACTTGCCTCTTTCTGCACTTTTCTTGCTTCTTTCTACACCTCTGTTGCTTCTTTCAGCAATTCTCTTGCCTCTTTCTGCACTTCTCTTCCTTCTTTCTGCACCCCTCGTACTTTTTTCTGCACCCCTCTTGCCTCTTTTTGCACCTCTGTTGGTTCTTTCTGCACTGCTCTTACTTCTGTCTGCACCTCACTTGCACCTTTCCTGCCTGTTTATGCACCTCTCTTGCCTCTTTCTGCACCTCTGAGTTAGAGGTAGTTTTAATCCCCCTGCCCTATTATGTACTAGGTCCTTACAGGGGAGGTCATGCCAATCACAGGGATACCACAACCCATAGTGTACCCAAGTGTATGTAGGTGTTTTCACTGTATTCTAAGTGTCTCTCAGCATAGCACTGGCTCCGGGCCTGGTTAGTCAGAGTCAGTTACCACCAGTACCAGTCAGTAAAAAGTTGAGGGCACAGGATGACTTTGAAACAAGGCCTCTTTCTGCACCTCTGTTGGTTCTTTCTGCATATCTCTTACTTCTTTCTGCACTTTTCTTTGTCTTTCTGGACTTCTGTTGCCTCTTTCTGCATTTCTCTTGCTTCTTTCTGCGCCTTTCTTACTCTTTCTTCACATGTCCTACCTCTGTAGGCATAGTTAGAAATTAGTATTTAAAAAACCTTTGAAATTCACTGAAAAAACCATAGGTTTCAGGGACGTTATAGTTAGAAATTATCATTTAAAAAACCTTTGAAATTCACTGAAAAAACCATGGGTTTCGGGGACATTATAGTTAGAAATTAGCATTTAAAAAACCATAGAAATTCACTGGAAAAACCATAGGTTTCAGGGACGTTATAGTTAGTTGGACATTTCACTAGTACAAAACCAGAGAAATTCGGCCGTTATAGTTAGTTGAGCTAACTATAACTCGCGCCCCTGCAATGCACTGCTGATGACGTCACATATTACATCATTCATGACATGGTCAGTGACATCACTGATGACATCACTGATGGCATCTCAAATGACATCACTGATGACATCATCCACGTGATAATCAGATGCACCTCCTCAAACCCTAATATAACCTTTGATACACCCACTCTAAAATACAGACTACCATTTTCGAAACCATAGACACACCAATACCAGTTACTACATACCCACTCACTGATTCCTAGGTCTACACACACGTACACTCATTCACCCATACAGTCACTCATACATGCAGTCACTCATCAATACAGCACTATCATTTGCACTCAAACACCTATACAGACACTCACACATCGCCACTAATCCATAGAGTTACTCACACACCTAGTGAATCATGCAAAGAATCATTCACACTCCCATTTACTCACCTATACCGTTATACACACACCACCTCACTTATCCATAGAGATACTAACACATACTTACTCTCTTATACAATCACTGATACAAGCACACACTCATCCATACAGCCACTCTCACAATCACTCACTCTCACATATAGTGATTTATATACTCCAACACTCACATATACTGCCTTTCACATATGTAGTTACTCACACATGTACCACTGATACATCCATTCACTTACCAACACACCCATACACACACTCACCCACCCATACAGCCCTTCACAGATGCACTCTTGAACCCATACACTCAGTGAATTACCCACTTACACATCTATGCAGTCACACCCCCCCACCCACCCACACAGACACCCATACAGATACTCAGACAACCAATCAACCCATACAGACGCTCATGTAGCTACTCACCAACCCGTGCAGCCGCTTACACACCAACTGACAGACTGATACAGACATTTACAGTTTACTCACTAACCCATGCATTCAGTAAGACACGTTTAATCACTCACTTATACAGTCAGTCACGCACCTACTAAATCATCTATTCAGACACTCATACACCCACTTATACTTCAATATACCTTGGCATATATATATATATATAAAATATATTTAAACTTTACAGAAACACACAGTCACTGAATGATGTCATATGTGACGTCATCAGCAGTGCATTGCGGGGGCGCGAGTTATAGTTAGCTCAACTAATTATAATGGCCGAATTTCTCTGGTTTTGTACGAGTGAAATGTCCAACTAATTATAACGTCCCTGAAACCTATGTTTTTTTCAGTGAATATATACATACATATATATATATATATATATATATATATATATATAATTTATTACCCACCGACGATAGCCAGTAGGTAGTTATAGTTAGGACCAAAGTTTCCATAGGAAAAGCGTTTTTTGTTTTGCCAATAACTTTGGTGCCACTTGATGAACCTTCACGAAATTTTCCCAAAACGTCCCCTTTTTTGGTCGAGCATTCGAGACCTGCTGTAACTTCTCTTGTGGGCTTAAAGCCAACCCCCTGGTTTTGATTTGTTTGTTTCAGTGTCCTTTACAAATCCTTGCTTGCTAGTAGTCAGCCCTGCCTCTTTGTCCCTCCTTTTGCCCTTCTGTTCCTCCCATGCAGCAGGGACTAAGTACTGTCTCACTACGCTATGGTTCTTTATCCGTTCTTTGGGGGACAATTTCTTTCTTGGTTTCCTGCTCTGTTACTGTTTGCCTGTGTTCAGCTTTGATGCCATAGCTGCTTAGATTTAACTATAGAATTTATCCCTCCCACCTCCTCTTAATGCTACAATTGTGTTAATGTTTCCTCCCACACCATGCCTCCCGCTACCTTGGTTGTATTCTTTTAGCCTTTCTGCAATTTTCGATGTCGACCATCAGTTGGGCTTTTTTTCGTAGAATATTACGTTGTTTGGGCTTCTTTTTAAGGGGGATTGGCCTTGTTTTTCTCTCTTGTGGCTGCTGATGAAAGCGTTTCCATATCCAGCACTGGCAATGGCTAAAATAAATTAAGACGCTATTAAATAATAGCTCTCTTAAAAAAGTGCAGCAGTCTTAGTGCTCGGCGTGAAGGTGGTGCAATCCTGCTCTGCTTACGGTTGCAGGAACAGATACAACAAGGAAAAGCCCATCTTTTTCCACAAGAAAGCATTTTTGCACACGCACTTTGAGGCACTGTTAACTTTCTAAATAGGGTTAATAATTAATAAGATGTATCTGCAGTGTCATGCCTTAATTTACGTTTTCTGCTTATTTTGCTGTCTTAACCAGGCCCATGTGCTTTCTCCCAGGTGACTTGATACCACTCCAACATGGCTGCCCATGTCCATGTTCTTTCATTTTCCTTCTTTTGCTTTTTTTCATCCTACACGCTGAGTGCATGCACGATATTTTCACTAATAGAGACACCTTTGTTGCTTTTAACTTAACCGATTCTTGCATTCGCAGTCCTGACACACCACGCTCACTGTTAAGTGCTGCCCCTCGCTCTACATTATTAGTCTCCGTTGGATTTCCTCTACTGACTGCAGCAACAGAATTCGTCCCCCTCAGCTCTCCCCACCCCCACTCCAATTTCCTGCTATAGCGAGGGGCAGATATCCAGGAATGTTCCTCCGAGGGTTTCCCTTTCCTTTCTCTTCAACTAAAACTGCTATCGCCCTCGCCCCCTCCCGAGAAGAGGGTATTCATTAATCTGCAGCACCACGGAGGGTTAAGTAAATAGCATTGCCACCTGTAAGTTACAGCACAAGTCCTGTTTGAAGCGCAAAAAATATATATTGGGGTGTTAATTTAACAGGCGATTGAGCCTATTTGCTAAACAAGCATTTGCAATGCAATCGGTCTCGCATTTGCAAGTTTGAGGTATTGGCATTGTAAATGGCAATGCCTTTTATTTATATGTTTTGAAAACCTGCAAGGGGTGCATAAGCACTTATTTTGCTTACGAGAAGCATGGCTGGCAGTAACTGTGCCTCTTCTGGTAAGTAAGGGCTATGAGTACAAAAAAAAAGATGAAAGGAAGGCGTGCCGCCGCTATACTTAAAGCGTGCGGCGCTGCCAAAGTAAAATCGAGGTCGGAAAGTGACAGGCGCGGAGAGGCCAGGAAGGGGGAGGAACCAATGGGGAGGGAGCTTAACTGTCCGGGCAAAGCTTGTGTCCACAGCCACCGTGCGTGCCACTGCTCGCTCCCGCGGCAATACTCCATGGAAGTAGCCTTCTCTGTAAAGGTGGGACATGCACCCGCCAGTAGCCATTTGCAGGCTACCATTTTTAATTGACACACCCACAAGCCAATCCAAAGCCTGGGAGGAGTCACACTCCACAAAGTAGAGATAACAGATCGCCTACAGCGCAAACTCTGTTTAGGCTCGACCTAAAAACTGAGGTCCAGATTTACTAACGCTTTGCACTTTGTCACTTTTGTGACGCATACCCGGCGCAAAGTGTAGGGGTTGGATTTTCTATGCAGTGCAAACTAGGATTTGCATTGGAAAGTATCCCAAAATAATGGAAAGTTGTGCTATGTGCTACTAATTTGCAACAAGGATGGCGTTCCATGGGTGGTACACCTAAAGATTTTGATACAAATTCCTATCTATTAACATTTATAGGCTGGATTTGCACCAAAACCTTAGGCTGGATTTGCACCAAAATCTTAGGCCTCCTCGAGGCAGGCGTAACAAGGAGAAGAAATGTTTTCATTTCTCCTTATTTTACCAACTGTGCATGCGTGCTATATTATACAGCACACATAGAAAGTGGGAAATATATTAATGGATAGTTTTTGTAATGGAAGGGTTCCTTAACAGTACCAGCCGTATGCTTTAAAGAACACACACACCCTGCGCTTTGGCGCAAAGGTGTGTGCATTGGCACATAGGAGACAAAAGTGTCAAGTGCAGAGGGAGAGAAAAAATGTGCCTTATCTTTTTTTGATAACCAACTTTATTGATTTTGCAAGAAGTGAAGAAAAGAAGAGAAAAACAAGAAACAAATGACACAAAATCAGACTGTAGAGCATACAAGAGTGCATTGTTGCATATGGATTACAGCACACAGTGCAGGTAGCGCCAGGTGGAATACCATGTCCTTCCCCCCCCCCGCAGCACGGTGAAGTGGACCCCTAGGGTCAGGGGCAGTGATCAGTCCAGTACTCCCAGCCATTTACCCCAGATCTTCCGATGTCGGGCAGGGCAACCCCTGGCCTCGTACAGTGTACGTTCCTATGTAGCGCACCAATCTACACCTCAGCGCCATTTAGCCATAGAGGGTGGGGTGGGATTCTTCCATGCGGCTGCAATGTCGCGCTTAGCTACTACTAGGGCTGTGCCTAAGAATGTCTTGTCGGCCCTGGAACCATCTAGCCCATCCGTGATGCCCAACAGTATGTGTATGGGATTATGGGGAACGTCCCAACCTAGAAGATCTGTGAGTTACGCCTCAAGGGCGCACCAGAAGGGGGCAATATGGGGGCATGACCATACCGTGTGAAAGAAGTCCGTGGGGTCCGTTTCGCACCGCGGACACACCAGGAGCGGGATCAGACCTGATTTATGGAGGCGGCTGGGGGTGAGATAGGAGGTGTGTAGGTAATAGAGATGGACCAGGCGCAGCCTAGCCGAGGCAGTGATGGTTCTAGGTGCCATCAGGGCGTCTCTCCAGTCTGCATCCTCTAGGGGGCCCACTCATGCCTCCCACCTAAGTTTTAAGTGGTTAAGGGATGTCGGACCATTATTTGTTGGTGATCGGTATATTCGGGAGACCCCTCCCCGTCCAAGATTGCCCATCATAACCTGGGCCTCAAGGGGACTATGTTCAGGCAGCGAAGTGCCAGTCGTTATATATGAATCCAGTGCGTGACAGACTTGCAGGTATCGATAGAACTGGGATGGATGAAGGGCAAATCGGGATTGCAATTCTGCAAAGGAGCGGATATGGTCGCTAACCCATAAATCCCCCAGTTGTGAAATGCCAATAAGGTCCCATTGTCTAAAGCCTGCCAGATTCGCTACCTCCTGCAGCCATGTACTCTGCCAGAGCGGTGTATGTTGGGACAACTTATTCTGCCAGCACGTATGGTGTAGGGCAGCGCGCCAGGCCAGCAAGACTGCTCGGGTTACTGTGGGGAGGTACCTAGGAATGGGGGATCCATAAAGCATGGCCTGAAGGCGGGGAAGGCCCAGGTCGCTGAGCTCAGCCCTGAAGGCCGGGTCCGCCCAACCTCCCGTGAACCAGTCGTGGACCACCAGGAGACGGGTCGCTAGGTAATATAGATAGAGGTTTGTGAGTCCCTTACCCCCGTCGAAGGGAGGAATCTGGCAGTATCGAAAGGCCATACGAGGCCGTCGGCCGGCCCAGAGGAATTTTACGATTAGGGTGTCGATGCCGCGGAACCAGGCCCGGGGGATATGATGTGGTATGTTTTGGAGAATGTAAAGGAACCGGGGAAGGATCATCATTTTAAATAGGGCTATACGCCCTAGTGGGTTGAGCGGTAGGCTGCCCCATTTTAGGAGGTCTTGTTTGGTTTTGGAGATGAGGGGGGTCACGTTAAGGGCCCAGGCCAGGTCCGGCAACAGATACAATTTAGAAAGACCCAACCTGCCTGGATACGGATAATAGAGTGCTAACCAAGTCACTGGTACATTAAAACATCGCTATACAAACAGAGAAAATCCCCCAAGCGAATGAGAAACAGGGAATAAAGAAAATATATATGATTTTTATTTTTAATGTTTTATCAAAATTCATAGAGGTGACATATAGCATAATATCATTCTAACGAACATAAATATATATACCCAGTCCCACATTCACACATTCAATATACACTAACAACCACAGTTCCAAACATACTCATACACTCTCCACATTCAAGAAAAATTCAACATTTGTGATATAGTCAAAAATCAAATTGATTAACATTCATGATATAAAATACATAGTAAGCATCAAATGGTCAATAATCATTCAAATATCTTCTTATAAGCGAAGGTGGAAGCAAATGGAGGCACAAGATTGTCCAGCGCCAACGCGCGTTTCGGTGTCTAACCCAATATGGGTCACACCTTCATCAGGGCGGTCAGATTACATGTGGGACACAGGAATAGATGCGCCTACGAGGACAATGGAATGAAGTAAGCAAAAGGTATCATGTAACATAAGTCATATCGACATATCTTAAAGAGGGTACAGTTCCCAACTATACAATATATAAGGGGAGAATTAAACGTTTGCAGCGTAATGATGGAGATCATTTGGAATAGATTCAACTCGTTTTAATCGAAGGACAGTGTGCGCACAGAAGAGATAGGCAGCAATTGACAGAATAAAATAGGGAAAGTTCAAGAAATCCCAATAATGAGAGACTTGTGAGTAAATGAAAAGTTCACCCGAAATTCCCATAGTAAAAAAGAGCTGAATATGATGGTGATAGTAGATTCAAAAACATATATAGTACAATACAATTACAAAATATACCTGAGTTTGGAGCATCTAGGCAAGCCACCAGCAGTAAAAGAGTGGGTTGAGAAGAGGCCCAACAATAGGGTCTGGGGGAATAAATAATAAAGTATATAAGCATAAAAGAAGGAAGGAAGTCTCAGGAATATGTAGACCAATCCAGAGATCTAAAAAAATGGTGTTCTGCTTACCAAAATACTTGACTAGATACACCTGGAGGGTGGATGAAAAAGACGGTCATCCGAATCCACTAATCGAGTGATTCAAAATGCAGAAGGATAGCTTTTGGAGTTGGTCCAATCTCCAGAGGAATAGTACTCAATAACGCGAATTCAGCAGTGTTCAAAGTACATCTACAAAGATAATGAGAACACACAAGGTAAAACACTAAGTAGTGACTCAGGGGGGGGGGAGATGCCACCCGAAGTGCACAGCTGGAGGATCGAAAAATGTGTAGAGACGACGGGCGTCTCTACAGAGGTGACGTGAATGGTCGCCAGGTATAGAATATTTAGCTGCGAGATGTCAAATGGTCCAAAAAACAAAACGGATGCCAGAAAATTACAACGAGGCATCACAGAGGTATGCCGCGCTAGACTAGTAGACAACGCGGGATATGGTCCGGCAACAGAGCGACCCATATTCCTAAATATTTGAAGGTTTGCCGACGGATAGGAATGGAGGATTGCCAGTCAAAGCAATCCCTGGAAATGTGTAAGGGGACCAATGTGGACTTGGCTGGGTTGAGACGAAGACCAGAGATCTGCTCGGAGTGGAGGATTTCAAGGCACCGGGGGCCAGAGCGGGCCGGCTCTGCCAGGAACAGCAGGACGTCATCTGCATACAGCGAGATTTTGTCTTCTGGAGATCCTCCCCATCGCCAGCCCCGAACCCGGGTGTTGGAGCGGATATGATGGGCGAGCGGCTCCATGGCCAGGGCGAAGAGGAGGGGCGAAAGAGGACACCCCTGCCATGTCCCCCGGCCTATCGGAAAGGTATCGGAGAGGACGCCGTTGACCTGCACCCATGCTGCTGGACTGGAGTACAGGATGTGTACCATATGACGGAACTTGGGGCCCAGGCACAGGACACGCAGGACGTCTCCGAGATAACCCCAGTCCACCGAGTCAAAGGCTTTCTCGAAGTCGACTAGGAGAAGCGCTAGGTAGGGGGTCAATTCCTGGCGATGAGCCAGAGCCACGTGGAGACGCCGCAGGCAGTGCCTGGTACCTCGTGCTGGCATGAAGCCACATTGGTCAGGGTGGACCAATTTGGCAAGATAGGGTTTGAGACGTTGAGCAAGAACCGTGGCAAAGATCTTGATCTCCGTGTTGATCAGGGAGATGGGGCGGAAGTCGGCGCAGTTCGAGGACGGAGGTTGCGTTTTGGGGATGAGGACTATGGTGGCTGTGTCCGTTTCGGGAGGGAAGGAGCCTTTGTCGAAGGCTTCTTCATAGAGGGCGACTAGGTGAGGAGTGAGTATGTCCCTGTAAGCGGAGTAGTACTCTTGTGGGTATCCGTCCGGGCCCGGGGTCTTGCCGGCTGCAACTAAGGAGATGGCTCCCTGTATTTCGTCCGCGGAGATGGGGTCCTCTAGTCCAGCCGCCTCGGCTGCAGAAAGTGCGGGGAGGTGAAAGTCCTCTCGGGCGAGCATCTCCGCCAGAGAGGAATTGGGTTTCCGGGTGGAGTACAGCTCGGCATAGTAGCACGAAAAGGTTTGGGCAATCGCTTGGGGAGAGCGGTGAATGTACCCCGTTGAGTCCCGGATCTCTGGAATTATCCGGGCGGCCAGGGGGTAGGTCGCAAGCCTGTGCAATAGTTTCCCGTTTTTGTCCCCCCATCCGTTGAGCGGGCTACTGAGGACCTCCAGAGAAGTTTGGCCGAGTCCAGCGAGAGTTGCCTGACCTCGTCTCTCACTTGCGCCAGCTGACGTAGGTGAGACTCAGTGGATGAGGCACTGGTGGTGCGTTCCAGTTGGGTTGCCTGTGCTTCAAGAAGAGTGAGTCTGCTGTCCCTAGCGACCCGCTGAGCCTTAAGAAGGCTCCCGGTTTGCCCGCGAATCGCAGCTTTACCCGCCTCCCATACGATTCCTGGTGAAGAGACCGAGGCCCGGTTCATGAGAAAGGATTGTTCAATTTCGGCGCTAAGGTACTCTTTAAATTTGTGATCCTGAAGGAACCAGGCATTCAGCCTCCACACCGGATGACGAGCAGCGGGAGGGCCGCCCATGGTGAGAAACAGCGGCGAGTGGTCTGATATGCCCCGGGGAAGGATATCTACATCTTTGACATTAATGCATTCGGGGGCGGGTGTGAGTATTAGATCAATGCAAGAGTGACTGTGATGTACCGCCGAGGTATGCGTGTAGAGGGAGGCCCGGGGGTGCCACGCACGCCACACGTCACAGAGCTCCATAGCTGCGGTCCAATCGGAGAGTATTTTAGCATGAGAAGTGCGAGTTGAAGAGGGGGAACCCGTGGTGTCAAGGGCAGGTTGCATGACGGCGTTGAAGTCTCCTCCCACTATTGTCGTGCCTGAGGGCATAGAAGCAAGTATGTCGCCTATGTGGTGTAGGGTCTGCGTATGAGTGCCATTCGGAACGTAGGCAGAGAGGATGTTGAGAGTGGAGTCGCCTAGGGCTCCGGAGAGGGCGATAAAGCGCCCGAGGGGGTCTCTGGTGACTTGGGAGGGTACGAAGGGAAAGTTACGTTTGAGGAGAATAGCGACCCCACGGGAGCCCCTTGCAATGCCAGAGTGCCAGACTCTGTCAAAGCCATATCTGGCCAGGAATGCTGGCCAAAGCATCTTGGGCCGCCACACTTATTCTAGGGCGGAACTATTGGCCGCTAATTCCCTGGGTAAAGTTTGCAGCGGGCCTCGGCTGGGTCCCTTGGAAGGGCCTTTCTGTTGTCATGGTTGCAGGTATGTCTCCTGTAGGCCGCCGCATCCTTCATCTCCTCCTCCCCAGACTAGACCTGTAGTGAGAATTCTCCAGCTGAATGTGCGGTCTTTGGCCAAACACTATCTTGAAATTCATGATTTGGTCCTTGAGGAAGCTCCGGATGTGTTTTTTATCACGGAGACCTGGCTTAATGTAGACATGGTAGCCGAACCCAACCTAGCACTGCCTCCTGGCTACACTATCCTTACAGTCAACCGTGAGTCTCGAGGGGGTGGGATTGCGGTCATTTTTAAATCGTGCTACTCTTGCAGCTTTGTCAAAGAAGATATGGAGGGCTGTGAATGTGCACGATTCAGTATCACTCTCAGTGCCCATCTGACCATCTCTGGGCTACTAGTATATCGCCCTCCGGGGCCAGCTACGTATTTTAGATCTGCCCTTCTAGAATCTACCCATGCTCTTGCAATGGGCACAGCCAATTTCACCATCTTAGGGGACCTCAAAATGCACTTTGACCAGACGCAGGACGCCGCAGTTATCAGCGTGCTGGCGGACCTGGCAGCCTGCCAACTCTATCAATTGGTCCCTGGCCCCACTCATTTAGCGGGTCACTTGTTGGACCCTATTTTTTCTAATATTCCATTTGCTACGGTAGAGATTCCTAAACCTGTGGGATGGTCCGACCATTCTTTGGTAACCATGCTCTTTCCGGCACCTGAACCCCTTGTTAGGGACATACACCCCCCCGTCTTCAGGCGCCCTTGGCGTAAACTGAGGTTGGAGGATTTCCATGCGCTGCTCTCTGCGAATTCTCCAGCACCTCAGAACGATGCCGATGGGGCCTACAGTGATTTCTGTAACTGGATTGTCCAATCTTTGGACTCCATCATCCCAGCTAAATGGATGAAAGGCCGCTCTGCGGACCCCAGCCCATGGTACAATGACACACTGGCCTCTCTGCGGAAAGCTTGTAAGAAACTAGAGCGCTTGTGGAGGAAAGACTACGACACTATAACTAAAAAAAACTATTTGGCTGCGATTAAAAACTACCATAGAAATGTCTGCATCGCCCGGGCTGCCTACTATGCCAACGAAATACAATTGAGTCCTAACCCGTCTAAATGTATTTTTAAAATTCTGAAAGAACTGAGAGTAAGAAATAAACCCAAGGCCTCTGCGATCATTACTGAGCAACAATGTGAAGACCTGGCGCTGTTTTTTGTTAACAAGGTGGATACTATTTATCGTTCTTTTCCACAAAAGCCGTCTTCTACGGCCTCTTGCTGCGTACCCCCCTTTGCATTCTCTGACAGCTATCCCCAGTATCTCACAGGAAGAGCTTACTCTTTTGAGTAAGAAAGTTAAATCTGGCTCTCCGGCTGATCCTCTAAGACCTGCTCAGTTTAGGGACTCACGGTCTCTTTTTTTGACACCTCTGTGCCAGATTATTAACTCCTCATTTACCACTGCTGTGGTTCCTGTTCTCTGGAAACAGGCTAGGGTCTCTCCCATCCTTAAAAACCTTCGCTGGACCCTGCAAAGCTGGAAAATTTCCGGCCTATCTCCCTCCTGCCGTGGGTGGCTAAGATTGCTGAGGCCCATGTTAATAACATCCTTACTAAATTCCTCAATACTAATAATATTCTGGACCCTTCGCAAAATGGTTTCGTGCGGGTCACAGCACAGAGACAGCTCTGCTGGCAATGACTGTTCACCTACAGACCATCCTGGACTCTGGTCATACTGCGGCTCTGATTTTACTTGACCTCAGTGCCGCGTTTGACACGATTTCACACGCGATTCTGCTACAACGTCTGGAGGCTGCCGGAGTAGTGGGCCTCGCACTCGAATGGCTTAAGTCAATCCTGAGCGATAGATCTTTCCGCGTGTCAGCCCCCCCGATCCTCTCCCAGCCCCACTCCATTGGGCAAGGGGTACCCCAGGGCTCGGCTCTGAGCCCCGTATTGTTCAATTTATATGTCCAGCCTCTTGCTACGGTGGCCAAGAAGATGGGCCTCACCATGGTCTCATATGCTGACGATACGCAGCTAGTGGTGGCCCTATCTGATGGTTCTCCGCTGGACGCCCTCAGGTTTAGGAGCGGCCTGGCCGCCGTGGGAGAGTGGATGAACTCTAACTGCCTTCAGTTGAACGCCACTAAAACGGAGGTATTGTTGGTAGGGAAGGACAGGAACCTCTGGAATGAGCAGTGGTGGCCTAGTGTGCTTGGAGACACCCCCACCCCAAAGTTGGCGGTTAGGAACTTAGGGGTCTGGATGGATTCCACCCTTAGCTTCCAAGAACATACAAAAAAAGTCGCGGGCACCTGTTTTGGTCTCTTGCGGGGTCTCAAGCCGCTGCTGAGGTTTTTCAATCCAGCTTACTCGCCAGCTGATTGTCCAGTCTGCTATTCTATCCAGACTGGACTACGCTAATTCGCTCCTCTTAGGAGCCAATCAGGCTGAGGTAATGCGACTACAGCGTGTGCAGAACGCGGCTGCCAGAGCCCTTTTAGGGCTCCCACGTCACTGTTCCGCCACTGACGCCATTCGGCAGCTTCACTGGCTTCCGGTGGCCAAACGGATCCAATTTAAGGCACTCTGCCTATCCTTTAAGATCCTGAAACTTGCTTCACCCTGCCTCCTTGCCAATATGCTAACCCCTACAAACCCTTTCGCGAGCTGCGTTCCTCGGGGCAGCATTTAGTCACTGTCCCCCGGGTGAAGCGTGCACGGGCCGGTGGTCGTTCCTTCCACTACACGGCCGCTAAACTATGGAATTCTCTGCCCCCTCAGATCCGCTGCCTAAATGACTTGCTGGCTTTCAGGAAAGCTATTAAAACCTTCCTCTTTCCACGAGCTTAGGCCGCCTACCCTCTTCTTCTGTTGCCTACCAGTCTCTCCTTTACCCTGCTACTCTCTGTTGCTGGCAGCGCCGGGACGCCTCTTCGCTGGGGCAGCTGCGCGCTTTATAAATCTGGCTAACATAACATAACATAACAGAAGGGACAAAGGTTGCCCAGGAGATGGGTTTCTTGGAGTAGAAGAATGTCTGGGGTGTACCTCTGGGCATGACGCAGGACTGCAGTGCGTTTGATCCTGTCGAGGAGGCCGTTAACGTTCCCTGACATGAGGCGGAACGGGCTATCCTGATGGGACATCTGGACGGGAGTGGTGTGGGAATCTGCTAGGCTGGCAGAGCCTGTCGTATAGCGAGCTCCCTGAGAACAACGAACTAGGTGCCATATAAGACAGGTGCGGCCGTGTCGAGGGAAGGCGGTGTCCTACCAGTGTGGAGTGATGGTGCTGCGTGTCTGAAGATGTCATACAACAAAAAACACGGGGCAACGGCCTAACCCCCCCTGCCCCCCAACATCCCCCCTCCCTATACTTCAGGAACGGAAGCATCTGTCGCCCACCAACTGTAGAAGTGAGTTAAACTAGAACGTTTAGAGTCGGAGAGACGTGGTGGACCCCTCTCATTGAAGGATCAAGAGCTCATCAGCAGAAACATCTGATGGGAAAGGCATGTAGCCGTCGCCATAAATCTGTGATGAAAGTCCTGTGGATCCTCAGATAGGGAGGGTGGGACTGCGGGAGAGGTCAGAGTCAGCAGAGGCAACAGTCTGGATCCTAGGTGAGGAGCCCCGCGCGGACGTGGGATCCCGAGAGTGAGCCTCAGGAGAGCGGTGCGGTTTTGGTAGGAGGGCGTGGCGGTCAAGTCTTGAGGATCCAGCCCCTGGGGATTCTGATTGTGTTCGGGCCGTTTCCCGGTTCCTGCGAGATTGGGTACGCCTGGACCGTGGAGCGGAGCCGTGGGTGCCGGATGGTTGAGACCCAAGAGCCCCCGGGCCGGTCTTGAGCTGGAGAGGGCGTTCTTCGGTCAGCCAGGTCCATGCCGCTTCAGGAGAGTCAAAGAAGTAGGATTTCTCCTGGAAAATCACTGAAAGTCTGGCTGGGAAGAGGAGCCTATATTGTAGGCTAAGGGCACGGAGTTTTTGTTTGACGTTCGTGTAGGAGCGTCGTAGGGACTGGACTTCCCTGGTGTAATCTGGGAAAAGCATGATCGGATGGTTTTGGAAGGTGACAGTTTGTTGGGCGCGGGCTTGCTGCAGGATGAGATTGCGGTCCCTGAAGTTGAGGATACGTGCAATAATGGGCTGGTGGGGCGCGCCTGGGGGAGGCCTAGGGGCCAGGGAGCGGTGTGCGCGCTCAAAGGCAAACCAGGTGGAGAGAGTGCCAGCCGGTATCCAGGAGTTAATCCAGTCCTCAATGAAAGATTCCATGGGACCTCGCTCACTTCCCTCCGGAAATCCCACCAGGCGGAGGTTGTTGCGACGGGATCGGTTTTCAGCGTCCTCTGCCCGCTTGTGGAGCTCTTTAGTTTGAGTTTGGAGGCGAGCCACATGGTCCTTGAGGGTGGACACATCATCCTCAACACATCATCCTCGACTGAGGAGATATTGAACTCCGCCTCAGTGAGCCTGGCTGTCGCGTTACGTAAATCTTGTCGGATCAAGGCCATGTCCACTCGGACCTCTCCGATCTTAGTCTCCACTGAGGTCTGTGAGGCAGAGATTGCTTGAAGGATCATGTTGAGGTCTCTGTGTGGTGAAGGGTGGCCCTCTGCGCCCTCGGGTCGGGATCCCTGCTCCGTGACAGTATATTGGTCCATGGTAGTCTGGGTCGCCGGGTTCTTCGGTCCTCGGTCGCGTCCCATCTTGGAGCAGGATTGGGGGTGGGGGGGACCGGCGGTCAGCCCTGGCCTGGGTGCCCAGTGGTGGAGCTCCACAGGAGAGACCCCAGTGCATATAGGGAGCCTGTGTCCAAGGATATGCAGCGGCGGGCAAGCCGGTCCCGACCAGAGCCGGCTGGACTGGTATGAAGAAGGCGAGGAGGGATGTCTATACCTCCCCGCGCGGCCAGGCAGAAGGAGCATGGGTCTGAGGCCAGGCAGCGGCCAACAGGCCGGTCGCGGTATCCGTTACTCAGTCCAACGTGGCAATATCAGGCCAGCAGATGAGGGCGCCTGAGGGGCGGCCCCGCAAGTCGCCCGGGCCCCACGGGCTAGCAGGGTGGGTCCACAAGTCCGTCGAGGGGGAGAGGGCCTTGTCGAGGCGCAGGGCCGATGAGGGCTGGAGGCGGCAGGAGACGCGCACCGCACAGTGGAGGAGAAGCCAGGTGGCCGATGCAGAGGCTCCGGACGTCCGGGACTTGGAGGGGGGCTGAGGACCAGCAGGCGGCCACATGGCCATGGGCGGCGGGGGATGCCTCCAGCCACAGTGGAAAGCAGGGCGTCAGACCCGGGTTGCAGCGCCTCGAAGGCAAGTTCGCGGGCCAGGAGACGAGGGGGAGGGTGGGCGGCGCAGAGAGTCTCCCCCCGCGCACCCCGCCGCAAGAGTCCACAGGCACCCACCTCCAATCCGGTCTACTGACTGCGGGCCGCAGGTCTGCAAAGGCCCGATGGCAGGAGGCCGTGCACAGCCCGGCCACCAGGCCGCAGCGTCGGGTCGTCTCGTGGGCCCAACAGATGATGTCACAGCCTCAGCGCCGCTGCCGCAGCCACGTCCCGGCCCCATGCCCTGGGGTCATTGGCGGGGAGCCGGCGGAGGCAAGGAGATGCGCAGGATACCCCGGTGGCGTGCAGGGCGCACGGTGGCTCCAGGAGGGGGACGGGAGCCTGAAGGCCGCAGGTCACGGCGGCGGCCGGGTCCGGGGCAGAAGGGCACTTCCGGGCCGTGCGGCCGAGGCACAGGGAGTCGCAACAAGCCCGGGCCCCCAGGTAATCCTCAATCAAATTAGGTCCCCGGTAATCAGTCGCCGCCCCAGTCCGTAATTTCAGGCTAGTTTCTCCACCGGCCGGCCAGGCCGCCGTCAAGGGCCAGGCCCAGATCCGGGTTGGGCCGGGAGGGGGAGCCCGAGCCGCTCCCGCTGCCCGGCAGCCGATCCTCCGGCAGCCGCGCGTCGCGGCACACGGCCAGCCACAGCCTCAGTCGCAGGCCAGGCCAGTGATGTCGCCAGGTGTGGCCAGGCGGAGAGGGGGGGGGGGGGAGTCGTACCTCAGGGCATGGTGCGTGAGGTCTCCGCTCCCAGGATCCTCGGTATCGGAATACCAGCCGACCCGCAGGCGGGTAATGCCGGGATCGCGGCAACAGGCAGCGTGAGACCACAACGCTGGGAGCGGCTGGGGTAGCGAGCCTCAGTGGAGAAGCGCCGCCATTTTGAAGGCAGGCACGCCGGAGTCCGGAGTTGATTTCTCTCTCCTCGTGAAGGTTAGGACGGCGCCTGATAAATCGCCGTATATCGCTGGTCAGGAGAGATGCGGCGGCGACACGGTGCAAGGTTCAGTGAGTGCTGATGGTGGCGGATTGTGGCACGGATGACGGAGGGGTCCAGAGCACTCCTAGAGTGCGACCGCCATCTTGACGTGCCAAGCCACGTCCCCAAAAATGTGCCTTATCTTAATATATCTTTTCACTCGCCCTCTGATTCACGGCAGTGCAGCAACTTTGGTTCCTGTGCTGCCTTGCATCAAACATTAGTAAATCTGAGCCTGCATCTCTCCACAGTGCATGTTTCCTCGCACACCTTTGGCCAGGCTACATCCCCTGTGTCAGTCAGGTAAGATAGTGTCCCAGATGAAAAGGTCAATGCAATCCTGGTCTTTGTGGCTGAGGTTGTCAACCAGGGTGTCATTCAGTGACAGCTGCGAGTGTGCTCTTTTTCATCATGGTGAGTTTGGATGGCCACAGGAGACCAGAGCCAGACATGAATGTCCATTGACAATTAATCTGATGGTGATGTACTTTCATAGTGAAGGCTTTCAATAACATGGAAACTGACAGCATTGCACTTAAAGGCTAACAACTAGCCTAGTCCTCAGAACATTCTGAGACGTTTTTGTGCTCAGATTCTAGTACCCTATTTTTTGTTTTTGAAAAATCCACATAACAAATGCCAAGAGCCTTTGAAAGAGATCTCTAAACACAAACATCCATTCAAGAGACTTGGGATCCGCCATCAAGCCTGTTCAGCATATTATAATCATTGATACCTACTCTGATGACCAAACATGAAAGGTACCCTGTTATTCCAAGTAAACAGATCCTGTGGCTCTATTGTTTGTTGTAGGATGCAGCCACAGACGAGATTGCATCGTTAAAGAATATAGCCAATGGTGGGTTAAATACCTGTTGGGCTACATCCTATACTGGATTTAGCCCAAAGCGCACAGTCCTCTAGACCATGCCTCCCTCCTCCCAATGCCCGTGAGGGACAGGCGTCCCTTCCCCCCAAAGCCCCACTGTGAGTGGCAAGCTGGGAAATTTTATTTTCCAGGGCTCATAATCCAGTCTCTTCTGTTTGAGGATAATATATGAGCTGGAAGTCTGATTGAGTAAATATTGACTTTAATAAATACAAAGGTTCTTCATTTGGGCGTATTTCTTCCTGGAAGTCACGAATCCTCTCAGCCACGTTTATCTTTGTCCAATCAAACAGTTTTCTTACCCTCTGTGGCAGAGACGTGATATAGACTTATTTCGTTTTGCTGTCTCTTGGTATATTATACTTGTTGTATGAATATGACATTATTTTGTTAAGGAGATGTTGGGCGGCAGTTGACCTATGAACTGCAAGCTGCTGCAGAATCTTAAACTATGGAACAAGTCCAAAATGTTCAGGGTAGTGCTGCCTGCTGAACTAAACTGAACTCAAGTTTTATGGCGGTCCAGTCTTCGACATGGCAGATTTCCAATAGCAGCATCGCTTGTCGCGCTTTGACTCTATTTAACCGCTTCGATTGGAATGCAGCAGTCAAACACAGTTATCCTGCCTTCTCATAAGCAGACAGAAACATGGTTTGAAAGGCAATTGATAAATAAAGCTGCGGAAGAGGGTACAGGTAATACAAGACCCCGTCACCTGGTGGCTCATTTTCCTGAATAACGTGATTAATGTGCGAAGAATAGAAAATGACTGGTCTGGCTCCCGCGCTTCGACGCTGTGTGCCAAGCATACGTTTTGAAAATGGACGTGTATACTGTAAGTGCTGGACTTGTCCAGAGAAATAAGGCTATTTAGACGTATTTTAAGGCGTGGACCGGAGGAGAGCGGTCCACGGCACACCCGAGGGGGCGCTGACCTCACTGATTAGGGCCGCCTGCGTGTACGTTTTTCGGCTCAAGCTGTCAGCTCAACACAGCTGGACGCTGTGAGGCAAAGAGGCTCAAAAGTCACCAAAAGAGTGATTTTGAAACAAAGGCAGCTCTGGAAATGCGTTTTCATTTTAGAGGCCGTGCAGCGCCCCGACAGGAGACTTCAGTGCTCTTGGTTTGCGCAGGTATCGCTTAGGAGTAACTGCCAGAAAGAGCGTGGGGATTTTCAGCTCTGCAGCGAAAATACTATAGAATCTGCCCAGTGATCCCTGTAGACAACAAGCATTTGCAATGCAATAGGACTCGCATTTACGCGAGACCTATTGCATTGGAAACGGGAGTGCGGGCGTGCGAGAAGGCACGAACGTGAGTGCGGTGGGGGGTAGAGGGGGGGGCCTAGAAGTCACGGACTGCGGGAGGTGGGGGGGGGGGGCAGGAGAAGAAAATAGTTTTTGAAGTAAAGGGGCCAGTAGCCATGGAAGGATACTAATGACGACATGGCCGTCATGAGGAGGGACTAACAGGCCTAAAACCAATCAGAAGGCAGCATTTAGGACCTAAACCAATGAAAAAGATGGGCGGAGAGTGGGAGGAGCTTCCACGAAGCTTCCGCACCATACTGAATACTGCATGCCTCGCAAAGCGAGCAGCGCATGTGCCGCTATAGGCTCGACCTAAAAAACACTTGTGTATTGACACCAATTTAGTGACCAGACTCGTACTTTCTGTGCTGAAAAAAATAACATCATTATGTCACTTTGCCGCCGTTCCTCGAAAACCCCTCTCATTGAGGCCCCCCTCTCAGTCTACAGCTGCTGGATGTGTCTCATTAACTCAGTTTCGACTTCAGGCAGATTAACGCAGGCTTCGTTTTCCTTTGTGCTGCATGTGTGTCCTGTCATACACAGTCCCTTCAGAGGAGGTAAATCATATGTTTTTGGGTAATCGGGCACCCTTTTCTTTTAGCAACACTGCTTAGTTCTTCAGTGTAAACAGGAAATTCAGACAGGCCTGGGGCAAAGTGAGCTCCATGAGTGGCCGAGGGACTCACTTTGATGAATCCGGCCACATGCTACCCTCTCTGTCCAGCTCTTGCAAAAACCCTGTGCAACATTCTGAGGCAAAGGACCTAGGCAAGGTTAGTATCACCTACGCTTAACTTACTAAATACTTAGGGCCAGATGTAGGTGGCAAAATACCGAGCGCTAACGCTGAAATTTGCAGAATTTCAGCGTTAGCGACCGGTAAATGGCCATACACAATGTAGGTAATGTCAAACGCAATCGCAAAATAAGGAATCGCTAAAAATAAGGGAAACCAGTTAGCGATTCCTTAATTTGCGATTAGTACACACCAATCCCTAAATAGCTAATCGCAAAATAAGAAATCCTTATAAAAAAAATCGCAAATCGATGTAGCAAAAATCGTTAATACCGATTTTTCAAAAATTCGATTATTTAGGAGTCGCAAATTACCACGGACTCAAAGCAGGTGGTAATCAGGTGCACTGCATTTAAACAGCCCCAAAATGCAACAGTATGAACACAATGGCAGCCCTCTATGTAATTGCAAGGCGGCTTCGGTTGCAAGCAGCAGGACAGAGGATCTGGAGACGGGAGGAACCGTGTACAGACTGCGCATCACATTATTCCAACTGACTGAGGCTGAAATCCATGAAAGGTACAGGCTTCACCCCCAAACCATCCTAGACCTGATACAGGACCTGCACCCACTCCCGGAGCATCAGACACCAAGGGCGCACGCTATACCACCACATGTCCAGGTGCTTTGTAGCCTGCACCTACTAGCATCAGGAAGCTACCAGGGGGTGATAGCTGTGGCAGGTGGAGTGTCACAGAGTTGCCTGTCCCGTTTTTTCAACACTTTCCTGGATGCCATGATGCATAGGATTCACTAATACATACGGTTTCCCAGCACACAGGCGGAACTGCATAAAACCAAGACGGATTTCTATCAAAAGGCACAGTTCCCACATGTTATTGGGTGCATTGATGGGCACACATACCAATCTGCCCACCTGCAGCTACAGAGTACATATATCGGAACCGCAAATCTACACATTCCATCAACGTGCAGGTGATTAGTGATGCGGACCACATCATCACCGACATCGTAGCAAAATTCCCAGGGAGCACCCATGACTCCTACATATTCAGGAACAAATCTACACACGTCTGGCTGGGGGCGAATTTGGAGAAGGATACCTGCTAGGTAAATCAATGTGACACACCCTGATGTATACCTTGGATGAATGTGTTGGTGAATGTCATTAATGATTCTTCCTTTCTCACTCAGGTGATAGCGCATATGCCGTGCGGGCATTTATCCTGACTCCATATCTCAACCCATCCTCCCCCAGTGAGAGGAGATACAATGTGGCACATAGATCTACGCGCAATGTTGTGGAGCGCACATTTGGACTCTTAAAAAGCAGGTTCCGCTGCCTCCACAAAAGTGGAGGTGCACGGCAGTACCGCCCTATCATCTGCTGTAAAATTATAGCAGCGTGTGCCATGCTGCATAACCTTGCGACAAAGAAAGGAACAGCAGTGGAACTAACTGAGTCAGAGGATGAGGGTGAGAATTGCCCACAGCCAGAGCACAGCGCAGCAGCAGCCCAAGGTGGGAGACACAGACGGGCTGAAATCACACGCAACTATTTCTGAGTAAGTAATGAGACAAAGCCAGTAACTGTAATTGCGTGACGGTGTTTTATTAACCTTAACTCAGGCAATAGCACAGCACACCGCCACACCATGAAGGCTCCAACATGCCATGCCAATATTCAATTAACATTCATAGGGTGAAATGGGTTACATCACCCATCTCACAATGCCAGGTGATGGCTGTCATTATTTTCTGCGCCCACACGCAGCACTGCCGCGTTCCCTGGGCACACTGTCCTCCCTGGCGGTCTGTCCTGTGGCAGCTCCATGCCTTTCACTGCGCCTCCTGGACTCAGTTATCGGGGGTGTGATGCTGCTGCGGCTAGTTGCCTCCTCACTTTCCCCCCATCCTCTGCACCTGTTGCGGCTATTTGTGTGGTCTGGAGCACTTCCAGAGCACTGGTAACTGTGACCAGCCCCCTTGCAACGTCACGGCTGCAGTGGGCCATCTCTTCCTGCATGGCCACCGAGCGCCTGCAGAGAACAGAGGTGGCAGTGGAGAGGCGGTTCACCGCCTTAGTGTAGCAGTCCAATTTCTGTCGTTCCCTGCGCCTCGCCACACAATATTCATCCAGTTTGCTGCACAGCAGCCTCACAGCCTCTGACATGTCCCGCATGCCCTCAGCCACAGTGTTGTTCATGCTGTTTATGCCCTCCTTAATTTCCAGCATGTGTCTGTTCATGTACACCATCTGGCGTTGAACTGATCTAATGGCTTTGCCTTGCAGGCGCTGTACCTTCAGCATATTACCCTCCAGACCGGCGAATACGCTGGACTCCTCGCCCTGTGCAACAGGACTGGCTGCCCTCGATCTGCGGCGTCTGACACCTGTGTGGGCGCGCTCCATGGGGGACTGTGTCCCTGCACCGTTCTCATCCTCTACCAGTGTGGACTCTTGGCCTCCCATGCTCTCCTCCTCTGACCCCTCCATCTCCTGGAGTCTAGCCACTGTATGCCTCCTGGCTCTCCTTGGCGGTGGTGATGGTGGTGGTGGTGGTGGTGTGTGCTCAGGAGGCGACAGGACCTCCTCTTCCTGTGAGTTCTCTCCTGGGTGCCTTTCCTGTGTCCCCTTCAGCAGCCTTGCGCGCTGCCTCGCCTGTGGAGACAGAATGTACATTTACTCACTTGTCTGGCAGCATTGGTGTAATAATAAATTTAATGACTGCCAATCAGACTGACTGTCCTCCGCTTGCTAATTACTGATGTGTGTCACATGCCTTTGGGTTCAGTGGACTGACTGTTATGATGTGTTACTTCTGACTACATCTCCCATAATGCATTGCTGGTGTTTTGGAACACATGTACTGGAGTGGGAATCATACTGGCTCATTGGGGATTGTGGATTGGGGTTAGGGAGTGGGGGGCACAGCATGCTGTGCATGCATCTTACCTTGCCTGTTGCCAGCTCTGGCTGAGCTGTCTGCGTCCCCAATGCCACTCACGCTCTCCGGCTGGAGGGTGGACTCCACCATTAAATCCAGGGCAGTTGGTACAGGCGCTGTAGATGTTCCACCACCTGTCTTTGTGGCTTGCTTGAGCCTTTCAGCCACCCTCTCTTTTGCACGTTTTCTGAGGTCATACCAGCGCTTCTTTAGTTCATCTATTGAGCGCTGTGTTACGCCAATTGCATTTATCCTCTCCTGGATCACCAGCCAAATTTTCCTCTTCTGGGATTCAGGGACATGCAGGGACTGTTTGCCGAAGAGTTTATCGTGGTCCTTTGTCACCACCTCTATCAGCACCTCCAGCTCCCTCTCACTGAATTTGTGCTTTCTTTTTCGCTCTCCTGCCTCCTTTTCCTTCTCCTGGTTGTCCATTTTTGGTTTGGTGTGTCTGCAAGATGTTTGCAAAGCAGCTCCTGTGTTGTAAGGTCTGCTCCCTGCCTCTCCCACAGCTTCAGCCACAGTGTAGCAGCAGGTGTCAGGCCACTTCCTGCTTGTGATGTCATCAGAAAGCACCGGAATGGCAGTTTAAATAGTTGCGAGTTCTTAAATACCGATTCGGTAATACCGATTCGGTATTACATAATCGCTATTTGCTAATCGGTAAATCGGAATCGGTATTTAATTTTACCGATTCGCTATTTTTTAATGAATAATTACCTACATCGGACTTTGCGAGTTCTTAATAGCGATTCGGTAAAAATCGCTATTAAGAACTCGCAAATTGAGTTTTACCTACATATGGCCCTAAGTTTCCTATTTTTTCTGCTGTGTTATCTTTTGTTTCATTGCCATTCGCCCTTTTCTGTCTCTCTCGTCATATTCAGGTTACGTGCTATACTTTCCGTCTACTCTATTTCCGTTCATCTTTCCCCTTGTTTTTGTTCATTTATTTTTTGACTGCTTCCTTTTCCTCTCATCGTTAGCAAAGGCAGTGGCTTCCAAAACATTCTTATCTTGCACCGCATGTCGATAGAAATGTTAAACTGGGTTCGGATTACAATGCTAAAGAACGCGCCTCACAACTTTGAAAGGTTAAAAATAAACCAACTATCTTTCAGCCTTCCTTCAGGGCCAATATTAACTCCCGAAATAATAGGAAGGCAAATATTGTTTTTACAAAACGCATTTGCTAAACAAATACATATTTATTGTCTGGATGCTAAAGTAAGATCCAGTGTCACTAAAGTGGATTTGTCTCTGTTGCTTGGTTTACACGTGTCACTAAGAATTACTAGACCTAAAGCAACAAGTTGGCCTTAGAAGAACTGCTGCAGTTTCTTAAAAACATGTCAGGCACCATTTTCTTCATGAATCAAGAGATTCTAGTTGTCCCATCTCTTGGGATTTTGTCAACTTTTTATGCTGCCCGAACTTCCCCTTCATTAAGCATACAGGTATTTCTATATACAGTATACATGCCTTGCGAATATATTTTACATTGACATCAGGTTCATGGAGCTGTTAAAAAAGTTAGGTTCGTTGACCTGCTGCAGAGATCAGTATTTATCCTGCAAGTCAGCGATCCAAACCTGCCACAACAGGGCAGCGGGTTTTCATCCACAAGAGAGGAATGAAATAAGTACCAGTGAGTTGGCTAGCAATAGTGCGTGCCCTATTGCATTAGCACTTTGTGGCCATCTGTGAATGGTTCACATTGTTAAAATATGTTCTTTTGGGTGCAGTTGCTTTCAATCACGGGGTCTGCTCTGGTTGCAGAGGGTACTTAAGCCTCTTCACACATCTTCATACAAAGGTATTACAGGTTCTGAATGAATTATGTTTTTGTTTGAACGTGAGTGAAATGCTCTCTTGCTAAAGCACATCATTATAGCCTTACAGCCAGCTGCCAAGTCTTATTGGTCATTAAAAGGCTTCTCCTGAGTTCATATATTTATTACTTTACTCCCACTATAGATTTTTTTTAAATCACCTCTCTCCAATTCACTGCTCTGTATCTCAGCTCTACCTCTTTCAATATATCATCCCAAACCTCATTTTACTTCTATAATCTCCCAAATAACCCTTTATAAGCACTTCACTCCACTGTCCCTACTTTATCCTATTCAATCCTACTACAGACTCTCATGCCCACCGCTCCAACTAACAACTTACATTTCCCTATACTAATCCACCACTATTCCACCTTGGGTTCCGGAGTAGTGTGCTACTTGCCGAAAAGCGCTTCG
Organism: Calotriton arnoldi; assembly: GCA_963921515.1. Taxonomy (NCBI): domain Eukaryota; kingdom Metazoa; phylum Chordata; class Amphibia; order Caudata; family Salamandridae; genus Calotriton; species Calotriton arnoldi. The sequence continues at coordinate 384,960 of CAWUFW010014112.1, forward strand.
ACACCTCATATGGGGTAGTAAGCACTATATAAATAAAATTACAATTAATCACCTTGCCCCATTTGGTTCGTTTTCAGGTTGGTGAGTTTATCTTCTTGAGCCGCCCTCACTGGCACCCCGGACAACTTGTTTCTGCCGCTCCATTTTATGTAGGTTAGAGTCATTCCACGTTTCAAATTCTCACCGACTACACTCAGCTATAATTGAAGGTTTGCATCATTTCCCAACAAAGATGGTAATGTGCCTCAACGTACCTTTAAGGGCACCTGCCCTTACTTGAAACTCAACCTCCCTTGCCGAGTGCCTTCTTCCGGTACCATAATTTCTACTATTGTTATGTACATAATCATTGGTCCTATATGATATGTGACATGATTGCTTTCATTAATAGTGCTATGCAAATATTACTCCACTGCATACAAAAAAACAAATTAAAAAACATAGTCAGACACCAAGAGCTTTAGCTTTCACAAATGAGAGACCTACTGCATTGCAAATGCATGTTGGTTCAGCTGCTGTGTTGAAAGTTTCGGAGTGACCTGTCAAGCGTTGGCCGAGAAAAAAGGGGGGTCCCAAAGCCCGTTTTCGCCATGTAAAGTCTATCGTGATTTTTTAACACGACTACAGTCCGAACTGCTGAACGGAATGGAATTACACCAAATTTGGCAGAAAGCTAGATGTTGGTCCAAAAAGCGTGCTTTTTGTCATTAGGTGTAAATCCGTTTAGTAGTTTTTCAGATATGTAACTTAAAAAAATATAGATATCTGGGGACGCGAGTTCTTGCAGTGGACTTGCGGATCCAACTACAATTTGATTGGCCGCCAACACTTGAACCAGGAAGTGTTAGCAGCCATCTTGGGCCTTGGATTGTAAGCTGAGTCCCAGAAAAAAAGTAAAAAATAAAGAATAGGTTGCAGGTTAGGAAAACCCTGATCCCCCAGATATGGTGCGGGGGGTTAAAAGCATGAAAAAATTTTTTTGCCATGGCCTCGCGGCTGGATCCGCGGTTTTTAAAAAGCAGGCGCAGACCCCTGCACTTGCTTTAGGAATAACCCCCGGGTGGGCCAGATATAGGAGGGGGCGCAAGCCCCCCCCCCCTCGGGCTTATCAAAGCCCCGGGGACCGCCAGCTCCCCGGGGCATTTTAAATTATGAATGCGGACGGGCCCACTGGGCCCGCCTGCAGCCCCGGGGACAGCCACGTCCCCAGGGCTAACTGCAATTATGTGTGGGGCGGGGGGCCTCTTGGACCCCCATGCCCCGGGGACCACCACCTCCCTGAGGCTAATTAAAATTATGTGGAGGGGGCCTCGCAGACACCCTCTTCCTCGGGGGCCGCCACCTCCCCGGGGCATACAGTTTTTTTAATTTTAAGTAATGCGGGTGTGGATGTAGGGCCTCCCCCGCTGCACCGGGAACCACCACATCTTCGGGGCACATAGTTTATTAAAAAATAAATAAAAGCGGGGGAGTCCCTACGGCCTCCCTCCAGCCCCGGGGACCGTCACCTTCCCGGGAATAACAAATAATAATGTGTGTGTGCGTGCGTGGGGGGGTGCGCTACCCCACACAGCCCCGGGGACCACCACTTCCCCGGGACAAATTTCAACAAAGGAAGGGCGCCGTGCGGCCCCCCCCCCTCCAAGAGCCCTACATGGCCATGGGAACCACCACCCCCCAGGGCCAGCTCCAGCAATGTTCTGGGGTGCAAACCCCAGGGACATTGCAGTTTTCTATGGCATGGCAGGAGCACCGCCATAGCAAACAGTGTTCTCCGCTTTGAGCAAGCACTAGAGCGGGAACCACGGGTTCCTGAACTGGCTCAAACCGGAGTATGCAAGGAGGGCACTGAATGTGCCCTTCAAAGCAGTCTGGTGGCGCTGCAAAATACCCCGCCCCTCAGCCCAATACACTAAGTCCTATCTGGGAGGTGGTCACACCTCCCTGTGACAGGAAACCTATTGTTCTACCTACCCCTGCTTGAGTTCAGCTCAGCAGCAGGAGGGCAGAACCGTGTCTGTGGTGGGCAGCAGCACTAGCTTGCTGACAGACCCTGAAAGGCTGTTACCGGGAGTACAGGGGGTCCCCTAAGGACCCCCCCAGTATATGGGATCACCCTTCCAGCACCGGAATCGGTGTTGAGGTATGATTCCAACATGTTTGATACCAAACATGGCCAGGTATGGTGCAGCTATTATATAGCTAGACATCTTGTAATGACTGATGTACACTATACACCTTAAAATGGCTGAACACACTTACAAAGCCTGGAGAATCGACTTCGGGGTTTGTACGGGGGGCCTGCTCTTGCAAGAGCAACCTCACACTTGTAACCAAGCACCCTGCTCTCAGAACCAAAGAGCCTGCCATATGGGTGACATATGTTTTAAGTGCAGTGACCTCAGCTAAAAGGAAACTTATATCTGTTGTGAGGAGTGCAAGCACCATCTTACACAATCACAGGCCTGTTAGCACAGTTTAAGTGGACTCTCATGGGCAGCACAATACAATTTGCAGCCCATGGGAGACCCTGCCTATGCCCTAGGTACCTTAGTCCCATATACTAAGGACTTATAAGGGTACACCAGTAGCCAGTTGTGGATGTACCAAAGTACTTACCAAAGCCAATTTAGGGGAGAAAGCACAGTTACTGGGGTCCTGAGTAGCAGGATCCCAGCAGACTACAGCCAAAACATACTGACACCAGGCAAAAAGTGGGGGTAACCATGAAGGCAGATCCTAATTTTCTACAGTCACTCTCCTTAACATGTCCGCAAAAGAGGAACTTGCCTCACTAGCAAGGCTAGCAGGTGAAAGAAGCCCCAAATCTGGGGAAGACTCCAACCCACTAGCCTCCCCTAGTGAGACAGCCAATTCTCCTCCATAAGAGGCGGAACAGCCTCAGATATATCCCGACTCCTCAGGATCATCTCCTAAAAGATGACCCTCAGAAGTACCAACATGAGAGGGAAGCTGAAAGACTACATTTCACACAGATCGCTCCATCGACTGTGTGCCCGACGTCGACCAACACCGAGACGGCGACGCCTCGATTTTGAGAGGAGGAGGAGAAATGGCTTCAATCAGCGCTGCCGACGCCGGTGCTGGTTGATTGAGGATAGATGGTGAAAGTGGAAACCACGAAGGACTGTGCACCACCAGCGCCGAAGCGGAGTCGGCCGACGCGGACCTGCGCTGACCCAATGACTCAGAGGGCCTGCGCTGACCCAATGACTCAGAGGGCCCAAATGACACCGAGGGCAAACCCACCGGCATGGCTCCTCTCATCTCTATGGGGCCCAATGGCACTCCAGGGGAAGATAAAGATCCATAGATGAGATGTAGAGAGTTATAATACTCTCTCATTTGGGTCATTGACGCCCTAGCTCCCGGAAAGACGAGGAAGCGCAGGGCAGAGTCCTGTACGGCCTCCTCAACCAGAGAACAGGAGGAACCGTTAGAGATTGAGTTTCTACGCGGCGAAGTCAGGGGATGGCTCAACTTCAACCGCCTTCCCTTACCTTGGGACGTCGATGGGGAGGGACGGCCACAGGAATGGCTCCTGGAATGGCCCTGCAAACAAACCGTCAAATGAGAAGGAGATGGAGGTCGATGAGAAGTCTCCGAGGATCATGTCAACTGCGCCGCCAGGAGTTTCATTCGGCATTCCTTGAGCGCCTTCGGCTTCAATTTACCGACAGGAGCTGCAATCTTCGGAGTCGTGGTGTTCTCTGAAACACCACATGCAAATGGAATGAGGGTCAGTGGCCGACATCTGTTGTGCACAAAAACCACAAGGCTTAAATCCTGAAGACATGAGGGAAAAAAAGGCACACTGTTCCAAACGACAAAAAATGTCTAAGTAGGCCAGAAAACGGCATGAGGAACCGCTTCTTCGGATCCGCGTTGCAGGGCGGAAAAGAAGAAATTGAAGTCGCGAGCCGGAGAGGACTTATATGACTCTGCTGATGTCACAACCGGAGTCAACGTCATTACGGAGTTGTACGACACTGCTCTCCCTCCCCCAGCGCGCAAATTTCCGGATACAGACTAGTGCCTGGAGAGAATTCAAAAGTTAAGGAATCTGCGGCTAGATATCTCTATCAGATTTACGTGACTATGGTGTGAATGTGTGTTCTGCCAAGAAACCCCCCATCTGGGTGATCTAACCCTGTACCTGGTGGGTAAGAGTGTATGACCCCGTCTTGGTCACAAACTGGACACCCCTCACAGAGATGTCAGTTAAATGCTAGGCGAAAGCTTCAGCATGCAGGGACCCCTCGAGATCAGCAGACGTGCCGCCTCTGATTATGTTAGGGAACAAAGGGCTATATATATATAAAATGGCAACCTTGCACGAGTCAAGATTGTAATCGGGCAACCATTGTTTGTGTTCTACAGATAGCTGTGTCGCCATATGGATGTAATAATAAAACACATTTGTATTACGCACGTGAGAGGCCTTGAACCAAGTGCCAAGGCAGTGTGATAGGATTTTCACGAGGTGTTCTGTGTAAGCAAGGTCGATGTTTCTGCTAAACCAATCCAAGCGTCACAAATGCAAAATGTGAATCGAACGTTAATGTGGCAGAGAGAGGGCAACTTTAGGAAAAAGGATTTGTGTGCATGCAAGAATGACAAATTCCTACCGGCCTAACACGGGCACATGACAGTGTGATCTGATGTAAATGTGGTTGGTTTTGAGAAATTAAGGTTCAGAATTTGTATATTTCACCTTGTGGATCCACCGCAGTTCCTGCCTTGTTCTGAATGGTCCACAAGGACTAATCGCAGAGGATTCGCGGATCCCAGAGGCCGTAGAAAATTTTGCAGTCATCATCTTAGGGCTAGAATTGTTTTTTAAAACATGTTGATATTGAGAAAGTCGATGCCATATATTAAGAACGATACATTTATGTATAGAAACGAAATTGCATCTCTATTTAAGAATTTGCCCGTTGTGAACTCCACGTCAACCCCGACTCAGAAATACGTAATCAGGCAGGCTCTGAGACCTAGGCCTGAGGTCACTGATTGACAGGTCACAGATGTGGTGGCACGTAGTCAGCAGACAAACAAGAAATCCCAGATTTATCCCACAGATGGGCATAGCGACACCACAATGGTCCAGGGAGATTGGCCCCAATAAAGCAAATTTGGCAAGAGGGGTACGCGTGCACCCAAAACACCTTAAAGTCAGGTGCCACATAAGTTAGGAACATATAGCCAATCAGGACACAGCACACACAGTACATGCAGTGATCACGTGCTCCACATGCTGGACATCTGGACACATTACCCACTGGCCACATTGTGTCTCTGCAAGGTCAAGGCCCACCTGGATTCTCCATCGAATAAATTAATTTACGACTCCAAAGGCAACAACTCACATTCTTTCCCATACAAGGAACCCTGGAACCGTTTACGGCATTCAACGGATTTTATATAAACACATCTCAGATCGATTGTAAGTTGAGACAATCCTGAGACCCTATGCCTGCAACTGTTCTCTCGGTCACATTGTTTAATTAAACAAACTGTTCGTGTTTTGCCAAAAGCCTCTTGTCTCTTGATTTTTCAAGGTATTTTATGTTCAAAGCAACATTTTGGCGAGCCACCATTAGAGCTGATTGGCACCTCAAAACTGATGCAGCCAAAGGAAGGAGACCCCACCCGGACCGATTCACATTTGCGCAGCAAGGAAGGTGAGCAGAAGCCGCAATTAATTGGAAGTTCTGCTGATTCCGCGGGGCAAGGTCCATCCTGAAGCAGCCGTCACAGAGGGTAAGACACTACATCAGAACCTCAGTAAAGCATTTGGCATATGGCAAACTAAGGAGACGCGTAAAAAGATAACCTGAGCATCCTGCCACTGACAGAATCTGGCATATTACCTATTTTTTATGACCGAGCTGATTAGTCGTATGGCGGTCTCGGAGGCGATCACGCAAAATTCACCTTTTTTCGATAGTCAGCACGCAAGGAAGGGTGAATATTTATTGTTTATCCCTTTATGGCTCCCAGGACGCTATTTTTGTGATAAAGCTATCCCGATTGGGCAGTGTTGGCACCTCAATCTTATTTTTTAGTCTCAAAGGGTTTCTCAGTGCCATCAGCTTCTTGACACCTTTGGTATCTGAAAGGAGTGAGAGGTGTTGGTCTCTTGGACCACTGGGCGTGACACAGGGTGCGATTAGGACATTTAAGGAAAAAGATTTGGACCTGTGAAACTAGGTGTAACTTGTGTGTTGCCAAGATGGGCCTGTGGTCCTCGAGTTATTCCCATTTTTCCGCAAACTATTGCTATTACCTTTGTCCTGGAGCCAATATTGGCAACTATGAGGCTCACTTGGTTCCATGTACTGCGCAGAGCTTACCTTGGTCACAGGTTAGCATGCGCTAGGAGCGGGCTAAGAGGTTTTTTACAAAGTCATAATTTTTCTCTGTCAGTTTTTTTTGAGGTTGATGGAATGTATATGTGATTCTATGGTGCTGTTATATATTGCAAACTGTATTTTGTACAAAAGTGGATCAAAGATTGTCCTAGATATTGCACTGCTTTTGTCAATGACAATGTTTCATATGAGGGTGCTGTTATTTCACGCAAACTGTATTTGATGCTGTAGTAAAGTAGGATCGGCTTTCATGGTTACCCCAACATTTTGCTTGGTGTAAGTATGTTTTTGATTAGTCTGACTGGGATCCTGCTAATCAGGACCCCAGTCATTGTGTTTTCTCCCTAAATTGACCATGGTAAGTACTTCTGTACATACACAAATGGCTACTGGTGTATCCTTGTGAGTCCCCAGTATATGGTCTCCTATGGGCTGCAGCATGTATTGTGCCACGCAAGGAGGGCCACTTACACTGTGACTACAGGACTGCCATTGCAGCCTGTGTGAGTTGCTGCTTGCACCTCTCACGACAGATGTACATTTCCTTATATCGGGGGTCACTACACTTAAAACCTATAAGTCACCCCTATGGCAGGTTCTTCAGTCCTGAGGGCAGGGTGCTTGGTTAGAAGTGTGAGGGTGTCCCTCCATGAGCAGGACACCCCTACAAACTCCAGAGTCGATTCTCCAGGCTTTGTAAGTGCGGTCAGGCATTTTAATACATTTAGTGGATATCAGTCATTACGAGATGTCTAACTATATAGTGGCTGCACCGAACCCGGTCATGTTTGGTATCAAACATCATGGAATCATACCCCAACACCGATTACAGTGTTGGAAGTATGATCCCATGTACTGGGGTCTCCCTGGGGGTACCCCGCTGTACTACCAGTAACAGCCTTTCAGGGTCTGACAGCAAGCTAGTGCTGCTGCCGATCACAGACACGATTCTTCCCTCCTGCTGCTGAGCCAAGCACGAGCAAGGGAAGATAGAACAATGGATTTCCTGTCTCAAGGAGGTGTGACCCAGACAGGACTTAGTGTATTGGGCTGGGGTGGGGGCGCTTGCCAGCTCACCGGACTGCTTTGAAGGGCACATTTGGTGCAATCTATGAATACACCAGTTTGAGCCAGTTCAGGGAGCCCTTGGCTCCCGCTCTGCCATGAAACTGGACAAAGGACAAGGGAGTATCCTCCCCTCTGTCCAGCCCCTCCTCTGGGAGGGACCCTTGAGTTGTTCCAACGCTTTCCCTAGGGTACTTAAGGGCTTACCTGTGGGTGGCTCTTCAGATTCGTCGTGGGACAAGACTCAAGCTTTAAATCATGTCACTCTTCGACTGTTTGGACACTTGGACTTCGCCAGGAACCGAGACTGCATCAAGTAAGACTCCTGCTGCTCCTGGTCTTGTTGTTCCGCAAGTCTTCTTCATCGTCTTTGTCTGTGCTTCATCCAGGACCTTCATCTGACCTGTGGGCATCAAGGACACCCGGAGTAATCTCCCTTGGAGAGGAAGGAGTCACTCCCTTGCATCTGCAGGCACCGCAACAAACTGACTGGTCTGCTGCTCCTGAAGTCCCACGGACTTCGAAAGGCTCAGCAACACAGGTGGTGGTTCTGCAACTCTCTCAAGGCCTGACCTGCCTCTCTGCAATTTTAAAGCCAGTATCTCTCATCGGAAATGCTGGAACCAAACCCCTGAGCATCAGGTCGACTTGCTGTTGCCAAGGCTTGTTGGCTCTGCACTCCAGAGATCTTCGGGCTACAAGAAGCTCCAGCCTCCAGCATATCTCCCTGCCAAGTACAGCATCCTCACCGCATCCTCTGCACGTGGGCCTTCCTTCTTGGTGAGCTGCTCTAGGTCCTCTTGCGACTCCTGTACCTTCGGTCTGTGGGTCCTCTTGAGGGTCTTCTTCTGCTCCAGTCGGCTCCCCTGCTTGCTCGGGGCCTTCTCTGAGTCTCCTGCTTTAGGTGAGTCCCTTGGAACTTGCTGGTCCCAATGGTTGCTCCTTCTTCGCTCTCCATGGCAGTTGCACCTACCAAGGCTTGTTGGTACTCCCGCCGGACACTGACCCCCTGGTTCTTGACTTCAGAGGTGGGACAGCTTGTGAACGGCTCCTGGTCTTGGGTCACTTGGTCCTCACAGCTGCAGCGACTAGATCACCGTCCACACTTCTGAACTGTCCGACATCGGTGGTCATTGCTCTTCGGTGCCTCCTGGTCACCTCCGAATGGCATAGGCTTTGTCTCCTCTGCTTACAGGTTCTCCTCTTCAAGAATACACTCTTGTATTCCACCGGACTCTTGCACAGTCTTCTCCAGCGGCAGCTTCTTTGAAGTCCTCCATTGTGGTCTACGGCGGTTTCCGACATCACTTCCCACCTACACACCCGACTTCCCTGGTGTAGGTATTCTGGTTCCTGGGGTAGTCACGGGTGGTGTGACTCTCCAACCTTCTGACTTCCACTGGGTTTCTTGGGGGTCCACTAGGAAGGGTCCTTCTTCTTAAAAACTGCAACCGCAAGTTTCCCATTGACGCCTATTGGGCACGCAGCTGTGTTTCCACTCTGCACACAGCCTCCATGGGGTTCCTGGGTACTTACCTTGGGTGATCCCTTGTGTCCCCAGCTCCTCTGAGTCTCCTGGTCAAAGACCCGACTTTGGTAGCAGTTCGCATTCCACTTTTATATTTGTATGGTTTGGTCTTCCCCTGGAGACCACTGTATTTTGTGCTACTTACCGTATTTACAATTGAAGTGTTGTGTATTTGTGTTGATATATCCAGGTAGGAGATATACCAATGCGTTAGTGAGTGTTGTGTAATATATAGACATATTTTTGTATATACACTGTGTGGTTCTTTTTCATTTAACCTACACTACATGACGAATCTGGTAAAAAAAAAGCTGCTTAACACTCCTTCAAAATAAGCCTGCAGGCTGCTCTCCACAGCTACCATTTTGAAAGCTTTCTATGTTTATCAAAGACCACTAAAATCACTATAAGTGTTGCCTGGATTAGTGCAAGGTGCATCACTTAAATAAGTGTGCACCATATACTAAGCCAGCCTCCTACAGATGCTAAAGGTTGATATCGTTCAGATTATTATTATTTTTTTACAATTGCTCTGTTTACCTATGTTGCAACCCTTCACGTGCATTATTTGTGTTGATTAAATTTTCATATTGAATTGCTTGATGCAGCTGTAAATAGAGCTGAGCTTGTAGAAAGTAATTATAGGAGTACACCACGTACATTTTCACCACAATTAGATCAAAACAAAAATTCCCCAAAAAGGAGCTAAGTCGTACAGTGAAAAAGAAAGCTTCCTTTGGTATTCTAGTCCTTGTTTACTACTCACTCTAACAGACCAGAAACTTTCACACACACACTTATACAGATGGGAGTCTGGTCATAGACCCGAAGCTCAAACAACAAGAATGTGAAAAATACATATCTAGTTTATTCTTATATTGTTAAAAACATTTCATTGTAAAACATAAGTTAAAACATGATATTCTCACATAGCATATATTCTATATACTAATCTTAAAAACAGTAATTCAAATTGACATTCCATACACAGGTAAAAGAACCACAGAAATATACAACACTAACGCACAAGTTACTAACTTGTGTAACGATATATCTGTAAGAGACAGTAGTTAGTGACAGATTCCTTACCTTAGAATATCCCCAGGCGTCAGGCTGGATCCGGAAAGTTTTTGCGTAGCAGTACCCTTGCGCGTCGGTAGGCGGCGTCGTGCGGCTCCGCGTCCGTCGTCGGCGTCGTGATCGCCGGGATGACGTCGCGGGCAGTACTTAGACGCCGCCCTGCGCGCTGACATCAGTTCTGTACACGACTTTCCGCGCCAGGAACGCAGAGCCATGCAAGAAGCTGACATAGGTGTCTGAAAAATACTAGGGCCCTGAAAGGGATGTCCTTAACCCTAGAAATCAGTTCGCAGAACGGGGAGGATGGGTGGGGCGGTAAGGAATCTGTCACTAACTACTGTCTCTTACAGATATATCGTTACACAAGTTAGTAACTTGTGCATCTGAAAGAGACACGTTAGTGACAGATTCCTTACCTTAGAATAGATACCCCAGCAATACCAACCCCGGTGGTGGGTCTGCGAACAAAGATCAGACAAGGAAGTCCCGGAGGACAGAACGGCCAAAGAAGCCGTCCCTCCGGACCTGACTGTCAAGGCAGTAATGCTTTGTAAACGTGTGCAGCGAGGCCCACGTAGCTGCCTGACAGATATCCTGCAGCGGAACACTGCGGCCCAAAGCCGTGGTAGCAGCCGTTGCCCTGGTGGAATGGGCACGCAGCCCAACAGGAGGCTCCTTCTTAGCCAAAGAATAGCAGGCTTTGATACACAAGGTTACCCAGCGGGAGATGGTTCTCTTGTGCACCGCCCGACCTTTTTGGCGCCCACGTAGCCAACAAAGAGCTGGTCATCCACCCGGAAGTGTTGTGTGCGGTTGATATAAAAGAAAGCGCACGTTTTGGGTCCAGACGGTGGAGCCTCTCTTCCTCTCTGGAAGGATGCGGATGCGGAAAGAAGGTGGGCAAAGTGATGGTCTGCCCAATGTAGAAGGCAGTAACCACCTTTGGCAAGAAGGACGGACGCGTCCTAAGAACAACCTTGTCTGGATGGACAGACAGAAAGGGAGGTTTGCATGAAAGAGCCTGGAGCTCACTCACCCGCCGAGCGGAGGTGATGGCCACCAGAAAGGCTGTCTTCAGAGTCAGAAGACGAAGAGGACAGTTATGTAGAGGCTCAAAGGGAGCGCACATAAGAAAGGTAAGAACCAAGTTCAAGTCCCACTGAGGCATCACAAACGGAACAGGAGGGAAGAGGTGTGTAATGCCTTTTAGAAACCTGTTAACAACAGGGGACTTGAAAAGGGAGGGCTGATCAGGAAGGCCGAGATGGCACAAAGATAGCCCTTGATGGTACCCAGGGCAGAACCCTGTTGGGCCAGGGAAAGAAGGAACAGAAGAACCTCAGAAAGAGGGGCAGAAAGGGGATTCACAGCCTTTGCTGTGCACCATGCCACAAACTTGTTCCACCTGCAGGCGTATACCACCTTAGTGGAGGGACGCCTGGCTGCCAGAATCACATCACAAACTTCGGGAGGCAAGTCGAAAGGAATCAACTGCCGCCGCTCAATCTCCACGCAAGCAGGTGGAGGCTGGACAGGTTCGGATGGAGGACCGTCCCTGCTGCTGCGACAGAAGATCCTCCCGAAGAGGCAGACGGATCGGGGGATCTACGCTCATACTGAGTAGCTCGGGATACCAAACTCTTCGAGCCCAGTCCGGTGCCATAAGAATGACTTGGGACCGGTCGTGCCGAATCTTCTTCAACACTCTGGGTAGAAGTGGTATAGGCGGAAAGGCGTACAACAGACCGCAACTCCACTCGCGACGAAAAGCGTCGCCGAGCGAGTGCCGCCTTGGAAATTCCAACGCGCAGAACTGATGACATTGCGCGTTCTCTTCGGTGGCGAATAGATCTAACCAAGGCTCTCCCCACTGTAGAAAGAGTCCTTGCGCCACTTCCGAGTGAAGACGCCATTCGTGATCCCTCATGCACCTGCGGCTGAGTTCGTCCGCCCTGGCGTTCAGGGAACCTGCCAGGTGTTGAACCATCAGGAACATGCCCTGATGTTCCAGCCATGTCCAGAGGCGCAGAGCCTCCTGACAAAGGGTCCACGACCCCACCCCGCCTTGTTTGTTGCAATACCACATGGCGGTGGTGTTGTCTGTGAACACCTGCACTACCTTCCCTTTGACAGAGGGAAGGAATGCCTTGAGTGCAAGTCGGATCGCCCGGAGCTCCAGAAGGTTGATATGGAGCCGGGACTCCGCCGGAGACCAGAGGCCTCTGATCTCCGCCTCTCCCATGTGACCGCCCCATCCCAGAGGGGACGCGTCCGTCACAACTGTGTGCTCTGGCTGGGGAAGGGAGAGGGATCTGCCCATGACCCATTGCCGGTTCGAGAGCCACCACTGCAACTGTTTTGCAGTCCCCTCCGAGATCTGGACGTGATCGGACAGGTTGCCCTGGTGCTGCGCCCACTGGAACTTCAGGTCCCACTGCAGAGCCCGCATATGCCATCTGGCATGATTGACCAGCAGGATGCAGGAGGCCATGAGGCCCAGCAGCCTCAGGGTCATCCGTACCGAAACCCAGGATAAAGGCTGAAAGATAGGAATCATAGCCTGAATATCCCGGACTCGCCGTTCGGGAGGATAGGCCCGAAACTGCGTCGTGTCCAGAACTGCTCCGATGAAAAGGAGCTGTGGAGAAGGAATCAGATGCGACTTCGGCACATTGATGGAGAACCCCAGTGAGTGCAGGAGTTCGGCCGTAGGCTGGAGGTGGGAGACGACTGCCTGGGACGAGCCCGCTTTCAGCAGCCAGTCGTCGAGGTAGAGGAAGACTGGAACCCCTGCCCTGCGCAGATGAGCTGTGACCACCGCCATCACTTTCGTGAACACCCGAGGGGCACTTGTAAGGCCAAAGGGGAGCACGGTGAACTGAAAATGCTCGAGGCCTACCGTGAACCGCAGGTTACGCCGGTGGGCCGGCAGGACGGGGATGTGAAAATAAGCGTCCTGCAAGTCCAACGCTACCAACCAGTCTCCAGGGTCGAGGGCAGTCAAGACCTGAGCTAGGGTGAGCATCTTGAACTTCTCCTTCCGGAGGAAGCGATTGACGTTCCGGAGGTCCAAGATAGGACGCATGTCCTCCTTGTCCTTTTTGGGCACCAGGAAGTAGTGGGAGTAGCAACCACGTCCTACTTCTGGGGTCGTAACATGCTCGATGGCCCTCTTGGCCAAGAGGGCCGTGACTTCCTTCTGCAGAAGTACCAAGTGATCCCCTGACATGCGGTGGAATTGAGGTGGCATGGCTGGGGGGGTGGTCTCGAAGGGGAGGGAGTATCCCCTTCGGACAATGTCCAAGACCCACCTGTCCGAGGTGATGGGACGCCAGTGGTGAAGGTGATGGCGGACCCTGCCCCCTACTGGCGTGCTGTGCACCGGAAAGGAGGGACTAGGAGGGCTTGGAGGCCGCGGACGGGTTGGAGGTGGTGGCCTGACCCGCACGCTGGTTGCCCGAACCGCCACGGCGGTATCCACGTCCTCGGCCACGCGAAGACGCTTGCTGCGCGGGCCGGTGGCTGGGCAGCTGACGTGACTGGGCGCCCCTTCCGTGGCCACGAAAGGGGCGAAAAGCAGAGGTGAGCGAAGGGCGTACAACAGAAAGGCCCAGGGACTTGGCAGTAGCCCGTGAGTCCTTAAAACGCTCCAGCGCATGGTCTGCCTTTGAACCAAAAAGACCGACTCCATCAAAGGGCATGTCCATGAGTGTATTCTGGACATCACCCGAGAAACCAGTTGTTCTCAGCCAGGCGTGGCGACGTAGCGCCACCGTCGTCGCAAGCGATCTGCCCAGCGAGTCGGCGGTATCAAGGCCACAACGTATGGTGTATTTAGCCGCATCTCGCCCTTCCGCAATGGCGCGGGTAAGCAGTGTCTGGACCTCAGAACACTGCGGCAAAACAGCCGCCACCGAATCCCACAGGGAGTGGGTATATCGGCCCAAAAAGCAAGCGGTGTTGACAGACCGCAAGCCAGCACTGGAGGAAGAAAAAGCCTTCTTCCCAAATTGGTCCAGGCGTTTGGATTCCCTATCCGGAGGGGCGGTAGGGAAGGCGGTTTGGGAGGCAGAGGCTTGGACAACCAAGCTCTCGGGGGTGGGATGTTGGGAAAGAAACAAGGGGTCGCCCGGAGCAGGGCGATGGCGTCGGGCCACGTTCCTATCCACAGGAGCCCCTGTGGTGGGTTTGGACCAGGCACCCAAAAGAACGTCAGTGAGTGCATCATTAAACGGCAGCACAGTCTCCGAGGAGGAAGCCGCCGGCTGAAGCACTTCTGTCAGGAGGTTAGTCCTGACGGCCACAGTAGGCAATTGGAGATGTAAGGCTCCAGCTGCTCTACGCAACACTGTTGCAAAATTAGCTCCCTCCTCCGTAGCCACGGGAGGAGACAGCATGCCAGTGTCAGGGGAGGTGTCTAGACCACTGGCATCCCCAAGTTCCTCAGCCCAGTCCGGATCATACTCACACTGTTGTGTGAGAGGGTCCTCAGACCCCTCCCAGCTCTCCTGGTCCTCCTCTTGTTCAAAATATGGAGGAGGAGGGACATTTGGGACCCAAGGTCTCATCGGCGCCGGAGCCGGCGTCGAGCGACGTCGGTCCGGCTCCATGTCCGGAGCCGGAGAGAGCCGGGGACCGACGCCGTCCGGAGCCCCGGACGGCGTCAGGAATGGCACCGGGGACATCGGCGTCGGCGGAGTTAGGTCAACCGGCGTCGATGGGGGTTGCGGTACCATCGGAGCCGGGATCGAGGCCGGAGCCGAGGCCGGGATGAAGGCTGGTGGGACAGGCGGCGCAGGGACCGGAGTCGATGGCGGCGCCGGGGCAACCCCATCAGGGCCCGCGGGGCCCGAAGGCGCACCGGAGGGACCTGAAGGCCCGAAGAGGCGGGCCATGGCCGACAGGAATTCCTGTATTTCGGCCGGAGTCGCCCCCGAACCCGGAAAGGACGGGTAATGCGGGGGCGGCTCTACAGGCATGTCCGGGGCCGCGGGGACGGTGCCGACTGGGGCCTCAGCCGAGTCGCGAGACGAAGTCTTAGAGCGATGATGCTTCTTAGACTTTTTGTGCTTCGACTTACCCGAGGAGCGCAAAGACTTGGACTCCGACGACCGGCGGGGACTCCGCGACCGGCCCCTCGACCTCTCCCGGGACCGGGGCTTGGTGCGGCGCGGAGCCGACTGCCGGACCTGGAGTAGCTTTCGAGACCGCTCTCGCAAAGCCTTCGGGTGAAGTTTCCGGCAGTCAGGGCACGACTTCGGGTCGTGGTCTCGGCCGAGACAGAAGAGACACTCCAGATGAGGGTCCGTGATCGACATCATGCGACCACAGGCGCCGCATGGCTTGAAGCCGGGCATCCCTACGACGCCTAGGAGTCGTGAAGACTCGAAAAGAAACAGTGAAAAAATTCACAAAAAAGTTAGTCAAAAATTGACTAGGGCACTGCTCTTCCCGGATCTGCGCTTACTGGCGCGGAAAAGAAGAACTGACGTCAGCGCGCAGGGGCGGCGTCTGAGTACTGCCCGCGACGTCATCCCGGCGATCACGACGCCGACGACGGACGCGGAGCCGCACGACGCCGCCTACCGACGCGCAAGGGTACTGCTACGCAAAAACTTTCCGGATCCAGCCTGACGCCTGGGGATATTCTAAGGTAAGGAATCTGTCACTAACGTGTCTCTTTCAGATATAGAGAGTACAAAACAAGACAGTACACTTTGTCATAGACAGCACATATCCGTGTTTGAAGAAATATTGAGCTGGAGCCAGATAGGTTGTATCTCCTTCTCTATCTGTGGTTCCAGCCACTACACAGATTATGAAACACAGCGTCATTGTCTGCCAAAAACAAGCCCGTCTGCGCCTGTCCGCGTCTGGACAGGGCCAAGAGCAAGCCATTATGCCTCTAAGCTGGTTTACACCTCAGACGAGCTCAAGAATCTATCATGAGAATGCCTACAATTTGACCCTTCCCGCCCAACAAAACTCAGCTCACTAGGCATCATTAACCCAAATATAGCACCATTACAATCACCTCCTCAGCCCATTGCCATTCTTACTGCTAAGGAAATGGAGTCTAATCAGAGGCAACCTAACATATCCGCTCCCGCGCTTAGTGCAAATGCAAACCTTCTCAACATCATATGCCTTAATACTCATTCAGTGGTTAAGCACCCATTAGAATTATTTGACTTACATCTGATTCCCAGATAAATAACTCCTTACAAAAACTTGGTTAACATATGAATCTATGCCAAATATTCTGGCAACCCTCCCCGAAAATCACTACCTACTTGTAGGAAAGTAGGATCTGCTTTCATGGTTAACCCCACTTTTTGCTGACGTCAGTCTGTTTTTTTTACTAATCTGACTGGGATCCTGCGAATCAGGACCGAGTCACTGTGCTTTCTCCCTAAATTGCCTATGGTAAGTACTTCTGTACATCCACAATTGGCTACTGGTGTACCCGTATAAGTCCCTAGTGCATGGTACTAAGGTACCCAGGGCATAGGTACAGCAGCTGTCTCCCATAGGCTGCAGCATATATTGTGCCACCCATGAGAGACCACTCAAACTGTGAATACAGGTCTGCCATTGCAGTCCTGCTAGCACCTCTTACAACAGATATAGGTTTTCTTATATCTGAGGTCACTACACTTAAAACCTATAAGTCACCCCTAAGGCAGGCCTTTCAGTCCTGAAGGCAGGGTGCTGGGTTATAAGTGGAGAGCTGTTTCTCTATTATTAGAGCCCTCCGGAAGGTCCTACCGGTCCTGCCAGCTCAAGCTCGAGCACTGGTAGTACGAAGTACCATTCTAAGCAGGTTGGACTACTGTAATGCCTTGCTGGTGGAGTCTTCAAGATATTTGATTGAGAGGCTCCAGAGGATTCAAACGATAGCAGCTAAGCTAGCTTTGAGGAGGCCAAGACGATCATCTGCCTCCTTGGCCTTGTCGGAACTACATTGGCTCCCTATACTGCAAAGAGTTCAATTTAAGTCCCTTTGCATAGTTTTCAAGGCCTTGCATGGGTCTGGACCTAAATTAATGCAGAAGAAATTCGCATGGTATGCCCCTGTTAGGAGCCTCCGCTCCTCTTCCGCCAGAATGGTGAAGGTGCAAGATTCAAAAAAACAAAGTCAGGAGGTAGGGCCTTCAGCACCTCTGCTGCCTGACTATGGAATAATCTTCCATTCGAGTTGAGACAGCTGGAAGATGATCTTCTGTTCAGGAAAAGACTAAAGACATGGCTTTATCCTAGTGCATAACTCTACTATCCTGATGAGACCCCCCGTAGCATGAGCCCAGCTGGGCACACATATGTTAGCGCCAGGATGCCTGCTGGGTGACAGTGCGCTCTATAAGTGTCGAAATAAATAAATAAATAAATAAGTGTGAGGGTGCCCCTGCATGAGCAGGACACCCCTAGAAACTCCGGCGTCGATTCTCCAGCCTTTGTAAGTGCGGCCAGCCATTTTGATACATATAGTGGCCATCCCTCATTACGTGATGGCTAACTGTGTAGTGGCTGTGCCGAACCTAGGCATGTTTGGTATCAAACATGTTGGAATCATACCCCAACACCGTTACCGGTGTTAGAGGTATGATTCCATGCACTGGGGGGCTCCTCCGGGAAGCCCCAAGTACTCCCAGTTACAGCCTTTCAGGGTCTGCCTGCAAGCTAGAGCTGCTGAAGACACCAGACATGATTCTGCCCTCCTGCTGATGAGCTGAGCTCAAGCAGGGCAAGGTAGAATAATAGGTTTCATGTCACATGGAGGTGTGACCACCTCCCAGACAGGAATTAGTGTATTGGGATGGGGCAGGGGAGCTTTCCAGCACCACCAGACTGCTTTGAAGGGCACATCTGGTGCCCTCCTTCCATACTCCGATTTGAGCCAGTTCAGGGAGCTCTTCGCTCCCGCTCTGGTGCGAAACTGGACAAAGGGCATGGGACTATCCTCCCCTCTGTAAAGCCCCTCCTCTGGGAGGGACCCCCGAGTCGTCCTAACCCCTTTTCTGGTTTATTTAAGGGCTTAAATGTGAGAGGGTCCTCAGTTTCGTCATGGGACAAGAATCAAGCTTGGAAGCACGTCACTCTTCGACCGTCAGGACACTTTGACTTTGCCTGGAACAGAGACTGCATCAAGGAAGAATCCTGCTGCTCCTGGCCTCGCAGTCCTGCAAGACTTCCTCGTTGTCTGTGTCTGTGCTTCTTCCAGGATCTTCAACAGACCTGTGGGCATCAAGGACATCCGAAGTAATCTTCCTTGGAGTGAAGGAGTCACTCCCCTGCATTGCAGCCATCAACAAAGCTGACGGTCTGCTGCTCCTGACGTCCCACGGACGTCGAAAGGCTCAGCAACACAGGTGGTGGTTATGCAACTCCCTCGAGGCCTGACCTGTCCTCTCTGCAATTTTGAAGTCAGTATCCCTCATCGGAACTACTGGAACCAAACCCCTGTGCACCGCATCGACTTGCTGTTGCCAAGGCTTGTTGGCTCTGCACTCCAGAGCTCTTCGGGCTACAAGAAGCTCCAGCATCTTTTCCTACCAAGATCAGCGTCCTCACCGCATCCTCTGCACCGTGGGCCTTCATCTTTGGCGAGCTGCTCGAGGTCCTCTTGCGACTCCTGTGCCTTTGGCCTGTGGCTCCGCTCGACGGCTTTCTTCTGCTCCAGTGGGCTCCTCTGCTTGCTTGGGGTCTACTCTGACTCTCCGGCTTGTGGTGAGTCCCTTGGACCTTGCTGGTCCCAACATTGCTCCTTCTTCCCTTTCCACGCCTGTTGCAGCTGCCAAGGCTCGTTGGTGCTCCCGCCGGACACCGACCCCCTGGTTCTCAACTTCCAGCGTTGGATAGCTCGTGCATGGCTCCTGACCTTCCTCAGCGTTGCTGATCCCCACAGCTGTAGTCACCGTCAACCCTCCTGAACCATCTGACATCAGTGGGCATTGCTCTTCCGTGCCTCCTGATCACCTCCGGGTGGCATAGACTCTGTCCCCTCTGCTTGCAGGTTCTTCCCTTCAAGAATCCACCCTTGGATTCCACCACACTCTTGCACAGTCTTCTCCAGCAACATCTTTCCTGAAGTTCTCCATTGTGGTTTACGGCGGTTTCCGACGTCACTTCGTACCTATGCACCCGGCTTCCCTGGTGTAGGTATCCTCGTTCCTGGGTATCCACGAGTGGGGTGACTCTCCAACCTTCTGTCTTCCACAGGGATTCTCCAGGGGCCACTGGGCAGGGTCCTTCTTCAAAATTGCAACTGCGACTTCCCCGTTGACTTCTATTGGACATGCGACTGTGTTTACACTCTGCACACAGCCTCCGTGGGGTTCCTGGGTACTTACCTTGGGTGGTTCCTTGTGTCCCCAACTCCTCTGAGTCTCCTGGTCCATGTCCCAATTTCTGTCGCTGTTCGCATTCCACTTTTTTAGTATATGGTTTGGTCTCCCCCTGGAGACCACTGTATTTTGTGCTTACTTATCTATTGCAATTGAAGTATTCTTGTGTATTTGTGTTTATATCTCTGGGTGGGATATATGCCAATGTGTTAGTGAGTGTTGTGTAATAAATAGACATATTTTTATATATACACTGCGTATTTTTATAATACACTACATGATTAGATTTGGTAAAACAAGCTGCTTAACACTCCTTCAAGATAAGCACGAATGCTGCTCTCCACAGCTACAACTTTGAGAGCTTTCTATGGTTATTAAAGACCACTGACATCACCATAAGGTTTGCCTGGATTCGTGCAAGGTGCTTCACTCAAATAAGTGCGCACCATAAGCTAAGCCAACCTCCTACACTTCTGTAGTAAATACGCTGACAATTCTGTTTCTTCTTCCTATGTATTTTTTCTCACAAGTTTCCATACCAGTGACCTCCAGCATAATGATCATCTTAACAGTTTTTTACAGAACTTCCTCAACACCCCCATTCCATTGACATCACAGTCCACACATAACATTCTATTAAAGTAAAGTATCACCACACATCTTCCCCCTTATAATGAAGCAAAATAACACAATAACATGCAAACTACATAGTAACAATAGGCTTACAAAAGAAAAACAAAACATAACACAATCATAAAATTGTACTAGAATTTCATAATTATTAATAATGAAATTGCAATACAACTGTCGCAATCACTCTTTATCACAAGGAGAATGTATTTTACATGAAGTTCCCACACTCCAATATTTCCCATTCTCCAACTTCACAACAGAATTCATCACCTTCAACACTTTTTGCGGTTTCGAAAATGTACTCTCCCCTTTCCTTACGCAGCCCATCTTCCTCAAAACTACCCAGTCACCTTGCTTTAAATCTATATCCTTCACTCCCTTCCTGTTGTCATAAACAATTTTGCTACGCACTTGACTGTCTGTCACCCTCTTCTCCATGAACTCACGATCCACCCACACTTGATCCTTCTTGCACAACCACATGGAATATTCTTTAGTTGCAGGTTCTCTACTCTTAAGAGCAATAAATGGAGACACACCAGTCACTGAACGGGGCGTAATTCTATGTGCCCACATCATTTTACTCAGCTCCTCCTTCCACTCAAAACCATTCGCTAAAGACAACTGTATATTGTCTATAATATTGCGGTTCACCCTTTCCACAAGTCCATTGGCTTGTGGCCGGAATAATTCCATCCTCTCATGCTTTATGCCCAAGGAATTCTTCCATAGCAGTAGAAACTAACTGCACACCATTGTCTGTAACCAGGAACTTTTGTATAACTTCTTCAAAAATTCATCCTTCAAGAATTCAATCACATTCTTGGTCGTAATTTGTTCAATAGCTCGGACCACAAACCACTTGCTAAGATAATCCACAAGAACTGCCAAAAACCTACTCCTGATACCCAAACTCTCCACAGGACCCAAAAAAGTCTAACACCAATTTTCCCCACGGTCGAGTAGGAAACATCACACAACTCAAAGGTGGTTGTCCGACTACTCTCCCTTTATCACTGTTACTACAGGCATGACACTGACTCACAACAGCCTCCACATCCTTGTCCATTCTTGGCCACCAAAAGAATTGTCTTAGTCTTCGTTTTGTCAAGTTCCTACCAAGGTGTCCCTCATGCACAATCTTCACCAGCCTTCCTCTCAACACTTTGGGTGGAACAATCCTATTACACCTCAAAACCTTATCCTCTTGAATACACAAGTACAGTTTCAAATCTTAACAAAAATCAGCCTCCTGTACCTAAGCACGACCTATAGCATCTTTCAATCTTTTGTATTCTTCATCTGATAACACCGCATCCTTCCAATCTTTTTGGCTCAAAGCCATCTCCCCAGCAACAGAAACTGAGGCTGCTTCAACACCCACAGGAAAGGAAGAATCCTCTCCTTCCTCTTCCACAGGCATACGTGATAAACAATCAGCTATCACATTATTTTTACCTCTGACAAACCACCACAAAATTTAAATGAATCACTGACAACAACCACCTGGAACTCGAGGTGTAAAATCCCTTCCAGACCCCTACCACACTTGAACATATGTAACAAAGGCTTATGATCAGTTTTAAGCACAAAGAATAATCCCCATAGGTACTACTTAAAATGATTTATACCCTAACAGGTCAACACCTCCTTCTCAAAAGCTGAATACGACCGTTCTGCTCCCTGGAAACGTCGTGACGCAAATGCAATTATCCTTTCCTCATCATCCATTCTTAGCATCAACACAGCACAGAGTCCTACATTGCTGGCATATGTTGTCTTAATAGTTTTCCCTATGACATCAAAGTGTCCCAACGTTGGCGCATGAGCAAGCGAATACTTAACCTCTTTGAATGACTTCTCACACTCTGCTCCCCATTGGAACGTCACTCCCTTTTTCAGTAGTACTCTCATGGGTTCCACCAAGTCCGCAAAATTTGAAACAAAATTGGAACAATAGTCACACGACCTAAAAGGGACTTCAGCTGTTCCTTATCACCTGGTTGAGGAGCATCTTCTACTGTTTTCACAATACTTCTTTTCGGTCTTAAACCACTTGCGGATATCTCATGCCCTAAATAATTCACCTGTTCCCTCCTTAACTGACACTTCTCTTTCTTCACAGTAAGACCATGATCCCCAATCCTTCGCAATACCTCATGCAACAACTCATCATGTTCATCCACTGACTTCCCAACCACCATAACATCAACCTGGAAACACAATACCCTGTCCACTCCCTGGAAGATGCTTTGCATAATTCTCTGAATAACCCCTGTGGCCCACGCCAGTCTAAAGGGCATACGGCAATACCTGTACGCACCCAAGGGTGTAACAAACTATGTTAGCGGTCGAGAATCTGGATGCAAATTCACCTGGTGATACGCTGCAGACATATCCATAACACTAAATACCTTTCTCCCACCTATCACACTCAACATGTCTGTAATATTGGGTAATGGTTGACGAGCCACCCATATGTTTTTGTTCAGGTCTCTTAAGTCAATAAAGAGACGACTTTTGTTGCCTTCCTTAGGAGCAACGACAATAGGAGCAAGCCACTCAGAAGACTCAATGGGTTCAACATTTTTTTGTTCCAGTAGCTTATCAAGTTCCTTCTGAAGTGGCTCCCTCATTAAAAATGGTGCGAGTCTTACTTTATGTACAGTTGGAACTGCTTTCTTTTTTTAAATTATATGATGAGTAAATCTTTATAACATCCCTAGCTTATCGGTAAACACATGTGGAAACTTCCGCATTAACTCCATACCCCATTTGGTGTCAATATCATGTTTCGGTAAGTCACTCACATTTACTGATTCAATGATCATAACTAGTTCCTCAGAATTTTGATATAGGATAATGTTCAAATCATTCTGGTGACGCCATCTCAAAAGGTTTGACCCTTCCTTGGTTATATACACCTTACCATGCACACCATTCCCCCTTGAGAAAAATGTCCATCCACTTCATTGCTATTATGTTGATAATCGTATCCACAGCTTTAACATCTGTTTGTAGTAAGTCAGAAACTAAAGGTTTCTCTAGATATTAAAGTAAATAGACTCCCTGAATCCACCAGTACCTTAATTTGTCTATCTCCCAAAGTGATACGGCTTCAAGGTTTCTCCAATTTTCCTGAACTTTCTTGCTTCACACCTTTATATATTCCTGTAGGTCACAATTCTTATCTTCCTCTACCATCTGCAGACCAGATTTCTTACCCTCTTCCACAGTCAATATAATTTCTTCCTGAACCTCACTCAGATCTTCCACAATCGTGACACTTGTGTTCTGCACCTTCCCATTTGACCTATAAACCTTTGCCAAGGGACCTTTCCTCCCACAAGATCTACACGTGACACCCCTTGCCCCACATGCAGAACTCAAAGCAATGTGCCCTGGAGCACCACATCTGTAGCATGTAATCCTTCGTTTCTCGTCACGTTTGATGCTGCTTTTGAACTCTGCAGCCTTAAAAGTTTTTTTTCCTTTGATCTCTTTCACCTCAGCCATAGAAGCTTTCTTCTCCAAACCCCTTACATGTAGCTTATTCATAACAATTACTTTCATCCACATAACCGTGTGCTCCATACTCCTAGCAATTTGTATCAATTCTTCAAGCGTGGGATCCATAAACAAAAGTCTTTCCTTCAACTTCTTATTATTTGAACACCAAACAATCTGATCACAAATTAAAAACTCGGTTAAGTCTTTGAAGTCACAAGTTACTACTAGGCCTCTTAATGCAGCAACATAAGTCATTATGACTTCATCATGGTTTTGCATGGGACAAAAAATTTTATGTCTTTCAAAAACCACACTTCCTTTGGGCGTGAAGTCTTTCTCTAGCATTTGTACCGACATATCATGGTTCACTGGTTGACCATTTCCCACTCCCAAAGAAACTTCAGGAAAATGATCATAAATCCTTCTCCCCTCTGTCCCTGGATGGTGCAACGGTATCGCCTGTCTCCTCAGCAGACCATATTTATCTCCACCCATGGCTAGCAGATAAGTAAAAAACATGTTCTTCCACCTTTTACAAGGTATAATTGGTTCACCAGGTACTGCCCAAAAACTAGGTGGAGCAGCCATAGTTTTTTCTGTCATACCTGTAAGGTATAAAAAAAAAAAAACTACAAAAATATACTAAAATAATAATTTATAATAATAAACTAAAACAGCGAGTTAAAATAACTATTTAAAATAACAAAAGGTAGTAATTGCTTTATAGTAGAGGTTGGTGATGCTGCAGTCTGTCTTCAAAGCTTTGGAAAAGGAAAAACAAAGTCTTTCTTTGTTGCTGACAGTAAAAAGTCCTTCTGTGTCAATGCTGATATCGTTCACGTCGAGGGAAATGCGGACTTGCTATCAGCAAAAGTAGAAGGGATTCATCAATCAAGAAGAGAGGTAACTAAAGAAATGAGCAATGTTTTTTATCTCTTTTTCTTTTTTATGCACTTAGTGGTGCTGTAGGCGTGAAGAAACAGTGTTTCGCCCCCAGCACGTGAAGAGGGAATGCTACTTTAAAAGCTTAGCGCACGAGGAAGGAATGCTGGCCTCGCAACTTCAACCTGTCGGTGTACAGGGCTCTGTTGCAAGGAAGGAAGGAATGCCAGCCTCGCGACTTCAGCCTGACGGTGCACACAGCTCGCGAGCGTCAAAGGTGCCCAAACAATGCTGGTTTTCAGAATGCGTCGGAGCTGCTCGAGTGATGCCGGTTTAAGGATACCAGTGTCGCGAGCACCACAAAAAAAATTAAAAACAAACTAATAAAATCATGTCGCTCCCCTCATTCAATGGAAATGAAAGGCCAAAACAACAAATTATATAATGTGAACCTCTTAAACAAGCGTCTAGTTACTCAAAGAGGCTTACTCTAAAACGCTCACATCTTCATCACATTTCCCTTACTATAAAACGCTCAAATCTTCACTGTGATAGAGCGCTGATAGCATTCTATTTTGTATGAGTGCACTATACTCATGGTTTAAACGCACTCTCATGTATTCGTATTGTTTGCAATGTTTCACGACTATTAAGAAACATTTATTTGAATCATTTGATGTTGAAAACTAGTGAACGCATTTAAGTAGAACTTTGTATGTATTACGATTCCTTCATGCATAATGTGCAGGACGATATTATTTCTATACACCGTAAATGTGGTTAGTTTAAGTTGCCTGAATTATAGGCCCAATGTCTTAGGTTTTGATTCTCCTTGCTCTTGAGAAATAAATAATTAAATGTTGTTGTGTTCAAGGTTAGAATGTTCTCATCCTACTGCAGGTGAAAGATACACATCGTTATTTTCAGAGTTAAGGAGAGACCCGGAATGTCTTTGAAGATGGCTGGGAAGCGAGAAGGGAGGATGCCTTGCGTATCTGGTCTGTCTGAAAGCCAAGGCCACTGGAAAGAAGATATCATTAATTAAATTTGTGCCATGAAAAGAAAAAGCTACTGCATAGAGGTGCAATGGAAAGTTTTAAGAAGAATGACGTATTGTGGGTTGAATCCCATCTTTTGTATGATGCGCAGGGACAGCTAGTCCAGACTTCTGCTAGCTTTCAGGGGAGAAGGAGCATCTTAGAGCAAGCTCCATAGCCATAAGCTAAACGACCCATTTGACGTGAGTACTTCTTAGGAAGTCGACACGTGCTGACACCGTTGGGGAATGATAGAAGAGAGACAGGAAGGGCCCTCATTTAGAGCAGTGTAGGGAAAGATTTTGATTTCTTCCAATGAGTCGAGAGCTGAATATCGCATCTATTTTGTGTTGCGTTGTGATTTTGGAATTTATAATCATCTGTCTTTTGGGCCGAATTACTTATATTCGCAAACTTGGCTCTGTATTGATTTTTCTGTACCTCTATTCTTTGCTATTGAGATGTATTTACATCCAATTGTTTTTGGCCTTATAATAAATATTCAAACTGCACTTTGGAATTGGTGGTCTTTCCAGGCATGACAACTTTGCTGCTATTTATCTGAGTTGTTTCCTCCCCTCAACCACTTTAGGTAAATAAAAGATCGATCGCTTACGCTATATTTAGTAGGGAACATCAGGTGTGCAATTTAGCGTAATCAATTGGTAGCAGAGGATGGTTTACCTTTAAAGTGGTTTACCTCTAAGGTGAGGGGAGTAATCAGGAGTAGGGTTGAAGGTTGAAGAGCCCTGAAGTGGAGTGGAAGACGGCAGAGACCGGAGACTGGCGGACGTTGATGGTGCGGCGGAAACAGTGGTGGCGTGAGTATGAAAGGAATTGTGGTGTTAGATTGCGGTGATGAGTAAGTGGGTGATGTCTTGCGGAGTTGGGATGTATGTCGAGTGAATGTGGGTTTTGGTTTACTGGTCCGGACACGTGCGGAGCAGGACGTTTTGGTGAGCGGACTCAAGAGAAGTCCAAGATCCCGGGATAGTTTTGTATTGTAATTGTCTGATCAAATGTGGGTGTTTTGAAGCGCTATCAACGATCCACTTGTGTTAGGGAACTTTGTGTGAATGAGGAATAGGTCGCGGTAGAAAACCTCAGGTACCGGGGGTGGACTATGGCGATTGAGTGACCAGCGCAGGTCGGGGGTCACAACGGCTGAATGTTCTTGTGAGAGTGTTCTATCGATCTTCAGTGTCAGACAATTACTTGTTTTATGTGACTAAGTTATTGTAATTGTGTAGGAACAGTTACTTGGTTTAATAACTTTTGGATATACAGTCACTTGTGGTACGAATGTGTGTAAGTGAGTTTGCGGTGAAATTGTAAAGGCGGGTGAGCCGCTGCAAGGAGTGAGAAATGACGTCAGGGTGCGCCGCGCTGTGATAGGTTGGCTGGTGTAACGCCGCACTGGTATTGGTGGAAGTTCGTTTGCAGTGGAACAGCGTATTTTGGGTTTGCAATTGATCGATTTTACAATGAGATGCTTTAGGGTATTGCGAGATTTGTGTAGAGGCGACACAGGGGTAGTGACTCGGGTAGGAGAAGAAGCTCCGCCAGAAGACACACCGGCACATTACATAGCAACGAATGTAGGACTTCATACCATAGTGTGGCTTCAGAATTGGCGCACAAGTTACTAACTTGTGTAACGATATATCTGTAAGAGACAGTAGTTAGTGACAGATTCCTTACCTTAGAATATCCCCAGGCGTCAGGCTGGATCCGGAAAGTTTTTGCGTAGCAGTACCCTTGCGCGTCGGTAGGCGGCGTCGTGCGGCTCCGCGTCCGTCGTCGGCGTCGTGATCGCCGGGATGACGTCGCGGGCAGTACTTAGACGCCGCCCCTGCGCGCTGACGTCAGTTCTGTACACGACTTTCCGCGCCAGGAACGCAGAGCCATGCAAGAAGCTGACATAGGTGTCTGAAAAATACTAGGGCCCTGAAAGGGATGTCCTTAACCCTAGAAATCAGTTCGCAGAACGGGGAGGATGGGTGGGCGGTAAGGAATCTGTCACTAACTACTGTCTCTTACAGATATATCGTTACACAAGTTAGTAACTTGTGCATCTGAAAGAGACACGTTAGTGACAGATTCCTTACCTTAGAATAGATACCCCAGCAATACCAACCCCGGTGGTGGGTCTGCGAACAAAGATCAGACAAGGAAGTCCTGGAGGACAGAACGGCCAAAGAAGCCGTCCCTCCGGACCTGACTGTCAAGGCAGTAATGCTTTGTAAACGTGTGCAGCGAGGCCCACGTAGCTGCCTGACAAATAACCGGCAGCGGAACACCACGGCCCAAAGCCGTGGTAGCAGCCGTTGCCCTGGTGGAATGGGCCCGCAGCCCAACAGGAGGCTCCTTCTTAGCCAAAGAATAGCAGGTCTTGATGCACAAGGTAACCCAGCGGGAGATGGTCCTCTTGTGCACCGCCCGACCTTTTTTGGCACCCACGTAGCCAACAAAGAGCTGGTCATCCACCCGGAAGTGTTTTGTGCGGTCAATATAGAAGGAGAGCGCACGTTTTGGGTCCAGACGGTGGAGCCTCTCTTCCTCTCTGGAAGGATGCGGAGGCGGAAAGAAGGTGGGCAAAGTGATGGTCTGCCCAATATGGAAAGCAGTAACCACCTTTGGCAAGAAGGACGGACGCGTCCGAAGAACAACCTTGTCCGGATGAACAGACAGAAAGGGAGGTTTGCAAGATAGAGCCTGGAGCTCACTCACCCGCCGAGCGGAGGTGATGGCCACCAGAAAGGCTGTCTTTAGAGTCAGAAGACGAAGAGGACAGTTATGTAGAGGCTCAAAGGGAGCGCACATTAAAAGGTAAGAACCAAGTTCAAGTCCCACTGAGGCATCACAAACGGAACAGGAGGGAAGAGGTGAGTAATGCCTTTTAAGAACCTGTTAACAACAGGGGACTTGAAAAGGGAGGGCTGATCAGGAAGCCTGAGGAAGGCCGAGATAGCCCTTGATGGTACCCAGGGCAGAACCCTGTTGGGCCAGAGAAAGAAGGAACAGAAGGACCTCAGAAAGAGGGGCAGAGAGGGGATTCACAGCCTTTGCTGTGCACCATGCCACAAATTTGTTCCACCTGCAGGCGTATACCACCTTAGTGGAGGGACGCCTGGCTGCCAGAATCACATCACAAACTTCGGGAGGCAAGTCGAAAGGAATCAACTGCCGCCGCTCAATCTCCACGCAAGCAGGTGTAGACTGGACAGGTTTGGGTGGAGGACCGTCCCCTGCTGCTGCGACAGAAGATCCTCCCGAAGAGGCAGACGGATCGGGGGATCTACGCTCATATTGAGTAGCTCGGGATACCAAACTCTTCGAGCCCAGTCCGGAGCCACAAGAATGACTTGGGCCCGGTCGTGCCGAATCTTCTTCAACACTCTGGGTAGAAGTGGTATAGGCGGAAAGGCGTACAACAGACCGCAACTCCACTCGTGACGAAAAGCGTCGCCGAGCGAGTGCCGCCTTGGAAATTCCAACGCGCAGAACTGATGACATTGCGCGTTCTCTTCGGTGGCGAATAGATCTAACCAAGGCTCTCCCCATTGTAGAAAGAGTCCTTGCGCCACTTCCGAGTGAAGACGCCATTCGTGATCCATCATGCACCTGCGGCTGAGTTCGTCCGCCCTGGCGTTCAGGGAACCTGCCAGGTGTTGAACCATCAGGAACATGCCCTGATGTTCCAGCCATGTCCAGAGGCGCAGAGCCTCCTGACAAAGGGTCCAAGACCCCACCCCGCCTTGTTTGTTGCAGTACCACATGGCGGTGGTGTTGTCTGTGAACACCTGCACTACCTTCCCTTTGACAGAGGGAAGGAATGCCTTGAGTGCAAGTCGGATCGCCCGTAGCTCCAGAAGGTTGATATGGAGCCGGGACTCCGCCGGAGACCAGAGGCCTCTGATCTCCGCCTCTCCCATGTGACCGCCCCATCCCAGAAGGGACGCGTCCGTCACAACTGTGTGCTCTGGCTGGGGAAGGGAGAGGGATCTGCCCATGACCCATTGCCGGTTCGAGAGCCACCACTGCAACTGTCTTGCAGTCCCCTCCGAGATCTGGACGTGATCGGACAGGTTGCCCTGGTGCTGCGCCCACTGGAACTTCAGGTCCCACTGCAGAGCCCGCATATGCCATCTGGCATGATTGACCAGCAGGATGCAGGAGGCCATGAGGCCCAGCAGCCTCAGGGTCATCCGTACCGAAACCCAGGATAAAGGCTGAAAGATCGGAATCATAGCCTGAATATCCCGGACTCGCCGTTCGGGAGGATAGGCCCGAAACTGCGTCGTGTCCAGAACTGCTCCGATGAAAAGGAGCTGTGGAGAAGGAACCAGATGCGACTTCGGCACATTGATGGAGAACCCCAGCGAGTGCAGGAGTTCGGCCGTAGTCTGGAGGTGGGAGACGACTGCCTGGGACGAGCCCGCCTTCAGCAGCCAGTCGTCGAGGTAGGGGAAGACTGAAACCCCTGCCCGGCGCAGATGAGCTGCGACCACCGCCATCACTTTCGTGAACACCCGAGGGGCACTTGTAAGGCCAAAGGGGAGCACGGTGAACTGAAAATGCTCGGGCCTACCGTGAACCGAAGGTAACGCCGGTGGGCCGGCAGGACGGGGATGTGGAAATATGCGTCCTGCAAGTCCAACGCTACCAACCAGTCTCCAGGGTCGAGGGCAGTCAAGACCTGAGCTAGGGTGAGCATCTTGAACTTCTCCTTCCGGAGGAAGCGATTGACGTTCCGGAGGTCCAAGATAGGACGCATGTCCTCCTTGTCCTTTTTGGGCACCAGAAAGTAGTGGGAGTAGCAACCACGCCCTACTTCTGGGGTCGGAACACGCTCGATGGCCCTCTTGGTCAAGAGGGCCGTGACTTCCTTCTGTAGAAGCACCAAGTGATCCCCTGACATGCGGTGGAATTGAGGTGGCATGGCTGGGGGGTGGTCTCGAAGGGGAGGGAGTAGCCCCTTCGGACAATGTCCAAGACCCACCTGTCCGAGGTGATGGTACGCCAGTGGGGAAGGTGATGGCGGACCCTGCCCCCTACTGGCGTGCTGTGCACCTGAAAGGAGGGACTAGGAGGGCTTGGAGGCCGCGGACGGGTTGGAGGTGGTGGCCTGACCCGCACGCTGGTTGCCTGATCCGCCACGGCGGAATCCACGTCCTCGGCCACGCGAAGACGCCTGCTGCGCGGGCCGGTGGCTGGGCTGCTGACGTGAAGGGGCGCCTCTACCGTGGCCACGATAGGGGCGAAAAGCAGAAGTCAGCGGAGGGCGTGTAGCAGAAAGGCCCAGGGACTTGGCAGTAGCCCGTGAGTCCTTAAAGCGCTCCAACGCATGGTCTGCTTTGGACCCAAAAAGACCGACTCCATCAAAGGGCATGTCCATGAGAGTATTCTGGACATCCCCTGAAAAACCAGTGGTTCTCAGCCAGGCGTGGCGTCTGAGCGCCACCGTCGTTGCAATAGACCTGCCCAGCGAGTCGGCGGTGTCAAGGCCACAACGTATTGTGTATTTAGCCGCATCCCTTCCTTCCGCAATGGCGCGGGAAAGCAGTGTCTGGACCTCCTCAGGACACTGGGGCAAAACATCCGCCACCGAATCCCACAGGGAGTGGGTATATCGGCCCAAAAGACAAGCGGTGTTAACGGACCGCAAGCCAGCACTGGAGGAAGAAAAACCTTTCTTCCCAAACTGATCCAGGCGTTTGGATTCCCTATCCGGAGGAGCGGTAGGGAAGGCGGTTTGGGAAGCGGAGGCTTGGACAACCAAGCTCTCAGGAGTGGGGTGGACAGAGAGAAACAGGGGGTCGCCCGGAGCTGGGCGATGGCGTCGTGACACGTTCCGATCCACAGGAGCCCCTGTGTTGGGCTTGGACCAGGCGCCCAAAAGAACGTCAGTGAGGGCGTCGTTAAACGGCAGCACAGTCTCCGCAGAGGAGGCTGCCGGCTGAAGCACCTCTGTCAAGATGTTAGGCTTGACCGTCAAAGTAGGGAGATGGAGACGTAAGGCCCCAGCTGCCCTACGCAACACCGTACCAAAATTGGCTCCCTCCTCCGTAGCCACGGGAGGAGACAGCATGCCAGTGTCAGGGGAAGTATCCAGACCACTGGCCTCCCCTAGACTCTCTGTCCAGTCCTCATCGTACTGACAGTGTCGTGTCAGAGGGTCATCAGACCCCTCCCAGTCCAACTGGTCCTCCTCTGGTTCAAAATAAGGAGGAGGAGGGACAGTTGGGACCCAAGGTCCCATCGGCGCCGGAACCGGCGTCCGAGCGACGTCGGTCCGGATCCATGTCCGGAGCCGGAAGGAACTGGGGGACGACGCCGCCCGGAGCCCAGGGCGGCGTCGAGAACGGCACCGGAGACATCGGCGCCGGCGGAGGTGTCGTTAGGTCGACCGGCGTCGATGGGGGTTGTGGAGCCGGGATCGAGGCCGGGGCCGAAGCCGGAGCCGGGATCGAGGCTGGAGGCACGGGCGACGCCGGGGCCGGAGCCGTCGGCGACGCCGGAGCAACCCCATCAGTGCCCGCGGGGCCCGAAGGCGCACCGGAGGGGCCTGGAGGCCCGAAGAGGCGGGCCATGGCCGACAGGAATTCCTGCACTTTGGCCGGATCCGCCCCCGAACCCGGGAAGGGCGGGTATGGCGGGGGCGACTCCACAGGCATGTCCGGGGCCGCGGGGGCGGGGACGGTGCCGGGAGGGGCCTCAGCCGAGTCGCGAGACCGGCGAGGCGAAGTCCTAGAGCGATGATGCTTTTTGGACTTCTTGTGTTTGGACTTACCGGACGAAGAAGACTTCGACGCCGACGACCGGTGTGGACTCTGCGATCGACCCCTGGACCTCTCACGCGACCGGGGCTTCCGCGGAGCCGAATGCCGGGCCTCGAGGAGCTTTCGAGACCGCTCTCGCAAAGCTTTCGGGTTGAGGGCCTGGCAGTCGGTACAAGACTCCGTGTCGTGGCCTCGGCCGAGGCAGAAGAGACACTCCCAATGCGGGTCGGTGACGGACATCATCCGCGCACAGGCGCCGCATCGCTTGAAGCCGGGCATCCCTACGACACCTTGAAAGATGAAAAAACAGTGAAAAATTCACCAAAAAGTATGGTCAAAAAATGACCAGGGCACTGCTCTTCCCGGATCTGCGCTTGCTGGCGCGGAAAAAGAAGAACTGACGTCAGCGCGCAGGGGCGGCGTCTAAGTACTGCCCGCGACGTCATCCCGGCGATCACGACGCCGACGACGGACGCGGAGCCGCACGACGCCGCCTACCGACGCGCAAGGGTACTGCTACGCAAAAACTTTCCGGATCCAGCCTGACGCCTGGGGATATTCTAAGGTAAGGAATCTGTCACTAACGTGTCTATTTCAGATATAAAATTACAGAGAAAGAGGGTGAATTGGCTTTCCCTTGTTATGGGTCTTTTCGTATGGAAGTGCTGACCCAGCTGAGGGGGGTGATGAATGCACTGAAACCTCCACCTAGACCCACACAATTTGAGGCATTAGATGCATGGATGAGAGCTGCTCTAGCAAGAAGGAGAGAGGCTTCACGAGGAAGGATGAGGAAAGCAATGAAGGCATATCATGATGCTAGATGGGATGCCCAGTTGAAAAGATGGAGAGTAGACACCATAGAGGGAGAACGCTTGTACCCATTTCTTACGTTAAAAGAGGGAGCTGAAGGGAAAAAGACGACAGAGGAGGACAGTGATACAGATGACAGCTTTCTCGATAGATTGTTAGCGGATCATCCTCCACCGTGCGACTCTAGATCAGAGACAGAGAGGTTGCGCCCATCAGAAGAGCTTTTAGGTGTGGGACAACTGGGTTCAGAGGAACAATTGGCAGGAGTAAGAGGCAAGATTACAATGATACACCTTCCGGGAGGGTCTGGAGGAATGAGGTATCCAGACCCTGAGCCAGTACCACCTGCAGGAAACATGCAGATACCAGATGCTTTGTCGGTACCAGTCACAATAGGGCCGGTGGTTCCGATATATACTCCTAGAGAAAGAACCGATGACAGTCAACAGCAAGTAAGTGAAGGGGAAGAGACAATGTCTGGAGGGACCCTTGCAATGAGTGGGACTGGGTTAAGTCGGATACCAGTGGAATCTAGTACTCCACTGCCAGCTACAGCTGATCCATCAAGGATGGATAGTGGATCAGAACGAAGACGGACAGGAGCTCTAGCGAATTCTAGGTCTGACCTTCGAATGTGGGTTCAACCAGTGAGAGAGTCAATGATACCGAGGGAAGAAACAAGCAAGAGGCAAGAAGCGCCTAGAGTACTGTTTGAGCCACAGGTTGTTTGTGCAGGTGACCATTGGAGAAGTCGAAGCTTGGAAAGAGAGAGACGCCCAGCTTCAAAGATAGAAGAGGGTGCGGTTCCTAGGAGAACCCAAAGTTGTGACAGGGAAGATACAAGAAACGAGGAAATTCAGAAAGTGTTAAAAAGCGCAATAAAAGCGCCAATGCTAGATGTGGTACGATTAAAGGCAGAACTAGATGAGGTGATTGAAGGTAATTTACCCCTTATCAGAATTGAGACGTATGACTCGAGCGAACTACTGTTCTTAGCAAAAGACATAACAAGAAAGGCCAAACGAGCCTATGATGCATTGTTGCTTTTGGCACAAAGGTATAAGGTTGATTTGTCAAAAACAAAGCTGACACAGGGTTCTTGTAGATTAAATTACACAGATAAGGAGTTGGAAGAGAAGCGAACGATTGGATTGAAAGCACAAATTAGAGAACTAGTGATAGGGATGCGAACATGGAAAGAATTAGACAAATGGAAAGAAAGATGGGCCAAAAAGAAAAGCTTCCAGACTGGAATAGGAAATACTCCGCCTCCAGGTGGAGGGACGGGAGCTGCAGGAAATTTCCCCCTCTACAGAATGGAGGGTATGTACATGTGCCATGGAGCAGGGGTGATTTAACAGCATTTACGAATGATTTTCCTCGGCTGAGGGAAAAACCTGCTGAGTGGTACAAGCAAATAGATCGGTTTGTAAAGATTTCGAAAGTATTGTGGATTGATTTAAACACCTTGTTTGATATAGTAGTGCCGGCATGTAAGATTGCCATTGAGTGGCCTACTGCAGAGCCACCTAGAGATTCAGTGACTCATGGTCCTTCACCTGAAGTAATGAGAAAATACGAGCAAGTGATTACGTGGTTGCAGTCGAAGGTAGCTCCTCAAACTGTTGATTGGTTGAAGATTGATCGCACCACTCAAGACTCTAAGGAATCAGTACATGATTATTACGAAAGATTGTTGTTGGCTTTTAAGCAGCATAGTGGATTGGATACAATTGAACAGAAAGATATGGGACAGTTTGTCTCGAAGTTTGTGTTGGGACTGAAATGTGATATTAGTTTGATGATACAGCAACACTTGATATGTTGGCAGAATAAGTCGGTGGACGAGATTCTGCGTTATGCTAAATATTGCAGTGATCAAGTGGAGTCGACACAGAAAAAATTGAAGGACAAGTTGATGTTGGTGCAGCTGAGAAATGCTGATATGACGCAGGGGATTGGAGGAGGTAGAGGAGGTGGAAGAGGAATGGGATAACAGATGGTGACCCAACCTGGTCAGGGTAGAGGAAGAGGAATGGATCCAGGTGTAAGTGAGTGGGTGGCCCAACAGAAAAGGGTCACTGCCTGCCATTATTGTCACAAAATCGGGCATTGGAAGCGCGAGTGTAGATCGAATCCAGCAAATCAGATACAGATGGAAGGTGAGGGACAGTTGTCCGAGACTGTCAATACTGTGACAAGACCCAGGTCTATGTATGGAGGAGGATATGAGCTGCAAGTGCAAGTACCTCAACCTCCTAGGATACCCATGCAAAATCAGTAATACCATCAGATGCCTTATTTTGAGATACGAGATAGATTTGATCAAAATCAAGATTTACAGGAGTGCCAGAGGGGGGTGCACGAGGAATGCACCTTAGACGCGACCCTAGAGGTAGATCAGAGTGGGCCGTTTGTGGATGCAGATGTGAATGGATATCCTGTTACCTTCTTAATAGACACTGGAGCTGCTCGCTCCACGGTGAGAACTGAAGTAGTCCCAAATTTAGCTCTTTCGGGACAATCGATTCAAGTAGTGGGGGTTAGTAACCAGAAAATGACCAATCCATTGACAAATGAATTACCCGTGAGAATAGGACCATTTCGAGATAGACACCAATTTGTAGTGTGTAATTCAAGTCCGGTCTGTCTTTTCGGACGAGACCTTCTGTGCAAGCTCAATTGTACAATATCGTGCACTCCGAGAGGTGTGAAATTGCAAACATATGATGACGATGCTGATTTCAAGATGGCTAACATGAGTCTGTGTGCAGAAATGTTTGTGGTGCTCACAATAGCAGAATTGCCACATGACGTGAGAGACTCAGTTGATCCGAAAGTGTGGGATTTTACAGGCTAGGATGTAGGTCTGATGAGAGGGGTTGAGCCAGTTAGGATACAGGTCAAACCCAATGCTGAATTCCGACGAACGCCACAATATAAATTGACTCCAGAAACGGTGGCCGGAATAAGACCTGTGATTGAGACTATGATTGCCCAAGGTATTCTTAAGGAGATAAGAGGAAGTTCCTGCAACTCACCCATCATGGGACTGCAGAAGCCAAGTGGCAAGTACAGAATAGTGCAGGATCTGCGTCGGGTTAATGAAATTGTGATCCCATGTTGTCCTGTGGTACCGAATCCAGCTGTTATTCTATTCCAGATACCATGCAAAGCGGAATGGTTTACAGTGATAGATTTGTGTCATGCATTTTTCTCCATACCATTGCATGAAGAAAGTCAGTTTTTATTTGCGTTTAGGATGGACGATCGTGTATTAACATGGGAAAGAATTCCTCAGGGGTATACAGAAAGCCCCTCCATTTTTAGTCAATGTCTGAAAAAGAATCTTGAAGGACTGGTGATGACCCAAAACTCAGTCTTAGTGCAATATATAGACGACCTTCTGGTCGCCTCAGAGACTGAGGATGCTTGCAGAATTGAAACTGTGGCGTTGCTGAATCATTTGGCTAAGAATGGACACAAAGTGTCTCCAAACAAATTACAGTATTGTTTGTCTGAAGTTCAGTACCTAGGACACCGGATTGAGAAAGGAAAACGAAGGGTGTCACCAGACGATTCTGCAAATGGGAACTCCGAAAACACAAAAAGAAGTCTGCATGTTTTTGGGAATGGTCGGCTATTGTCGACAGTAGATCCCAAATTTTTCCTTGCTAGCAAAGCCTCTGTTGAAACTGACTCGAAAAGATGTTAGTGATCCGGTACCATGGGATGACGAGTGCTTGAAAGCCTTCCGTGAGCTGAAGGAAAGTATCTGTCGTGCTCCAGCTCTCGGAATGCCGGATTATAACAAAGCGTTTTCGCTCTTTTGCTGTGAAAAGGAGGGATGTGCGTTAGCAGTCCTAGTGCAGACACATGGGGGTGCCCGTAGACCAGTAGCTTACTTTTCAGCTACATTAGATCCTGTAGCTTCTGCGTTGCCCGGATGTCTAAAATCCGTTGCTGCAACCGGTGTCAGCACTGAAAGATGTGAGAGCATAGTGATGGGTTATCCGCTCATTGTTTATGTGCCCCATTCAGTAGAATTGTTGATGACCAGAACAAAAACACAGTATCTGACCAATAACAGACTTACCAAGTATGAGCAGGTTATCTTGGCCGCTGAAAATGTTACCCTGAGACGTTGTACCGCCCTGAACCGTGCTACATTGTTACCTGTTCCGGCAGAGGAAGGAGATGAGGATTGTGAAGAGCATGACTGCCTAGATGTTACTGACCTATCTACCAAACCCAGACCTGACATTGTCGATGAACCTTTGCCCCAGTCTGATTTGATCCTTTTTGTTGATGGTTCATGCTTAACCCCTTTGGTGCTTGCGTCGGCCAATGGCCGACGCAAGCACTACCTCCCTGGTGCGGCGCACGTCCATTGGCCGTCACCAGGGAGGGCCCCCTTTAAACCTCCGGTGCATCGCACCGGAGATTGTTTTTTTTTTTATTCCCCCTGGGGGAGACGTGGAAGGCTTTCCGCGTCTCCCCCCGCCCCCCCTCCCGCCCATCTGTGACGTCAGCGCGCCGCGAGGCGCTCTGACGTCACTGATTTCCCCACCGGAGCCGAGGACAGCAGCAGGTAAGGCCGCGCTCGACTCCGATGGGGAAATCCGGCCGAAAACGGCCTCCCCAGCTTTCAGGGAGGCCTCGTTTGAAAGGGAGAGTCTCCCCTTTCAAACGAGGCCTTCCTGAAAGGGTTTCCTGGCCGTGGATCGCGGCAGCGCTGCGATCCACGGCCAGGAAACCCCACTAGACACCAGGGATGTCTTTGGGGGGGTCGGCCCTCGTGGTAATGGGTCGGCCCCCCCCCCCGGGGGCATATTTATTTTAATTTTTTTAAGTTGGCTTTGTTTGGGGTGCGCGATCGCACCCCAAAAATGAAAAAAAAAACGAAAAAAATAAATAAAAAATGGCGGCGATATTGGCAGGGGGTCGGTCCTCCTGCTCAGTGGCCGACCCCCTGTGGGGGCATATTTTTTATTTATACATGTTGGCTTTCCTTGGGGGGCACGATCGCCCCCCAAAAATGCTAAAAATATTTTTAAAAAAGTACAATGGTGGCAATATTGGCAGGGGGTCGGTCCTCCTGCTCAGTGGCCGACCCCCTGTGGGGGCAATTTTTTTTTATACCTATGTGCTTTCCGTGGGGGCCACAATCGGCCCCCAGGGAAGCCATAGCTATAAAAAAAATTAGAGAAAGAGAGAGATCTTTCTTTATATATATATATATATATATATATAGAGAGAGAGTCTCTTTCTCTCTGTAGATGATATATGTATATATATGTATCTATATACATATGTATGTGTATATAGATACATATATATACATAAGTCTAAAGAGTGAATGATATATATATGTATCTATATACATATATATGTATAGATATATGTATATAGATGTATATAAATATATGTAGAGATAAAATCTATGTATATATATATATATATATATGTGTCCGTGTGTGTGTGTATATATATATATATTATAGCAAAGGTATCGAATAAACGTCAAGACTGAATGGCAATGCTACCCTTGTGTCGGTGTCCGATTCTTATGAAGATTTCGGAAATGGTTTATATATATATATATATATATATGCTCCTTGATGCACAGTGAACGGCGCACTTGCGGACGGGTGCTTCACAAACGCGGGGTGCGCCCGCGATATTTATCCAGGCTCTGTTTCCTTGTTTCCCAAAAGAAAAACAGCACTCGCGGGGGCAGTTGCTAGAGTTTATTGGCCCCCGCGAGTGCTGTTTTTCGTTTTGGGAAACAAGGAAACGGAGCTTGGATATATATATATATATATATATATATATATATATATATATATATATTATCTACTGGCGGTCGCCAGTAGATAGTTATAGTTACAACCTATTATCCATAGGAAATCCGCGACATTCTATTTGCAATAACGTTGGCGCCGGTTGACGAATCTTCGCGAAAGCTTCCAACTTGTTGGGGCGCTCCGGTCCGCTCCTACCCTGAAAGTCTCGGGGTGATACGTCAAGCGGGGGCCGAGAAAAAGGGGGGTCCCAAAACGCGTTTTCCCCATTCATTTTTCCATAGGAACCTTTAGTCGCAGCTACAGCCCAAACTGCTGAACGGAATTACCCCAAATTTGGCAAAGAGGTAGCCCTTGGTTCAGACTGGTGCCTTTTGCTAAAATGGTGTAAATCCGTTCAGTAGTTCCTGAGAAATTCACAATTAAAATCACATATATATCTATGGGCGCGTCGGATCCGCGTACCCTCCCGATCACGAGCTGCATGCTAATTGGCTGTCAACACTCCAAATCAAGAAGTGTTGGCAGCCATTTTGTCCCTCGGTAGAACCGAGGGACAGAAACAAGTGCGCAAAGCGCAAAAAGGGGGCAGGGTAGAAACACCCTGACCCCCTAGGTCTGCTCAGGGGGTCCCACAAGGACCCCCTGGGCAGAAAAAAGATTTTTTTTTTTTTTAAATCGGCGGGATGCGCTTAGGGTGCGCGTATCCCGCCGAGAAAAAAAAAAGAAACAAGTGCGCAAAACGCACAAAGGGGGCAGGGTAGAAACACCCTAACCCCCTAGGCCTGCTCAGGGGGTCCCACAAGGACCCCCTGGGCAAAAAAAAGCATTAAAAAAAAAAAAAAAAATCGGCAGGATGCGCTCAGGGTGCGCGAATCCTGCCGAAAAAAAAAAAAATCGAAGCGCGGTCTCCCGCGCTTCGATGTTAATTGGCCCCCGGTGACCCAAGCCCCGGGGGCATGGTGGGGGGGGGGATAATTTAATGTGTGGGGGGCCTCAAAGGGCCCCCCAAGCCCCGGGGACCGCCACCCCCCGGGGCTTTTTAAAAAAAATGGTGCGGGAGGGCTCTGAGCCCTCCCGCAGCCCCGGGGACCACCACCTCCCCGGGGCTTTTTTTAAATTAATGTAACAACCTGTGTGGGGGGGCTCCAGCCCCCCCACACGCCCCGGGGACCGCCACCTCCCCGGGGCACTAACAAATTAAAATGGGGGTCCGTTTTGGACCCCCGAAGCCCCGGGGACCACCACCTCCCCGGGGCTGTGCTCATGTAGGGAGGGGGGCCGCGCGGCCCCCCTCCTGGAGCCCTTGATGGCCCTGGGGACCGCCACCCCCCAGGGCCGGCTCCTGCAGTGTCCCGGGGTGCCTACCCCCGGGACACTGTAGTTTGCTATGGCAGGACGGGAGCCTCGCGGCTCCCGTCCTGCCATAGCAAACTGCTTTGGATATTGGAAGAGAGAGCAGGGAAACCTGCTCTCTCTTCCAATATCCAAAGCACATTGCTTTTCCACATGGGGAGCAGCATGTCAGCTGCTCCCCATGTGGAACAGCAATGCCGGCTCCCAAGGGACGTGGGGAGCCGGCGGGACTGTGGGGGATTGGGGACCCCCCACAGTCCCCAACGGAGAGGGCCAGCCCCGGGGGATGGGGTCCCCGGGGCAAGTAGTGGCCCAGGAGGGGGCCACGCGGCCCCCTCCCCAAAAAAGAAAAATAAAAAAATAAAAAAATAAAATGGAAAGGCCGGCCCCGGGGGATGGGGTCCCCGGGGCCTTAAATGGCCAGAGGAGGGGGGCCACGCAGCCCCCCTCCAAAGAACAAAAATAAAAAGGCCATGCCCCGGGGGATGGGGTCCCCGGGGCCAATACAGGCCCAGGGAAGGGGGCCACGCGGCCCCCTTCCCGTTTTTTTTTTAATTAAAAATTTTAAAAAAGGGGTAAGGCCCTGGGGGATGGGGTCCCCAGGGCATAAAAACAGGAAAAAGGAAGGGGGGCCACACAGCCCCCCTTCAGGGGACAATTTTTTTTTTTTTTTTTTTAAACGATCGGGCCCGCAGGCCCCGCCCCCTTCCTTCACCACTCTGCAAACGCGCCCCCTGGCGCGTTTGCAGAGGGGGAACGAATTCCCCTTGAATACTGGGGGTCCCTGGGGGCCAACTAGCCCACCAGGAACCTCCAATATGCGCCAGGGGGCTGCGTTGCAGAGACGTGTAGAGAGGCCACACCCCTTTTTACACCTCTCTGCAACGCAGCTCTGTGGCGCTTTTTGGAGGTATATGGTGGGCTAGTTGGACTCCGGGGACCCTCAGGATTCAAGGGGACTTAATCCCCCAACTTAAAACGCGCCACGGGGCGCGTTTGCACAGTGGTGAAGGGAGGGGGCGGGGCTTCAGGTGACATGTGTGCAAACAGGCCCCGTGGCGCGTTTTAAGATGGGGAATTAAATCCCCTTCAATCCTGAGGGTCCCTGGGGGCCAACTAGCCCAACAGGTACATCCAGAAAGCGCCACAGAGCTGCGTTGCAGAGAGGTGTAAAAGGGGTGTGGCCTCTCTACACGTCTCTGCAACGCAGCCCCTGGCGCATATTGGAGGTTCCTGGTGGGCTAGTTGGCCCCTAGGGACCCTCAGTATTCAAGGGGACTTAATCCCCCAACTTAAAACGCGCAACGGGGCGCGTTTGCACCGCTGTCACCTCAGGCCCCGCCCCCTCCCTTCACCATTGTGCAAATATTCCTCTAAAATCAGCCGAAATACGAATTCCGATTTACTCACCTGTTATCAGGAGAGA
Source organism: Calotriton arnoldi (assembly GCA_963921515.1). Lineage (NCBI taxonomy): Eukaryota > Metazoa > Chordata > Amphibia > Caudata > Salamandridae > Calotriton > Calotriton arnoldi. The sequence goes on from CAWUFW010014112.1 coordinate 426,615, forward strand.
CCTCAGTGCTGCATCTTTCAGCCCAGTACTGGTCCTGAAAAGTAATTTTAACCGTACTTACCGGTAACTTGAATTTCCTTCATAGGCTAACATTGACTGGTTTCACTTGGAAATTCTTCTAAGTGTGGAGTTTTGGAACTTTAAAATATTCCTCTAAAATCAGCCGGAATACGAATTCCGATTTACTCACCTGTTATCAGGAGAGACCTCAGTGCTGCATCTTTCAGCCCAGTACTGGTCCTGAAAAGTAATTTTAACCGTACTTACCGGTAACTTGAATTTCCTTCATAGGCTAACATTGACTGGTTTCACTTGGAAATTCTTCTAAGTGTGGAGTTTTGGAACTTTAAAATATTCCTCTAAAATCAGCCGAAATACGAATTCCGATTTACTCACCTGTTATCAGGAGAGACCTCAGTGCTGCATCTTTCAGCCCAGTACTGATCCTGAAAAGTAATTTTAACCGTACTTACCGGTAACTTGAATTTCCTTCATAGGCTAACATTGACTGGTTTCACTTGGAAATTCTTCTAAGTGTGGAGTTTTGGAACTTTAAAATATTCCTCTAAAATCAGCCGAAATACGAATTCCGATTTACTCACCTGTTATCAGGAGAGACCTCAGTGCTGCATCTTTCAGCCCAGTACTGGTCCTGAAAAGCAATTTTAACCGTACTTACCGGTAACTTGAATTTCCTTCATAGGCTAACATTGACTGGTTTCACTTGGAAATTCTTCTAAGTGTGGAGTTTTGGAACTTTAAAATATTCCTCTAAAATCAGCCGAAATACGAATTCCGATTTACTCACCTGTTATCAGGAGAGACCTCAGTGCTGCATCTTTCAGCCCAGTACTGATCCTGAAAAGTAATTTTAACCGTACTTACCGGTAACTTGAATTTCCTTCATAGGCTAACATTGACTGGTTTCACTTGGAAATTCTTCTAAGTGTGGAGTTTTGGAACTTTAAAATATTCCTCTAAAATCAGCCGAAATACGAATTCCGATTTACTCACCTGTTATCAGGAGAGACCTCAGTGCTGCATCTTTCAGCCCAGTACTGGTCCTGAAAAGTAATTTTAACCGTACTTACCGGTAACTTGAATTTCCTTCATAGGCTAACATTGACTGGTTTCACTTGGAAATTCTTCTAAGTGTGGAGTTTTGGAACTTTAAAATATTCCTCTAAAATCAGCCGAAATACGAATTCCGATTTACTCACCTGTTATCAGGAGAGACCTCAGTGCTGCATCTTTCAGCCCAGTACTGGTCCTGAAAAGTAATTTTAACCGTACTTACCGGTAACTTGAATTTCCTTCATAGACTAACATTGACTGGTTTCACTTGGAAATTCTTCTAAGTGTGGAGTTTTGGAACTTTAAAATATTCCTCTAAAATCAGCCGGAATACGAATTCCGATTTACTCACCTGTTATCAGGAGAGACCTCAGTGCTGCATCTTTCAGCCCAGTACTGGTCCTGAAAAGTAATTTTAACCGTACTTACCAGTAACTTGAATTTCCTTCCATAGGCTAACATTGACTGGTTTCACTTGGAAATTCTTCCAAGTGTGGAGTTTTGGAACTTTAAAATATTCCTCTAAAATCAGCCGAAATACGAATTCCGATTTACTCACCTGTTATCAGGAGAGACCTCAGTGCTGCATCTTTCAGCCCAGTACTGATCCTGAAAAGTAATTTTAACCGTACTTACCGGTAACTTGAATTTCCTTCATAGGCTAACATTGACTGGTTTCACTTGGAAATTCTTCTAAGTGTGGAGTTTTGGAACTTTAAAATATTCCTCTAAAATCAGCCGGAATACGAATTCCGATTTACTCACCTGTTATCAGGAGAGACCTCAGTGCTGCATCTTTCAGCCCAGTACTGGTCCTGAAAAGTAATTTTAACCGTACTTACCGGTAACTTGAATTTCCTTCATAGGCTAACATTGACTGGTTTCACTTGGAAATTCTTCTAAGTGTGGAGTTTTGGAACTTTAAAATATTCCTCTAAAATCAGCCGAAATACGAATTCCGATTTACTCACCTGTTATCAGGAGAGACCTCAGTGCTGCATCTTTCAGCCCAGTACTGATCCTGAAAAGTAATTTTAACCGTACTTACCGGTAACTTGAATTTCCTTCATAGGCTAACATTGACTGGTTTCACTTGGAAATTCTTCTAAGTGTGGAGTTTTGGAACTTTAAAATATTCCTCTAAAATCAGCCGAAATACGAATTCCGATTTACTCACCTGTTATCAGGAGAGACCTCAGTGCTGCATCTTTCAGCCCAGTACTGGTCCTGAAAAGTAATTTTAACCGTACTTACCGGTAACTTGAATTTCCTTCATAGGCTAACATTGACTGGTTTCACTTGGAAATTCTTCTAAGTGTGGAGTTTTGGAACTTTGAAATATTCCTCTAAAATCAGCCGAAATACGAATTCCGATTTACTCACCTGTTATCAGGAGAGACCTCAGTGCTGCATCTTTCAGCCCAGTACTGATCCTCAAAAGTAATTTTAACCGTACTTACCGGTAACTTGAATTTCCTTCATAGGCTAAGATTGACTGGTTTTCAGCAAAAAAGTTTCAAAGTGTTGATTTTCACAAACTACAAATATTCCTTAAAAATCGCCTGTATGACTTAAACGCATTCTTTCAACTGTTTACAGGAGATGCACCAGTGCTGGATCCAGGATCCAACACTGAGTAAGAAAAAGTAACGATAACAGTTTTTACCTGCTAAGTGAATTTCCTTCCATAGGATAATATTGGTGATTCTATGAGAAAAAGTTTCTAAGTGTCAACTTTTAAAATACAATAATATTCCTTAAAAATCACGACTGTAACCAAAACGCTTTTACTCAACTGTTTACAGGAGATGTACCAGGACTGAATCTAGGATCCAGTCCTGTGGTTACAAAAGTAATCCATAAAGTAACTAATTGCATTTAACTAGAAATTCACATTGAGCTGAATGTTGCATTGTGTTTGAAAATGTGTTGCCCATTGCAACAACTGTAACTACTGTACTTAAAAGTCTATTGCCTATCTGCAAAGTATTTAAACTAAAGTAATTCATTCTGAGAAAGTATTTTTTGTAATGTAATGTATAATGTAATTACAATGTAATTTAAAAAATAAAATATGTAAAAAAAAATGTTTCTAAAAATGTAGTAAATCAGTATGAAAAAAATTAATATAACAATTAATACATTTAAAAATTGTCATTTACAAAACCTTTGAAATTCACTGAAAAAACCGTAGGTTTCAGGCACGTTATAGTTAGAAATTAGCATTTAAAAAACCTTTGAAATTCACTGAAAAAACCATAGGTTTCAGACACGTTATAGTTACAAATTAGCATTTAAAAAACCTTTGAAATTCACTGAAAAAACCATAGGTTTCAGACACGTTATAGTTACAAATTAGCATTTAAAAAACCTTTGAAATTCACTGAAAAAACCATAGGTTTTAGGGACAGTTATAGTTACTTGGACATTGCACTCGTACAAAACCCGTGAAATTCCCCGTTATAGTTAGTTCAGCTAACTATAACTCGCGCCCCGCAATGCACTGCTGATGACGTCACATATTACATCACTCATGACATGGTCAGTGACATCACTGATGACATCACTGATGACATCTCAAATGACATCACTCATGACATCATCCACGTGATAATCTGATGCAGCTCTTCACACCCTAATATAACCTTTGATACACCCAATCTAAATTACAGACTGCCATTCGCAAAACCATAGACACTCCAACACCAATAACTACATACCCACTCACTGATTCTTAGGTCTACACACACACATCCACTCACTCACCCGTACAGTCACTCATACTTATGGTCACTCAGTACAGGACTATCATATGCACTCTTACTCCTATATAGACACTCAAACACCGCCACTCATCCATAGAGGTACTCACACACCTAGTCAGTCATGCAAATAATTAAACACACTGCCATTTACTCACCTATACAGTTATACACACACCAGCTCACTTAATCATACAAATACTAGCACATTGTTACGCTCTTATATAATCACTGATACAAGCACACACTCATCCATACAGCCACTATCACAATCACTCACTCTCGCTTATAGCTATTTATATACTCCAACACACATATATACTGCCTTTCACATATGTAGTTACTCACACATGTACCACTGGGACATACATTCACTCACTAACACACTCTTACACACACTTACCCACCCATACAGTCTATCACAGATGCACTCTTGAAACCATCCACCCAGTGAATCACCCACTCACACATCTATGCACAGTCGCACACACCCCATCCACACAAACACTCAGGCACCCATACAGATACTCAGACAACAAATCAATAACTCTTATAGACACTCATGTAGCTATTCACAAACCCATGCAGCCACTTACACAGCAACAGACAGACGGATACAGACATTCACCCAGTTTAGTCACTAACCCATGCATTCAGTAAGATACGTTAAATCACTCACTTATAGAGTCAGTCACGCACCTACTAAATCATCCATACAGACACTTACACACCCACTCATTCTTCAATACGTCTTTTCCTATATATATTAAAAATATTTAAACTTTACAGAAACACACAGTCACTGGATGATGTCATCAGTGATGTCATTTGAGATGTCATCAGTGATGTCATCAGTGATGTCACTGACCATGTCATGAGTGATGTAATATGTGACGTCATCAGCAGTGCATTGCGGGCGCGAGTTATAGTTAGCTGAACTAACTATAACGGGGAATTTCACGGGTTTTGTACGAGTGCAATGTCCAAGTAACTATAACTGTCCCTAAAACCTATGGTTTTTTCAGTGAATTTCAAAGGTTTTTTAAATGCTAATTTGTAACTATAACGTGTCTGAAACCTATGGTTTTTTCAGTGAATATATATATATTCAGAAACACAAAGGATGCCGCACTCCAGAGATTGGTTTCAGAGTTGCTTTATTTTCACCACGACTGGTGGTAGTGGTGGTGAAAATA